>OZ026624.1:23450433-23910433 GCA_964020975.1 Hermodice carunculata
ACTCTCAAGTTATTTTATCATGATTTTTTCCTGGCAAGAAACAGACAATTTCATAATATAGTGCCGCCCGCACCTGCCTTTCATTCATTCCCATCCTTTTCATCTAATAAAAGTCTGCTGGACTAGACAGATGGGGCTCACTAAATATTCTCACTGAACAGTCTGCATGTCATGTGGGTTCAACGCGTTAGTCATGAGTTAATATTTGTGTCTGTACACTGCTGAAGGTAAATGTTTTCCAAGAAAACTTTGATTTGTGGCTATTTTGATATCTGAATTTGCGTCTAATGTGACCGTATACACATCACGCATACATAACAAAATGATATTCATAGCACGGCTACATAATTATATTTACCAACACGTCCATTTTGGTACATTTACATGAATACTTAATTGGCTCATTTTGATCCTGAACTGATCCGCTGTGGGTCATACACGTCATTAAAACTCAATTTGCATGTCATCTTTGTAATATTGTTCATGGTGTTTGGTTCATGACGACGTTCTTTTTTATATTCTCTAGTGTTAACCTTGCATTGACACTCGGGGCTCACAGAGGTCTTTACACATATAATTTGACGTCCCCTCTGACCTGGTATCGGTGGATTTTATTTGGGATGTTATAACGACCCATTTGTGCGAAAAACGTTCTGGTGGTTCATTATCACAAGATTCGGGCAGTTTCTATTGTATGTCAAATTAAAAGACCCTTCTCAGTCAGACGACGTTCAATGTCGGCACTGTTCTCTTTGAAATATATGGGTCTCTTTTCAGCATACGAGTAAAATGTGAACGAAACAGATTTGAGGTGGTTTATTATACAGTATTTGCAGCAATTCTATGGTTATGATCCTGAAACTGCCTTGAGAGACACAGCAGTCATCCAAGGTCAATTATGTCATGAATAGCACAAGAGAGGTTATCCATGATTGTATCATCTCTGTAATCAATTGATTTTTAGTCGAGGACACCATGTATGAATGACCTTTATTGCAATTGCACCATTTCATACATATCCATGGTATTTTGTTGATGAGTCTGAAATTATAAACAAAAAACAAACAAACAAAAAACAAAACAAAAAAGACAAAAAACGGGACAAACACATTCTACATCATAAAGATCCCCCATCAGCAAACCTGTTGGGAGCATTAACACTGCTTACAAACACATACATATAAAGATGATAATAAGAATTGTATATATATTTTAAAAAAATACAAACATATGTGTATCGAGTTGAACCAAAAGAATAAGATACCTTTCTATCACAACTTTCCTCTGATTTTTACAATTTCTGTTATAAATTTCTCCAAATTTCAAATTACTTCCACGTCATCCCATTTCATCAACTTAATAAATTTATCTTCGGAGTTAAATATTCAAAATCGGCTAGAAATTCTGACACGTTATCAATAAGTTGGTTCCTGACTTGACAGAACTTTTGACAAATTAAAATGAAATGAAATTCGTCTTTTTCGTCTCCTAATTCAAAACACAAGTCACATATTCTGGCATCTACTGGTACTTTAACTGGCCCTTTGTGTCTCTCTTTTTACCACTTACATGAAAACTAGCCAGTACTTTCGGACCTGTATCCACTGTAGGGGCAACCTTCTCCATTGCGCTTCGTCTTTGACCTAGTGCAGTGCTTGGCACTCAGCCTATTGCTGACCCTTAGTTCATCGCCTCTATGTCTGATACAATATACTATTTCTGGGATCTACAACTGGTCACTGTTTGGCGTTGTATAAACATTTTCAGGTAATGCTCACTCTGGAAAAGTCCCATTATATATTGTACATTACATTCATTCGACAAACTAACCTTCCCTTAACACTAATCACACATATATTTTGGACACTACCTCTTCAAAATATCCAATCGACTTGGCTGCCATTGTGAAAATAGTGAGTTCCGCACCCAATGCCAATGGTTTGTAAATGAGCATTGGGACGATCTTGCCAATTGGGGGTGGGAAGACCATATAATATATGAAACCAAAAGTATATATTTTGCAATTATTTCAGAGCAACAATAATGATATATATGATGTGGCCGCGATTCACTTTGATATCTAAATCAAGTGTACTATTGTGAGACTGTCCTGCAATCAATGTTCAAAATGGCCCTCGATGATAACTGCTTCAGCCACAACCGAGCATGTAGATAAAAGTTAAGATCATAGTAAGTCATGTTTTAAAAGTTCTTTTACGACCGTTTGCCCTGGTAACTCGAAGAACAAACACCTGGAACTGTACTGAAAACACGTGGCCACGATTCACTGTGAATTTCCTTCCCACAATGCATTGCACCGTGTTTAAATGGGCGCTCAATGTGCGTGAATCATACCTTCATGTTGCATTTAGATTTATAACTAACCATGATAACTGCTTCAGACACAACCGAGCGGGCAGATTAAAGTTAAGATTGTAAGTCATCTTTTAAAAATACGTTGACAACTGTTTGCTGCGGTAACTCAGAGAAGGGACACATGAAACCTAGCGATACTAGATACCCATCGTCGCTATATGCAGCAGCTATGCTTTTTCCCGGCCCAAGTTAACCGTCTGCACAAGTTGAAATAAAATGCTGTGTTTGAGTTGACTCTACTGTAAAATAACGGCACACGTTGGTCAGCTTTTCTGTTAACTTTGTCTTTCAACTTGGTTATGGTTGATTTGAACTACCGATACCACACCAAAATTCAAAACAATCAAACCCCTCAATATTTGAACAACTATTTCACTGCAACCTTAGATGTCCATACCCATAATACAAGATTTTTCACCTCTGGTTCCATTTAACTTCAGTACTCACATCCTAAATCTTTGAATAATATCGGATCAAAAATTTGGAATGAAATCCCCCATTATATAGCCGGGTTACTGCATGGCAGTCATGTGTACAAATTTCTGGCAAATCAATGATGAATAAATTGAATACAGTCGGGCTTAGCACACATCCTCGTTTTACGCCATTATTCAAATATATTTTTTCTGATAATCCCGAATTAAATTTAATTTGGACAGACGACTTATCATACATGTCTAGCAAAATGGTATACTTAAACCGCCAATATTGTTATTCAAACATTTGTAAAATAGTTCATTGTGCCACACAGTATCGAAAGCGTTTTGGAGATCGATAAAACACACAAAAAGGAATCGCTTCTTTCCTGAAATTTTGGCATACTTGTGTATAAGAGATCGAAGCACGAAAATGTGGTCACTCGTTCGAGTGTTGTCTACAAACCCGATTTGATATTTATTATTATGATTTTGTTTTTACATGTGAATTTGTATTCGTTTTATCCAGACTGCACAAAACAGTTTTGATAAACAGCTACTGAGAGAAATACCTCTGTATTTATTAGGATCCATAGAAGACCCCCCTTTGTGAATAAGTGTTAGCAAGCTTAGTTTCCATAAACAGGGGAAATATCCAGACATGTAAATCATGTTGTATAACTTTTCTAAGATTGGAAGCAGAATATTTCTAACAGATTTTACCATCTCATTCAGTATGCCATCATTACCTGGGGATTTACCATTTCTTAACCCATTAATGCAGTTATCTACATCTTTTGTAGTAATTTGCAAATCAAGTTCCGAAAATGGAAGGGTTGTATGACTATCTAATTTATGTCGGATGTCCTCGAATATGGGACTGCTCCTTGCTTTCGGTTCATCAGACATGATTTTGCTGAAATGCTTGAACCATTCAAGCGGTTCAATATTTTCCGATGGTCTTAGTTTTGGACATGCTCCATTTTCCAATTCTTTGACTAATTTCCATTACTCTCTAGGTTTAACATTTTGAAGTTTACTCAATAAATCAATAATATTATTTTTTAAATTCCGTTCTCATATTTTATTCATTTGGCGAAACTTTCGGCATGTCGCGTAATATGTTTGTCTTAATGAATAGTTATTAGGATCTTTGGATAGTTTTCGGGTTAAAGCTTTTATATTTTGGAACAGACTATAACATTGCTTATTAGCGTATGTTGGTAAAGGTTTTTTTTTACGTTTCTTATTATATTTGTATTTCAAGGCTAACTTTCCTGCTTTATATAATTAGAAGTTGAGGTCGTCTACTGCTCTGTCAACACCGTCGTTCCCATAAAAGTATTAACTTCATTTTTACAGACTGTTTTAGCACAAACTTAAAAGCTTGGAGGTCAGTGTTTTTCCAAAGTGGTTTATGTGGAAGCGGTTCTATGTTTGATTTTCTTTTCCTGAAAAAACGGGTAGAAATAGGGTAATGCTGGCTTCTACTGGCGCATGTTAACATACAATGGTCAGAAAACCAGGTAAATGGGTGAATCATCATACTTGTAACCATATGGTACACTAATAAATCTGTTACAATGTAATCTGTACACGTGGGCTGTGTGGTATTTGCACTATAACACTTTCATTGGTCCATTATATGTCTAAATTTACCCCATGAATGAAATTAGAACGGAGTAAACTGATAATGGTGCTTATTATGGGGGTCAGTACATTCCTCATGTTTTGATCCGCAATTGACACTTAGGGGTCACGGAGGCCATTCTATTCCAATTTTGATGTCATACTTCTGGTGCATGGATTTTATTGGGGGGCTATAATGAATTATTTGTGTACAAAATTTAGTTTGGTTGGTCCAACATGAGTAACCTTTGCATCATTTTGATCCTGGATTGCCCGATAAGGATCACAGAGGCCATTCAATGTCAATTATGTGTTCATGAATGCACTAATGGATTTGATTTGGGGTATAATGAATCGAGTTGTGAATGGGGTATTCCTCGTTTGGGTCATCACGACGCAATCTATAATATTCTTGTCGTTTTTATTCTGAACTGACCCTTTCGTCACACAAGGTCCATTTTTATGCCATCTCTGTAATCAACAGTATTGATTGGGAGGAACAAAATGAATAAACTGTGAGCAAAACTATTGTCTGGTGGCAAACAGAGAACACTTTGTTGGTGGCCATCTTGGAAAAATCACTGACATCGAAGTGCCATCGAGATTTCGCTAGGTCTTGAAAATGGTTATGGACAACCGTGTGTCCCATCTTTCAAGCTTTCATTATAAAGTGGATGATTCTGTCCAAAATGAGTTCAATTGTATAGGACTAAACAGTTCCAAGTCAAGCGATTGTGCAGCTGTCAGAAACTGACTGCAATTCACATGGCCGAGGCATTCAAGACAGGAATGAAAACATTTAATAATTGGGTTCATCTGATTCGGTTTGACTTTATTCGGAAAATCAACATACACATTATAAATTGAATGGATGAAACATAAAGAAAATATAATACATCAAATCATAAGACAGACATAACACACATAAAATATAAACACAGCAAATTATAAAAATTACTTGAGTCAGAACTAAAATCAACATAGACATGACCTGACATGCACAAGGGAACAAGAGCATCACATTGAACTAAAATGTCAAATTATACTAAAAACACAGACTGTATGTTGATTTCTCCACGATAGCCCAAAAAGTCTGCACTGGACTCATTTCCATTGGGGTCCCTATGGAAAGATGTGGGGTGAACTCATGAAGTGAAAGACACATACAATATATAATCAACAAATAGGCATATTAATAAATGCCATAGATATTTCAATAAATACATATAAATAATCAATAAATGATAAGTATATGTACACAATTTTCTTTATGGATGGATAGGATAATAGTTAAATAGGGGGATCCGTAGAAGTGATTGGGTCGGACTGTGCGGTTGATGTCTTCGCCGCCAAAAACTTTTGCACCTGTGTTTTAAAACTTGAAATTATTGTTGAGGGTCTTGATCTTATCCGCCAGTGAATTCCATTCTTTGGTACCTGTAAAATGAAAAGTGTGTTTGGTTGGACCATTTACTCTTCGAACTAAAAAAATGATAATACGATTTTGGGTATTGTAGCTGTGCTGGTTTTGAGTCCTAGCGAAATTCTCACATAGATATTGTGGGGAGGTTCCATTAAACATTTTGTACGTGTGTTTAAATTTCAGTTGTTTCACTCTGTAAGCAGTAATCAACACATTAAGTTGGTTCATCTCTTCTTGTCCGACATGCCAGCAGTCATTCCTTCCCAATATAACTCTTGCTATTTTGTTCAGAGTTATTTGTAACTTCTTTTTGAAATTTCGAAAAAGGCCGGAACACCAGGCAACACAGAAATTGTATGAGAGGTATATGAGAGCTGAACAGAGTGGGTTTTTTTAAACTTTTCATTCAGAAATTCTGCCTGAGTATGTAAGAATTTTAATCTTGAGTTAGTTTTCTGAATAATGTTTTTATGCAATAGAGTATCCTGACAGGCTTTCATATAATGTTACACCAAGGTATTTCACTGTTTTGGCCTGCTGGATTGTGTGACCATTACATGTTATTTTAAATACTTTTGCTGTTTCCAGTTTTCTTTTTGAGCCGAAGAGAATTGATTCAGTTTTGTCCAAATGGAGTGACAGTTTATTGTTGATAAATCTATGTTGACCAGATTTTAATTCTGAGCTAAGTAAATCAGCTATAGACAGATGACCTTTGCCAAAGACCATTAGTGCACTATCATCTGCATTTAGAGGAAACTTGCACTTGACGCATATTGGCATGTCATTCGCATAGCACAGAAACAGCAGTGGGCCAAGAATACTACCTCGGGAAACGCCGCAGGATACAAATAAGGGCTCTGGATATTCACCAGTGACACTAACTTTCTGTTTTCTATTTGATAAGTAAGACCTCAACCACTCTATTGGCTCTACGCCCATCACACTTTATTTATTTATTTATTTATTTATTTATTTATTTATTTATTTATTTATTTATTTATTTATTTATTTATTTATTTATTTATTTTGCATAGCAGTTCATGGTCAATCGTGTCAAATGCCTTCGGTATGTCAAGTACTATCATGTAAACATAGTTAAAATGTGATATTTTAGATTTAATATAATCAGCATTATATTTCAAACAAGTGTCGGTTGAGTAATTTCCTCTAAAAACCTGACAGGAAATCATACAGGACAATTTCCCTGGTCAGATATTCCTGAAGGTGGGTATAGATTTATGGAATTATGGATAGGCTAGGGTGCGACTGCGTCAAGTAATGCCCTCGCTGCGCTCGGGCATCACTGTGGCAGACGCACCCTGGACTAACCATTATTTCAATTCTAAACTTGTCATCATGAATCTGAACTTGAATCCGGAGTTTGAAGGCCTTAAAATGCGGTTGTTAGGGTAACAAGTTTAGAATGCTTTTTCAAGGACTTTTGAAACTACAGATAAAATATTGATAGGTCTGTAGTTACCTTCATCAGGTCTATTGTCTTTTTTTTACAGTGGACAAACTCGGGCAAATTTAAATTCATCAGGAACGGTATTTTTTGTAATGGACTAACCAATTACGTTTGTGTTTGTGGTTTTTAGAATATCTTTCAAAAATCTTACTGATATATCATCATAGACGAGTGGCAAACAGGTGAAAAGTATCATATTCGAGGAGTTTAATCAACCCACCATACAAAAATGTAAGACATATTATAACAGGAAGGTAAACATGTGTACATTATATTTTGCCCTGTTGTGGTCATCCACCTGTGTGCGGTGACCACGAGAACTGAGGTCAAAGGTCAAAATTGATGGAAATTATAGTTGAAAACCAACATTTATAAATTTATTAGAACCGTGTTACATATGCAAGCTGAAATTTGAAATTAAGTGACACGTTAGTAAACAATATTTGCTGCAAAAAAAAGGTAACGTTGTTACTCATATATAGGTCAAGGTCATTTCACATAAGCCCAAATGCTAAAATTTGTAAAAATTTTGGTAAACTTTTCTCTTAATAAATCTGATGAGAGTTTTTGTAACAAATTGGTTCATATTTTATGTTTATAGCATAGATTTGTATTTGTTGAACAATTTGTCATACAAATATTTAAAGCTATAATTGATTTGATCAATTCATAGACTACTTATTCCAAGGTCACCATTCTCAAAATCTTTGCTATAATTTGTAAGAAGGAGACCTTAATGATATGAAATTGTAACAAGCCATGTACCGAAAATGTATTTTGTTCACTATTATGGTAAACTGTATTCTTTGCAGTATATTGGATATATGTTTTATGTGCCAAGGTCAAGGTCGCTGGAGAAATAGGCCTATCTAGTTTGTGTAAAAATGAGCAAACATCTAATATACATTTATAGAGCTTGTATCATGAATATGTCTACTGTGCCGTCTACAGGTAGGTCAGGTACTGTAGGTGCACTATCAAACCAGGCAAACCAAATTTGCCATGTTTAGGTAGGTAGGTACGTAGGTAGGCAGGCTATCAAAACAAACAAACCAATTTTGCTGGGGAAAGGTAGGCCTATTCTTACGCTGAATGTGAAGCTATTCTTTTAACCAACTGACCTTCTTGTTACAGCAATCATTTTATTTTCTTTCCTTTTTCTTTGTTATGCTCGTTTTTGTCAAACATATGTACTTTGTGATTTGAATAACAATGATAATGAATATGTAAAAGTAATTGATTTGGTTATGTATTGGGACCACTATACCAACTAAAAGGGGTCAGCACCACCGACTGAATCGACACAGACACCTTATGGCACCCATTTGTACAAAAAGTTGTATTAAACAGTATTGTACCCCTTTTTATGGAGCTGGGTGGCTGACTGAAATACTGCACGCAAATTTTGGCTTACAGAAATGTTGCCCATGAGTAGTTTTTGGTAAGTTATAATATTATCTCTTACACCTAGTCACAGCTCAAGACGTAATCAGGAACCATAATGTTAACGTTGGTGTGCATTATACTCTATGCTGGCAATAAGCTGGTGGTCAAAACACGCTCATGGCATTAATGAAGTTCAGTCTTTTCTGGCTCTACTTATGTATCTTACCTAATTATACACATGTAATATAATTTTTTAGCTGCTAAAACACTCGTAAAACAATAAAGTCATTTTCAGTTGATACCTGAAGAGAACTGATAATGGATTACAGACTGACCTATGAACTTAGCTTCAGTCATTTCAAGTAAATAAGGTCACCTAGCAACATTACAGAAAGAGATTCATTTTTATAAACAATGTCCCGATCTGGCATTTTAAGTGAAGTAAAAGGTTCATTATTGTAATCATTGTCCACAATTGTCATCACAAAGAACATATTCATTATTGTTGTAACTGTTATCCAGATCTGTCATTTCAACAAAATGTTGTCTAGGATCCTAGCAACATTATAGAAAGACCTAGACCTTCATTATAACCTTTATCCAGACTCATTTCAAGGGAATACAGTCACCAAGCAACATTATAGAAAGACCGTCATTGTTATAACCATTGTCCAGATATGTCATTTCAGGTAAATATAGCCACCAAACAACATTATTATAGACAAAGATCATTATAACCATTGTCCACATCTGTGCTTCCAGTGTCACATGGGGCTTATTTATCAGTCTTCTGGGCCTGATTCAGTGACTGTTCCCTGATGTGTCAGTTCATTTTCACGACTTTCTTCAGCTTTACACAGACACTCTTCTGTGCAGCTCATGCCAAATTGTACACATGTACAGTCAATTCTACATTCAGACTAGACACGACATATACACAGCAGTTCTTGCAGCATTTCAGCTGCTGTAATGGAGTCAAAGAGCTTTGGCTTCCATTCCTCACCATCTCTGTACCATCCACAACCATCAGGTGATAAAGGCTCAGCCCATGCTTCATGTGCTGACATCCAATTTTTTGTTTGGAAACATGCACGCTTCACGTGTGGAAGGAAGCTTGGCTCCGATGGAGGTATTTTGTGAAGTGGTGTGTCATTATTGACAAGCTTCACACGTAAGTCACTAAGGTCTTGGTGTGCATCCTTGTAGATTCCTTTTACATCATACAGGGAAGCAACAAGACATCTAGATGCTGCTATGGAAGCTTCCATATCAGAAGTTTCCAGAACATCAAGTGGTGAGAGGCGATGGGCATCTGCCAACAGTTCAACTGTTCTCCATACTTTCTTCTTGCCTATTCAACACCAGTTTGTCGGGCTTTGCTTAGAGTTTCAGTACTTAGTGTCTGACATATTACACATTTCTGCCAGTCTATATCAAGCCGGGGCCGCTTTTCAGGAAACAATCTAAGTGGACTTGAGCCAGGATCACTTTCTGTCATTTTAAACTTGTTAAGCTATCACATGCTGACTATACCAAGAAGCAGAATAACCAAAAGCTGAAGCAATCTACAGAAAACTAGTTTACCACTAACACCACTATAGTTAGTAATCAATAGAAAATACATGAAATGTTAACAATGGTCATGATTTCTATTTGGATTTTCATCATGGAAGGAAACAGCCATACTTCAATTAAATTGGACGCTGAAATGTAAAAATGGATTAGTCTCAATCTCCGTGCAATCTGCTGCAACTGCTCCTGTTGCAATAGATGTAAGGCACGTTAGTCTACTTAGCTTGACTAAAAGTTTTAACATACCATCAAAAATATGATCAAAATAGTTTGATCTTATTTGAAAAAAATGCACTGGATACTTACAAAAATACTTGCATTTCATGTTGAAAAATAAGCAAAGAATAAGATGGAAAGAATTAATTGTGTTAGTATGCATTACAAATCAGCAATTATTTTAAGATGCTAGTGGAATAAGATAGTGTGTGCATATACACACATATGTGTGCCTGGATGTGCATATTTGTGTTTGTATGTGCATCTGTGTCGGTACGTGCATGTGAGTGTGTGTATGTATATGTGTGTCATACTAAATATCAAGTTAACACCATGAAAGATATTGAACACATGCTGGAAAGAAGGACATGGACATGGAAAACATCAAGATAATAGGACAGTGGGATGTGCATTAGCAATGGCTAGCAAAGCTGATCTACATCTATGCGCTCTGCCTGAAATCATCAAGTCATCATCATTGATGAATATCGCAAACACCTGTTACAGAGAAAAATATATGTAAGGCTAAACATCAAATGGAACGAAGTATGCTATGTCAAAGGAACATTACGACCACTGATTTAAAACGCTCTGCAGATAGAATGATCATAGGTACTATTCATTGTTTCTTTGTTTATATTTTTTATTTTGTATTTGTGATCATTTTTAAACCTGAAATATCTAGTTCTAATATATGTTTTGAAGGACATGCAAAAAGCACGAAAACACAGAGTCCATCTGGCCATACATCACAGTGTGCAGCCAGAATGGAACTATGAAAGGAAAACCCTAGTGTTACTAAATGACACTGATTTTGTTTGCCAGTTTCCATAGCAACAACACACAGATATATGTGGACAACAGGGCAAACTGTTATAATGGGACCATAAGCAAAAATGCAGAATATGAGCCACATTTTGGTATGATGAATTTATTAACATCTACCATTTCAGGATCATGCCACCCGTCTGTTCTGACGAATTACAGTAAAGCATTTGATGATGGTGACCTTGGAACGAATAGCCAAATGGTGTATTGAATCCATTAAAGTGTAATTTTTTTGCATGACAACTAGTTTCACATATACCAATCTATGTTTTGAATGCAAAACATAGTCCAGTTTATGATGATAATTCTCACCAGGATTATTAAAACAGGAGTTTTGCCTAAAATTGGACCAATTTCAGCATTTGTGCTTACTTTAAATGACCTTGACCCAGATACAGGTTAAATATGCTACCTGTTTTCTAAAGCTTATACTATTTACCAACTCTACAGTGAATTTCAAATTATAACCTGCATATGTTACTGAGTTCTATGCATTTCATGAAAGTATACTTTGAGCCATAATTTTGGGTCAACTTTGACCTTTGACCTGAGTTTTCAGGGTGACCGCACACAGGTAGATGACCACAACAGGGCAAAATTTTGGCCAGAGACCATAAGCAATAATATGGAATAGGTGTAACATTTTTGTACGGCAGGTTGATTAAATGCCACATTTTCAGGATCATGCCACAAGTCTATCAAGACCGGTACTCTTGCATGTATTCAGGCCATATAATTCTTTAAGGACAAAGTTTTCAGTCACTTCGAGGAGTTTAAAACGGTTTGCTTTTACGCCGTTCTGGTTGTAATATTCTTTGAAATACTGGCGAGCTGGTCTCATATTTTCACAGGGAGAGTTGGCAGCTTATTTACTAGTCTGGTAGCTATTCCAATAAAGAAATCATTCATGCAATAAGCAACTTTTAATTTAAAACACAATTCATCATCAATTCCGCTGACAACTTTTGATTAATTTTTTGTAGTTTTGCTGTAACCTCAGATTTTTAACTGTTGCCGAAGTTTTTCTTTTTTTGGGGGGGGGGGTGTTCGTCTATTTGGTTACTTAAATAATCTGCCTTTGCTTTTTTAAATCCTACTTTGGACTTTATTTCTTAAAGAGCAAAACTTGGCATAAATAATTTGCAGACATTGTAAAATCATTCTTATTTTTCTTGGACATGAACAAAAAGTGATCTGCTGATGTCCTCAAGAATGTCTTGGTTCATCCATGGCTCTGTACGAACTTTTAACCATACATATTTGATGGGTGCCATTTTGTCTATTACTCTTATAAACAAAGATTTGAATGATTGCCAAGCTGCGTTAACATCCGTGCTTTGTTTTACACTGATCCAGTCTACTGCATTCAGTTTTTTTGTTTCAGAATGTCACTATCATATTGCTTTAGTTGTTTAATTTTAACAACATGATGTTGACTTCTCTGCCCTCGCGATACTTTGCGGATGCAGTAAATGGCAAAGTGATCACTAACACAAGTATCAATAGTACCTGACTGGGTTACCTTCTCCTAACAACTGTTCTTTAATTTAACTATTTAATTCTTGGGAATGGTAAGTTTGCTTTACATGGGACATACATTTTGATAAAACATGATAACTCAAAGATTACCGTGGACGCACGACATATCTGGTTGTAAAGTTCACGTTTAAGTTGACTGTTATTGTAACGTTGTGTAATGTTCATGTTACAGCACGCTGAAGACATGACTACTAGTGTAACATTGTGTAATGTTCATGTTACAGCACGCTAAAGACATGGCTGTCAGTGTAACGTGTTCCATCTTCCAGGGAAGACTAATGTACTTGTAATGTTCATGTTGTACTAGAGACATGGCTGAATAGAAATGTATAATACTGTCACTAATAATTGTTTGTGATACAAAGCAATTAGCTTTATAGAATATCATGAAGACAATGTTTACCAACCGGCCTTGGGAACCTCACACCCACTCTGAGACTATATATATATATATATATATATATATATATATATATATATATATATATATATATATATATATATATATATATATATATATATATATATATATATATATATATATATATGTATGTATGTGTGGGGGGGTGGGGTGGGGGGTGGATGTTTGTGGGTGGGTGGGTGGGTGGGTGGATGTCTCCTTTTTTTTTTTGAGACAGGAGTTCATATGGACTTTGTCTTCTCCCCAGTCTCACTGTGAGTAAAATATGTTGAAGCCAACATATGGCAATTGACGTAGTTGTAATGTTCATGTTACACTGAAGACTTCAGCACAGTGTTTTTTATCTTCACGTTCCAGTAAAAATCATTGTAACTGAAGTCTAGTTGTTATGTTCATGTTGCACAGAAGAAATGATCAGGTACCTGCATCCTCGTCTGTTTTGCCCAACCTGCTGGAAATTGAATCACATAAATAATTTCCAAATTGATATATGTCTGTTTCAGAATATGGTTTTGATTTAGTTATCAGGAAACCAATTAAGACATCATGCACCATGATACCGTTGTACTTACCGGTGTGCAGGAAAATGTGCTAAAAACCATGCATTTTCGCAAGAGATGCCGCCTGACATTGACTAATATATACCATCACGACATCTGTTGTCCACGAAACACACTATGATACCAGGCTTGATCGTTATCCTCTAGTTCTTATCCATGGTTGCAGATTAACCACAACAAACCCAATAGATCATATTCAATTTTTAAAAAGGCTTTAACAAAAAAGTTTGATAGTCATAACTTGGGATTATAAAGTTCTGTTTGAAACATTAATTGATCTCCGTGTGATAACGCACCGTACAATTACACGGATGGCTGTCTGAATAAAATAATTTATTACAATCGATTCCGATACCGGCCAAATTTGTTCCCAGAAATTTTGTTAAGCAACAAATACTCCACCAAAACGAAGCACAGAAACGAACGGATAGCAGTGTTTCTGCAGGAAAGCCTTCATGACTTCAGATACAATCTCAATTCTGTCAAAAAGTAGGCCTATTTTCTCTACATTTATGCATGCGACAAATTAAAATCACAGAACATTGTACTTTTGTAGTACACGGATCCTATTGAAGGGAACCGCATACGCTGGGCGTAACCGCAGTTAACCCAGAATTTAGAACTTTGGCAAACATTCACGGGGTGGTCTGCATAAGAGAGATACTTCAAGTACTTTCCCATGTGAGCGCTGAATGAGGTGAAAGAGACACTATACTATATGCCAAGACACTTTGCAGTCCTGGACTTAACGTACCATATTTTATCTGACAGATGATGAAATGCTTCTGACACTTGAAAATTGTGGTTTATTTATTTATTTATTTATTTATTTATTTATTTATTTATTTATTTATTTATTCAATCATTCATTTTGATGGGGTGGGCGGGCAGATGCTGGGTATAAAAATCCCGCAATTCTCTAAAATTTGCTCGTGCAACCCTCATTTTTCTAACCGTTGTTCTCCTTTTTAAATGAGAAAAAATGTCAAGGTTAGGAATTAAAAAAATCACACGCATTTAATGTCGAAAACAAATATAGTTTATGGGTAAAATTAGAATTCCCATAAATTGTTCTAACCGGAAAAACCAACAGATAACAATGATATAGTGATCGTTTTATTGAACCACAATCCACAAAAGACAAATGCAAAGATACTAGCATTTTAATGTGTATATTGAAGTCATGATGATTGATGTCAAACGGAAGGACACAATGTAGGAACCTAAGATACGCGATACTATTTCTTAAGTTTGCTAGCAATTCTCAATTCATTATTTTTTTATCATCATCATCATCATCATCATCATCATCATCATCATCATCATCATCATCATCATCATTATTATTCTTATTATTATAATGATTATTGTTATTATTATTTATTTATTTATTTATTTATTTATTTATTTATTTATTTATTTATTTATTTTAATGTCTGTGTACCAACAGACATTCTGTATTTGTTGAGTTTTCTTTCTCTTCTCCTTCTTCTTCTGCATCAGCAATTTTGTCGGACAGTTGTCTCGGACAAAATTACACTTAGAAGCTCCTAACTTGGTATGATTATCGATCCATACATGAAGTTATGCAATTTTTGGGCATTTGAAATTTGAAATCTTCAAAACTATTATGGGTGACGATGGCATTCAAGCTTTTATGAATAGGTTTATGGTATAGGTGCATCCACTGAACCACATACAAAAGCTGAAAGGATTTTCATTTATGCTAATTAGGGACACATAATAAGACACCTGTGGGCACATGAAAAGTTCAAATGTTAAATATCTTCAAAATATTAAAGGTACAGACGCCATTCCAACTTCTATTGATAGGTCTTTGCTAGGTGGATCCAATGAGCCACAGACGAAAGTGGTGACGGTTTTAATTTATGCTAATTACACTTGTAACGTTTCAACGTTGAATATCTTTAAAGCTAGGTGGTTATAGATAGAGGCGACATTCCCAATTTTATTCATAAGTTTTTGCTGAAGGCTTATCTACTAAACCACAAAGAAGTTTTGCAGGCAGACTGATTTGCTTCCAAGCAAATCTTTTTCTAGTTTTATCTTATCTTTTATTTTTATCAATCTCTCTATTTATCTATCTGTCTGTTTGTATGTAAAGGAAACATACACATACACATTATTTTACTGGCGTCAAACGATTGGGACACATCTTGATCGACACTCACTAATGGTACATCCCCATAAGTTGGAAGTGAAGTTAGTGGACAGTTTTGGAGTTGATAATGTAATTACTTTGCCATTTTCAATGACTCTGAAATTGCAAATTTTGTTAAAAATCAGGGAGTCGATGCATCACAACCTAGTGAACAAGTTTGTTTCACCCTGCCACACGCTACGTTTCCACGAAGTTTCAGAACAGTCTCAGTTCTGAGAAGAGGTCGAAAAGAACGAAAGCACACAAAAATCCGTTATAATTAGAATAAAAATGTATGCATTAACCGACAAAAACCCGAATTGATAAAATCGTTAAAAATCAGGAAGAGTTCCGGAGCACAACTTTGTTTCCACAAGGTACATTTCTACATTTTATTATGTTACAGAACAATGTGAGAGACATATTTGGAGAAGTTGAAAACAGCAAAAGCGCACAATATTTTGTTTTACAAAACAGAAAAAAAAAATCGCAGCGATACCTGTTGGACGCATTATGGCATGAGGCTCCCCAAATTGTTCCTACACAATTTCAACGCAAGTGGCCAGGCATGATTGGAGATTTTTTTTTTTTACATTTTGCTAAAACATAGAGAAACTAAACAGCTAAAGGGCTGTGTGAAGAGCCCGTGCTCAGCTGACCTAAGCTTGTTTACAAAATCAAAATTCCTACTAAACAGACCTGCGTTGAGCTTAAGCTGAGTGCATATGATATTTGAATTTATATTTCTAAGATTTGCAAATTAGCATTAGAATGCCCATTGATTTACATAGTAATCAATAGGAAAGGCTCATTTACTGATAAGTATCCGCGTTGCAAAAATCGTAATAAATCAGAACTCCACAGCAGTGCCCCCTGGTGAACAAATTTGTTTGACACTTTCACAAGGTACATATCTACCAAGTTTCAGCTCAATCTCAATGACAGTTCTGGAGATGTCGAAAATAGCAAAAACACAAAAAATAATAAAAAATAAAAAATTAGAAAAAAATTGCAGCGCCACCTGGTGAACAATTTAAAAACTAGGAGTCCCTAGAAGTGTTCCTGTGTGATATCAAAGCAATTGGGTGAGCGGTTTCAGAGAAGAAGATTTTTTTTTTTTGAAGATTTGCACCCCCCCCCCCAAAAAAAAAACAAGAGGGCTGTGTGAACAGCCCATGCTCAGCTGATCTTGACATTCATCACACTAGCAGATCTATGAACTTGGGAAATGATCAAGGTCGCCCATGTTCTGAGTAAGTCTGCCCATTATAAAAGAACACTAACATGTGCAACATCAAGGTTCAAGTAGTTCTCAAGTTATAATGAAGAGTAAAATTCATGTATGTTGCACTGTGACCCCAGAAATGAGGTCAAAGTCATTCATGTACTGTCTGAGCATGACCTTCATACAAAAACATTAACATGTGCAACATCACAGTACTAACTCAAAACAGATCTCAAGTTATCAAGTAAACAGTAAATTTTGTGTCAGTTGTCCTGTGAATTAGCACTAGAATACCCATTGACTTCCATAGTAATAAATAGGAAAGCTGCATTGATCGATAAGTACCCGAGTTGAAAATACTTAAAAATCAGGAATCTAAAGCAGTGCGTCCTAGTAAACAACTTTGTTTGACCCTTCCACAAGAACATGTCCATCACATTTCACTTTACTCTGAGTGACAGTTCTGAGAACAAGTGAAAAATAACAAAACCATCTAAAAAATTCATATAAAAAAATTAGAAAAAATTGCCACCTGGTGAACAAATTGGGAACTATGTGTCCCTGGGAGTGTCTATGAACGATATCGAAACGACTGGGTGAGCAGTTTCACAGAGTTTTTAAGGTTTGCTCCCAAAAAACGAAAAAAAATCATAAAAATTCCAAAAATCAATAGAGCGTGACCATTTGAACAAACTTGGTAGAGATCCACCCAAGGCACAACCCCACCTAGTTTGAAGTAAATCTGGCCAAAATTATTTAAGTTATAACCATTACAAGAAATTCCCATGTTAAAACTTTTGTAAAGATTTTTGAAAAAAAAAATCATAAAAAAACCAAAATTCATTGGAACATGACCATTGGAACAAACTTGGTAGACACCCACCCAAGGTACATCCCCACCAAGTTTGAAGTTAATCTGCAAGACGCTTTTGGAGAAGAAGTCGCAAAAGTGAATTAGCATTAGAATACTCATTGACTTCCATAGTAATCAATAGGAAAGCTGCATTAACCGATAAGTACTCGAATGGAAAAAATCGTTAAAAATCAGGAATCTGCAGCATTCCCACATGGTGAACACCTTTGTTTGACCCTTCTACGAGGAACATATCCACCACGTTTCAGCTTAATCTGAGTAACGGTTCTGGAGAAGAAGTCGAAAATAGCTAGAACACACAAAAATTCATAAAAAATTAGTAAAAAGTTGCAGCGCCACCTGGTCAACAAATTAAGAACACAGAGTCCCTAGGTGTCTTCTCGTGTGATATCAGAGTGATTGAGTACGCGGTTTTGGAGAAAAAGATTTTTTAAGATTTGTCCAAAAAAAGAACAAAAAAATTCATTAAAAATCCAAAAATCACTGGAGCATGACCATGTGAACAAACCTGGTAGACACCCACCCAAGGTACATCCCCACCAAGTTTGAAGTTAATCTGCATGACGGTTTTGGAGAAGAAGTTGAAAATGAGAATTAGCATTAGAATGCTCATTGACTTCCATAGTAATCAATAGGAAAGCTGCATTGACCGATAAGTACTCGAATGGAAAAAATCGTTAAAAATCAGGAATCCACAGCATTCTCACATAGTGAACAACTTTGTTTGACCATCCTACAAGGAACATATCCACCAAGTTTCAGCTTAATCTGAGTGACGGTTCTGGAGAAGAAGTCGAAAATAGCTATAACACACAAAAATTCATAAAAAATAGAAAAAAATTGCAGCGCCACCTGGTCAACAAATTAAGAACTAGGTGTCCCAGGGAGTGTTTCTGTGTGATATCAAAGTAATTGGGTGAGCGATTTCAGAGAAGAAGATTTTTTAAGATTTGCCCAAAAAAGAACAAAAAAATTCATTAAAAATCCAAAAATCAATGGACCTTGACCATTTGAACAAACTTGGTAGAGACCCACCCAAGGCACATCCCCACCAAGTTTGAAGTGGATCTGACTGACGGTTTCAGAGAAGAAGTCGAAAATGTAAATTGTTGACGGACGACGGACGGACGACGGACGACGGACCATAAGATAAGCTCAGCTGACTGACAAGTCAGCTGAGCTAAAAATTCATAAAAAATCCAAAAATCATTGGAGCACGACCATTTGAACAAACTTGGTAGAGATTCACCAAGGGTACATCCTAGGTACTCTCACAAAAGCTCAGCTCACAAGTCCGCTAAGCTAAAAAATTAAATCAGGACATTCAAGTAAGTTTATGCATATTTTAAGTTTATCAGTCTTAATCAAGGATTATAACAGTGTCTCACTTCTAGCAATGTATACCACTGGCTTCAAAGCTTTCTTCTGTAAATTGCTTTATAGGATCTTGGCAGTTGGTATCCAGAGGCACCAGTCAGTTTTCCTTGCTGCACTCAGAATGTGCAAACAAAGCTACGGAAAGCCAGAAAGGAAGCAGATAACCTGCAGGACATCTGATAACCTCTGTGACATCAGACCTCTATGACATAAGACAACCTCTACCATAGAGTCTATATAATACAAAGAGAAACTAAACAAACCTAATTCTGTAAGCCCATGTACCGTTTGAACACTATCAAGTCCGATATTCTTTGAGCAAAGTCCTATTCCGTACCATTCACTGAAAAACTGTATTGTTCTAAATCATAATAGCAAATTAATTTATGAAAGGAACAAATCATATTCATAAAATTTGAAATTTAGAAGAAAGTTTTAGGCATTATTAGCCTTTAAAAAATCGGGTCATCAGCGGGGAACCAGTGCAAGACTTGTTTCGGTGCCATTAATGACATCAGATGACATCAGATGCTGCATGCTAACTTTAAATGGAAAAGCTGAATGGGTGTCCAGCTTGCCAGGCATGAATTTGCTTGATCATTCTGTCCATGAAGTGGCCAGGTGCATTTCAGGGCAGGGGCCTTTTCGTCTATTGGACTGTTGCAGGTACACCGTACATATACTGCGGATTCAATTTTTCAAAAGCAGTAAAAATGCTTATTTCACAAGTGATAACAAGCTAGGGAAATATGTATTTTACCACTTTACGAACCATGAAAATAACCAATAAATCCCATGTCGTATACCCCCACATTGTCTTAATTTTTCAGTTTTTGCCCGTTCAAAATGTGGTTGCCACAGTAACATGGGTTATAGAATGCACCATCTCTGTAACAATCGTTCTGTCAAAGTTGTATGGCCAGATACATCAAATATACTACATGGCTGCATAATTAATCACTAAAAGAAACATAATTCAGGACATTCAAGCATGTTTATTATGTATGGGTGAAGTATATCAGTTAATGTCAAAATACATGATGCCAGGACCAATGACCTGCTATAATAAAACAATGAAACAACCCACCATCATCAACAAGTTCATAATACATATAGAAATAGGTGATCATGTGCATGCTCAGAATAGTAGAAATGTATAAACACTGATAATATGCTCCAACACAATGTCCACAAAATATTCATATACTATGCATAACATATTTGAAAAATGTTAACTCCCCCAAAAATTATTAATATACCATGCATGGCATATTTGAAAAAAAAAGTTAATAGTACTTTCTATTTACTGAAAATCATAAATCAAATTAACACACAACTAATTTTGATTAATAGACCTGTCACAATATAGTAATAATAATACAAAGTACATATATACTGAAAGAAAATGATTTCCATCTGGAAAATCCCATGGGATTTATGGCCCTTCTAACAGATTGGGCTCTTCAACGAAAGAAATTAATCCATCAAGAATGGCACATTCAGACAAATGCAACTTACAGTATTATCACTAATTAACCACAACGTTTAATTTCAGACACTTTTTAAATATTTCAGAGGTTGCACTTTGAAGAGAATTTGGCACAGTTTTTTCCTCACAATTGGCCCATGAGATATTGAATATGTTACATTAGTTCTAAAAGGGTGCACATAAAGACTTGCATGTGCCTGGTATCGCTAGTTGAAACTTCAGGAAGTAACAATCTGAATAATGAAAGAGCTAGAAATAATTTAACCATATACATCCATAAACCTGTCACATACAAGTCAAGATCCTCAAGAAATAAAATGATGTATCCGCATGAGAATTATAATTCAGCAAATTTTTCATGTTTTTGATGCTATGTTTCCTGATTAGCGATGAAAAGTAGCAGTAAAGATGGTTGGGATAACAAGGCATAATACAAATTTACAGCTATATTAACCCTTTCCCCTTGAATTAAGACTGAGCCAATGGCTTTTATTGGCTTAGGTTGGGCATTAAGTGTCCAACTCAAGCCAAGGAAAGCTGTTGACCTCGGGCATGTGATCTTGATAGCTCTCATCTACAATTCTCAGTTAAAGTGTTTGTCACTACTGTTGAAATTAGTTGAAAACAATGAACATGATGATGCAAATGACATTGGACCACCAACTGGTTTTGGCTGGTTTAAGGGCACCAGGGTTAAGTGTATATGATATGCTATGGAGTCAAACTTGTCCCTGTTTACAAATTTTGCAGCATAAAGATTTTCTGAAGTATCAATGCAAAGTGAATTTTGGGAAAGATTAGACTGTCTCGGTCGTTATTCACAGCTTCTTCTTGGCATCACTTAATCCTCTGAGCTCCACCCACAAAGGTCTAAGTTATGCCTCAGCAAGAAATTTATGTCCACAGCCTTTCTGAAAACAAGTTATCTTGTTGATTTATGTAGCTATCTGTCCTAACTAAGATCTGCATAAAGCTCAGAACTGAAATCTAAAAAACACCAAATTTGATAACATTTTTGCCATTTATACTGATATAAAAACTGTCTTGACAATTCTGATTATTCCAATCCCAAAATCAATATTACATTTATCTAGACTTAATGATAGTTTATTTCCATGACACCCATCAAATAACATCATTTTATGGTATTATATAGGTATATCAATATTCATATCCCTGAAAAATAAGTTTGTTGAAGCATCATAATAGAGAAACAATACCACTGTTGAAGCATCATAATAGAAAATCAATACCACATGGACCTATACAGTGGTACCTGCTCTAAAGACCACCTGTCGTGAAGGGTCACACTAATTTTTAAGGCCACCCTTTCAAGACACTGGCCTTTAAATTCTTTGCTAGCTTACCTGCAGTGAAAGACCACCTGTCATATGTGACCACTTTTGTTTGGCATTAAGGGTGGTCTTAAATAGCAGGTACCACTGTATTATAAACAGACCAAAGCCTGTTAACTAAACAGAATAATAGATGACACATTATTACAGCAATTTGAGGGGTAGATCTTTACCAGGATACTAATGCGCTGGGGGTGAGCAAAAATTTTGGTTGGCACCCATTGACAGAGGCTCATAAAATGCATCCATCATGCACTATATGCACTACCATTTTTTTTTCATTTTTTTTTTTTTAAATCTTGGGGCTGACCCCTGAACTGCATTTCAAAGCCCACATTCTCCATATCATTTATGCTTACATGCTTTTTACGGCTACTTCATGTAATTCTACATCATGCCTTAGTACTCCATGTACATAAAACAGCCATATACCAAAGTAGACGAATTACTGAAATATTATTCTGTTATTACAGAAAGCATTTTGTAAACCACATGCACTTACAACTTAGAACTTACTAAGAATAATCATCTAGACGTCAACGTTCAAAGTCCTATTCAATAAGGTGTTTGAGTTATTTGCCAAAGTCTAACATCAGGAGTATCGTTGTGACCTTTCTAACCGGTCAAGCGTTTTTTCAGGAGGACAACCGTCATTTTTGGCCTTGCCCTCGTCAAATTTGACCTAATTAGGTCTTTCTCACCTTAAAGCAATTTGTTTTGCAAATTCAAACTACAAGTCCTTTTAAAATCCTCCCAGTCCAAATGAAAAAAACAAGAGGGCTCTATGAACAGCCCATGCTCAGCTGACCTTGAAATTAGTAACACTAGTGGCCCTGTGACCTTGGACGAGGGTCAAGTTCACCCATGTACTGTGCAAGTCTGACCATAGTATAACACCAGTATCTTCCTAGGTCAAGCAGACATTACTGGCCCTGTGACATTGAGAATGATATCAAAGTCACACTCATACTGTTTAAGTGTGTCCCTAAGATGTTATAGCTGCAGCTGAAAACAGTCAAAACGCATAAAAATTTATTTAAAAAAAAAAACAGAAAAAATTGTAGCGCCTGCTGGAGTGGACATCATGTAGCATTGTGAAGTGAATGAATAGAGAGCAGACACAAGAAAACATAACCATTTCTGCAGTTGTTGACAAGGTATCACCTTGAAAATGCCTGTGTACAATTACAAGGTGCCAGTGTACTATATTGTATAGTTGTTTGTATTTTAGTAATGTATTGCGTATTTTAATTACTTGAATGTTGCTATGACGGACCCCACTGGAAATAAGTCCATGTGACTTTTGTGGGCAATCCAAGCACCTTAATTGCTTTTAAATTGTATTCTACCTTTTGTATTTACTTTCATGGGTGCTAAATAAAGCTATCTATTTATCTATCTATCTATCTATCTATCTAGGCTGTTATGCTGACACAAGGAAATTTACAAACATGGAAAAGTACCCATGGATGGAAGTAGTTACTTGTTCTGGGAACCGGTTAGTGTGACCTACCTGGACAATAGTCTTTCCTAAGACCCTTTCTTCGTTAATTTGTTATAAAACAAAATTACTAATGAATATCATAAAAATAAATGAGGGGGTGGTCATGGCATCGAGCTAGCACAAGACTGGTCATGAAGTGGTCCTGGAGATGACTTTAGAAAAGGTCTTTTAATTTTCGTATAGTTCTGGTCGCATACGATTGGGCGGCGCTGTGATGCCGGTCGAAAAACACACTGGCCAGGTAACAGCCACCCAAAACACAAAGGTACACTTTGATGACATGTGTTGCAGCAGGTCTATGGCCGGCAACAGTGTTGAAGCACCATGAACTGCACTGGCAGCTGTAGTACAGAAGTCTGGGCGACATCCAACAGAGGAACAAAGTGGAAATTCATGTTGCATCATACAGCCGAATGTTAGCTATTGTAAAATATAAATTGTAGATGGATGGATGGACTACATACAAAGGATTATACTATAACCTCAGCTGACTGAGAAGTCAGCTGAGGTAGCAATGTGAATTGCAGATGACTGATGAGCCACAAGTGATGACAAAAATTAAGATGCCTAAGAAATCAGAAGACTAAAAACATCCTAATAAAACCTCCAAAGATCACAAGAGCAGGAAAAGTTGAACAAACTTGGCAGAGATCTATCTATCTGAGGTACATTCCCAGAGAGTTTGAAAATAGCAATAATTTGGGGAGAAATTGATCACATGAAATTATTGGCATATGACAGTTGAATGACCAATGAATGCATGAAACTCTTGCATGTTCATCTCAAGGAAATGCTCAATATATATGACTGTTTTTTCATTTCATGCACAACAGTGACACTATCCAATGATAAAGACATGAAAAACTACATAAACATTAAACACTGCGAAAAACTGAGAGAAAGAGCCAAATCTAGACTCCCCAGTTGGCCTGCAAGTGATACCAGTTGACAAAAAGCATCATAAAATGCTCACTCAGTTACACACCTCACTGCATGCTTATAAGATCACAAAATTTAGTCATTAACCATCGGTTTCATGTATTTACAATGCCTTATGTACCTGCCTTCACTATAGCACTTGGAGCATATATATACAGTCTAACAGGTTAACACATTTGCAAAAACTGTAGTGTGAAGCTTTGCTTTCATTGCCTCCATAACAATGTTCTGCTGCATCACATCCGCTTGTATAATGACGGACGCTCAGATGAGCTGACAGATGAGTAGGCAGCCTCTGTGGTGCGATCTACAGGCCACCGCAAGGAAATAACCTCCCACACGGTTGGCTGGCACATGACTTGCCAGGCGATGCAAGTACCAATGATACCATCTATTATCTTCTTTTAGCACCCGGGACTTTCAGGAAATTTAAAGCTGAAGCAAACCTTAAAAGAAACTTAATTTGTTTCAAAAGCAACTGTAAATAGGAATATTATGATGTGAACATGGTGTAAATCAGAGCATTAGAACATTAGTTATGATCAAATGAAATGCACTTTTCCATTTTTGCCTTAACACTGCAGTCAGCCATCTTGGTCAAAAATATCAATCCCACAATGCAACAGTGCTGATATTGTGTCCTCATTTGCAGATTATCAATGTTTCAATTTCAATGACTACTGAAATTACAAAGTTTAAAACTAACTTATTGAGTGTAAGCATAATCTTCAAAATTTTTCTACTTTTAGCAAGTGCCATATATAAAAAAAATGATCTGATTACAGTTTATTTGGCTGTAATTGAAGTGCACTCAAATTGTAGACCAAATTTTTGAACATTTTAACTGCATCAACAGGTAAATTATCATAAACCATTCTCCAATTTGTGCCAGGAAAATAGATGGGGAGCACTTAAAAGGAATAATGCGAACATTAGCTATTCCATAGCACACAATGACGATAAAAAATGGATACAAATGTTAGATCCCGGTAGACTGAAATCCCACTCTAAGCATACAAATAAACATCCACATTTTTTCACCATTATATGGAACATTTGTGTTATAACAATCGAGGCACAAAGCATCATATTATTGGTTCAGCTGTGCAGTTTAGACACAAAGACATGCCACATGAACAATGCCTTGCTTTCCGTTGCTGAAAAACTTCTTTCAAACATACTGACAGAGCATACACTACTGTGTGCAACCTAACTTCAGGTCATTTAAAAGGTACACATATAATCAATGGGGAGGTGTTTAAAAATAAAATGAAACTATGCCCCCACATCCACTCTTCAAAGTAAACTCTTAAAAAGCTAAGCAATCAGTCCAGTATGCAAGATTTACAAATATATTGGTAACAAATTGTCTCATGTGAAAATTTCAGCCATTGGAATTTTCACAATGCATTCAATTTCCATTAGACATGTTGGTTGTTGTGTTAAGGGCATTGTTATTAAGTTATCATTTTTTCATACATGCTCCAGCATTTATGAAGGCGGGGGGGGGGGGGGGAGTGTAAGAAATCAAAGGTCTGAAGAAAAAAACAACAATAAAAGAGCACAGTAGCCTTGGAATTTGTGATTAAATGATGCCCTTCACCTCAATATGCTTAAGACTAGCCTCCGCACTTAGCCTCAGAAATTATTTACACTTAAATCATGTTTCTATTGATACTATCAGTGGTTTATTCTTTGACAATTTCAGTTAAACCAATGTATCTCTCGGTGTCTTTGGACTACTTGCAGTAGCTCAATTTACATGCTTGAGGTGTTCTCTCTTTCACTCAAATTGAAATCAAGGTATTGATTGGAATCTGTACCTGGATGGCTCCCTGAAAGTCTGTCATTTGAATGATGTGTATTAACTATTAAACCACTGGGAGTGTTGGAGCCAGACAACTTTTTCTTTGTGTCGTTCGAACTGCTGCTGCATGCAAGGGCAAGGTATAACACAGAGAGTGCAACAGAGGGCCGCAATTATAGTTCAATGCAGTTTCTAAGATGGTTGAACATGAAGGTTAAGTACAAACAAATGTTACTCGAGGTCCTAAAATCATGTACAAAGGGCATGGTTTAAAAGTGAGGCGACACACTGTCATGAGTCCTCCTCTTTGTCAATAAGAAATCACTTGAGTTCCTCGTACATCATGGTTTCTTACTCTCTACTAGAAAACTATTCCACGCTTCTCACATTGTTTCTTAGCCACTAATAAGAAATTCCTCTACCCTTTGTGCATCATGGTTCTCTATTCACACCAGAGCTAGAATCACTACACGCTTCGTTCACCATGGTTTCTTTTTTAAATACTACTAAGAAATCACTGCACACTCCATGCAGCATGGTTTCTTATTCAATAATAAGAAATTATTTAGCACATCCTGGTTTCTAATTCACTCAGACAGAAATACCCACTCCTTGCTGCTCTTAATCTTAGCTCACATCGCTCAATTCCCCATGTAAGTGAAGCAAAGTGTACCCTCGCTTTCATAAATCATTGGTGAAAATTGCTGTTGATGGATAGCGTATTGTGTAACAAGCCATTACCACACTTTCTGGTTTGACATGAACACCCATGCACACAGTAAACCTCACTTCATCCAGGCAATACTTTGCTGCGACTTTCTCGGGAGAGGCTGGCATCTTACATATTCTGACACTGTGGAACTGGAGAAACAGTTTTTTTCAGGGATACTTGTACTGCATTCCAAGTTAGAAATTGAAAGACCTTCCAGGCAAACTTTTCCGTGAAAATGTTAAGTCAGCAGCAACATGCATGTTGCGGCTCGTATCATGTATAAACACGACACTGGTAGTAGTGACCCCCTGCTATTGAGTGCACTTGATGACATCATATTCATTGATAATACTGTAATAGCTGCATCTTCAACAAACCACCTTTAGCAACTCCAGTTAACGATTCTCAGTATTTATATCCAGCACGTACTTGTCATGAAAACCTTGACATTAACATGATTAAAAAAGTACAAATCAAACGAGATAATTCATTAGCCAAGTGCTGGAGAGCTTTACACTTTAAGATGGAACGGAAAACTTGATTCAGCAGAAATATCAGACCATTTTCCTTGGGTCTGGAGCAAAATGTTTGGCTGCTCAGAACAATGCCCTTATCATCCTCAACACTTAATGTTGTTGCTGACAAAAAGAAAAAAAAACAAGATATGTTTGTAAAACATAGATGCCCCCCTCCCTCATTACCCTTGCCCTTGCTACCCTATTGATAGTGGTAGAAGGGGCACTTGTGACCTTACAAAATTAGTGAAGGTTGATCATACATAAATGTCACATATCTTTATACTTTAACCTAGCCCTTAAAAAACGACTAAAAACCTGGGCAATATAAAAGTTATAGCTGAAAAATTAGTCATCATTTAGAAACCATATTCAGCAAAGTGGCTTTATGACCTTGGAAATTATGGCAAGGTCACTCATTTTCACTTGACCTTCTTCAGTTATTGTGCAAAAAAATGGAAGTCTACTGTCTGTGTGTGACCCTCAAAACTGGGTCAAGGTCACCCATCTACAAACTCAAACTAGCCCTTATAGGCAACCATAAAGCTGTGCAATATAAAAGTGCTACCTCTAAAATGCAAGTTATCATGCAGAAACAGTATTCAACCAAATGGCTCTGTGACCTTTGAAATTAGGTCAAGGTCACCCATCTTCAAACTTGACCTAGACCTGAATACGGACAATTATCCAGTGGAATATAAAAGTCCTAGTTTAAAACCTCTTCAGTTATCATGTGGAAACCTAATTTTATCTCAGGTACCAACGTGACCTTGGAAATTAAATCAAGGTCACCAAACTTTAAACTTCTTCTAGCCCTTAGCATGAACTATAGACCTGTAAAGTATCCCAGTCCTAACTTAAAAATTTCTTGTGTTATTGTGCAGAAACCACAGGAAGCATGAAACCATATTCAGTAAAGTGGCTCTGTGACCTTTAAAATGAGGTCAAGGTCATCAATCTTCAAACTTCGCCTAGCCCCAACTATGGACTATAATCTTGTGCAATATATAAGTCCTAGCTTAAAAACCTCTTCAGTTATTGTGCGGAAACCAAAGTTAATTCAGGTACCACTGTGACCTTGGAAATTAGGTCAAGGTCACCCATCTTCGAACTTCGCCTAGCTTTTGATTAGAATGATACACCTGTACAGTATTAAAGTCCTAGCTCAAAAACTTCTTGAGTTATTGTGCGGAAACCACAATTTAACTACAATCTCTCTGTGACCCTGAAAACTGGGTCATGGTCACCCATCTTCAAAATCAACCTAACCCTTACAGAGAACCATAAACCTGTGCAATATAAAAGTTCTAGCTCCAAGGTATAAGTTATCATGCAAAAAGCATGAAACCATATTCAGTAAAGTGGCTCTGTGACCTTTAAAATGAGGTCAAGGTCATCCATCTTCGAACTTTGCCTAGCCCCAAATATCGACTATAATCTTGAGCAATATAAAAGTCCTAGCTTAAAAACCTCTTCATTTATTGTGCGGAAACCAAAGTTAACTCAGGTACCACTGTGACCTTGGAAATAAGGTCAAGGTCACCCATCTTTGAACTTCGCCTAGCTTTTGAAAAGAATGATACACTTATACAGTATCAAAGTCCTAGCTCAAAAACTTCTTGAGTTATTGTTCGGAAACCACAGTCTACCGACCGACCGACAGACTAACCGACATGTGCAACGCTATATGCCCCACCTTCTTCGAAGGGGGGCATAAATATCATGAGTCTGATTACACGAGGTGCATCAAAATTTGCATGGCCCATAACACATGGATATTGTAGTGCTGTAAACCATTCAAGTTCAGAAAAAAAAGGCAGAATCAACAATGCTCCTTGGGGCTGCACACCTAACCCACACCAAGGACAGTTCACAGCTGAATCATCCGCTCCTGACAGGTTTATCTACAATCTTAGCTCAATCTCTCCCATAAGTGAAATACTTCAGTAAATGTATGCAGCACCTTGGCAGAGGACATGCCAGCAATGTTGTCCTGTGTGAATAGAGAAGGGTTCAACTTAGATCACAGAGTTTTCTCAACCGACAACAGAATTTAAAAATAAACCGGTGATTCAAGTTCTCACTGAAAGGCCAGGCTGGGAGAAGGGACCCAGGGCCAGAATTTTGGTGAGAATCCGAGAATCCATTCTCGTAAAGATTCTCCTGAGAAGCTTAATACATGGGTTCTCCTCTGTTCCCTGTTTTTCACTCCGAAAGAACCCTGTGAAATACATGCTGGTAAATATCAAACATCTAATTTTGCTTTGCGACTTTCTTGGGTGATATTTCAACATATATGTGCATCTCAAACTTTTGTCTGTTTAGCTTCTGAATGTCATGAGTGGGTTTTCACTTCTAGTGGGTATGACTTTGATGCACAATGTTTCATCCTCACGCCCTTAAAGTGGCCAAAACTGGTTGGTTGTCAAACAATAGCTGTCTCATTCTGGTGGACTGATTTCGACAGTTAAAAAAAAAAAAAAAAAAAAACCTGGATGAAAATTGCAGATGAAACCTACCAGGATAACATGCCCCAGATCAACGACTCTCTTTGGTATTGGTTTAGCAACACACAAAAGAAAGCTGCTGACTCTGTCTTTAAGTCAAAGGGCGGAGGGGTTAAACTTAGTGCACTATATACAAAGACTTTCCCTAACAAAGCATTGATGATGTGAAACTTTTTCTGTAGGTAAACATACCCAACATTGAAAACTAACCATGTCAGCCTATCATTCCTTATTTGGTCAATATCTGGAGCCAACCACTGCAAAATGTTTACCACTGCATTATTGGCTGGCCATGGATTCTGGTAACAAATGCAGTCAAAACCTAAAAAACTTTGCAGTTTGTACTCTCCAAGTCATATCTCTACTAACAAATCCTTTACATAGATAACCTGAGATTATGGAAGAATTGTGACACAATCATTTGCTGTGTACCATATTATGGGCAACGCGCAAATGCTTTGTTAACCGTGATCTCTGAGCATACAATTTGCCACACATACAACAGCAGTGGGGTTTCTCCCCAGTATGGGATCGCCGATGTTCAGCCATGTTACTTTTTTTCGTAAATCCCTTGCCACACACATCACACACAAATGGCATTTGTCCTGTGTGCTCATGCGAATGTTGCTGCAGCTCACACTGTTGTAAGAAGTTTTTGCCACAAATTTTGCAAATATAAGGCTTCTCATCAGTGTGAATTCGCAAATGCCGTAAGAGATTAGCTTTTTTGCTGAATTCTTTATCACACACGGTACAAACAGTAGTGGGGTGTCCAGTGTGCACACGAGAATGATCCATCAACATAAATTCATATTTAAATGATGCAAAACATGCTAGACAAGTGTATGGATTCTCACTAATATGGATGTTATCATGCTTAGATAATGCATCTTCATCAAGGAAACTTTTCCCACACTTTTGGCAGCAGAACATAGGATCCTGCCTGAAACCTCTATAGTTGCGTAAGCTTGCAGGTCTCCTTGAAAATCTACCAGTAAAATCAAGCTGTGGTCCATCAGGTCGAAGTCGGCATGTGCGCTGATGTCCAACCAGATGAGACTTCAGCTTATACGTGCCACCACAGTATTCACATTTATGAGGTCTGACTCCACTGTGAACAACACCATGTTCCCGGAGACCACTTTTCGAAGCATATCCTTTCCCACATATTTCACAGAAATGCCTGGTCCTGTTGTACATTGGGCCTTTCTCACCAGTGTGAATACGCAGGTGTGAGGACAGATTTGAACTCTGAATGAAAGCTTTTCCGCACACATCACAGACAAAAGGTTTCACTCCCAAGTGAGAACGCAGATGCCGCTTGAGGTCATTTGGATACACAAATGTTTTCCCACAATATTCACATAAATTTGCTTTCTCCTCATGAAATTTCTTGTAATGTCTGTTCTGAAGACATTGAGTAGGAAACGTTTGGTCACATTTTTCACAGCTGAAAATTTTCCCATCAGCGTTATCACTACTTGCTGGTGAGGAATCAGACTTACCAAGCTTTCGTTTTTTCTTACGACGTGATAAAATCTTTTTAGATGTCGCCACACCTCCCTCCTCTCCATTCTTCTCATCATCACAGTTTAGTTCTAATTTGCTGTCTAATAATACTCCTGCTGTTGGTAAGGCTTTATCCTCATCCAAATTTTGTTGGTCACTTTCAACTGTCAATTCCTTGGAGAGTGATTCAACATCATCACCATGACAACTTAAATTGTCTTCTATATTCTCATCACCAGGTGTTGCTTCACATCCTTCCTCAATGTCACTCAATTCACCAGTAACTTGTCTGCATTCTGATTCATCATCTTCTTCCAGTAATTCCACCTTGACTGGCAATTGAAGATTTTGTTTTGCATAGTCATCAAAAATAGATTTTTCATTGACATCCTCAGTATCTTCATCATGTAGAAATTCTGTTTTTGAAGGTGCTTCATGAGTTTGGCACACAAACTGCTCCTCAGATGTTAATGTCTCATCTTCAGACGGAAAGAATTCTATTTTAACAGGCATCTGTTTTACATAATGTTCAACAGTGGATTTCTCACCAATCGATTTAGTATCTTTAGGAAAACCTTCAATCAGAGGCGATGGACCTTCTGGGCTGTTTCTTGCATCTTCTAAATTTGGCAACGACAGATCTAAACCACATTGTATGTCATTGGAATAGCTCATTTTTTCATCTTTACATGACCCGTCAGTCTTGAAATCTGGATCTGTTTCTGCTGCTGGTACATGCCAGGAGGACACATGATTATAAAACATTCTTCCAAAATGACCTTATAATATACTCACAATCCTGATTTTTCTTTCCCTTCATTTAGTGTGTATATTTTATGATTTCATCAAATCCCTCATCATTGAGACAAATGTCTTGTTCATTTATTGATGGGTGTATGTATTTCTTCGATGTGCATCTTCCCAGTGCTTCTGAATACCTGTTTTACCTTCTTTGAAGTGTAAATCTTGCTGTATATTCCGTCACTTTTCCAAACTAAACAATCTTTGATATCTGCAACACAAAGAGAAAATACATTAACATGTATGTTCCATTATACCGATTTCTTTCATACCATAAAACTATTAAAACAGTCATGCTGGTGACATTCCTGTTAAACTTACAAGAATTGCACCTTTTATACATGTATAATACTTAATTCCCAGTAGAACCCTCATATCACTGAAAGACAGTAAAACTAATTTAATGACCACAGTACATGTAATCAATGTCTGAGAGACCCGGTATTGCATTGCAATTTGCTATACTGAATGCATGTCACTGCTACACACTTTGGAATAAATTAATATGGAATGTCCTATGTTGTGTGCCAAAATGTCTGAAACAAGTAAAAACTGCTATAGACACATAAAATCAAATCTCCTACACTGTGTAATGACCAAAAATTCAAATGCACCATGTACTTTGATTGTTCCGCAGATGTGTCACTGAAACCAAGTGACCATGAAACTGGGAAATGTTACAGCCATCAGTTCCCTTTTTTTTTATTCTAGCAACAATATAATTTCAGAACACTTAAACTCCCAGCACCAGCAGATATAAAACACCACAATGTTATCATCGTGAAAGTCTACGTGAAACATATTCCAGGACTCGAAATAGGTAAGGTTAAGATATTATTAGTTCATGTGGGTTTTCAATAGAGGGCTCTGTTGGCAAGTGGGCTAGGTATGTATATTTCCATTAGTTTCCATCTTAATTTGCACCTATGTAACTTTAAAACTGCTCTACTTAGAAACACCAAATTCCATGTGGTAAATGACTATATTGTTAAAATGTTGTTGTAAAATTGCAAAAAACTTTTGCCGCAAAACTATTCAACATATTGAATGTTACTTTAACATAGAGTCTTATGCTAATACACATCTCTAGCTTGCAAAAATTATGTGTATTGAGTTGTGTATTCAGCCAAATACACACAAAATTACTAATTGCAGACTCTCCTATTAGCACTAACCACCAGCCAAATGCTGGTAAAAATTCTGTCTGGCCAGTAGATATTTTTACTTTGGTTAGTGTACTTTTGTCTCAATATATATATGCATTTTAATTGTGAAAATAAAGCTAACACACCAAATATTTGGGTCTGTAAGCACTTTGGCTGCCGAAAATGTTACTTCTGAGGTCTGATATTCTCCTGTAAATTCTTCTAGAGGAGCCATGTTAAACCTTTCCCCCTCAAACTGGCCAAAACCGGCTGGTGGTCAAAGGTCATCTGCTTCAGCGTTTTTAACTGATTTCAACAGCAATGAAAAACAATTTGACTGAGAATTGAAGATGAGACCTGTCAAGACAACATGACCTAGGTCAACAGCTTTCCTCGGCATGGGTTGGGCACTAAGTGCCCAACCCATGCCAAGGAAAGCTGTTGACTCAGGCTTAATATGAGGGGGAAAGGGTTAAACCAATGGGGGGTTGCCTTTTTTCCCAGAGTATACATGTATACACATGGATGTGCGTGTCCAGAGCCTGCATTACCCATTTACTATACTACTGTTGACCTTCCTTGTAATACCCATACAGATTTATCAACATGATAAATAATTTCTTGTATTCCGCATAGTCATTCAGTCACTTTCCTCATCCTCCCTTCAACCAAGTTTTGATACATGTATAGCTTAGTTCTGAAATGTGAGCAGGACAAGGCAAGTAGCCGTTGAATGGCAAACGCAGGTTCGACTGGTTTCGATACTGTGTGTATCTCATCAGGAACCGTTAAAAAACTGTTGCTACCCAAGTATCGTGCTGCTGTAGTAACGTTACACGTGGGTTGTGCTTACATTTCAGCAGCACTATGATGTAATACAATAGTATGTTTGTCATAATCTGAGTCTGGTTCCCATTGGCTGTTATGGGTCCAGAGTGGGAATCCCCTGGCTGGGGATCTCCCTCTGATTTTGACCTGGTTGGTGCAAAATATTTATGTTGGGTTGACCGGAAGGGACACCCTAAGGTTAGGTGGCCCTTGCCCTGTGTCGGGGCTCAGGAAAGTGTAGATACACTGTTCCTGTAGAATTTTTATATCTGTGTGCAGTTTTTTGGAAGATTCACACAGGTGTCGGATTCTATGCATGCTTATCATAGGAAAGTGAGCTAAGACAATAAAAATTTAGTATACAACAGAGCAAGAAAGCTCACTTTCGTTTTGAAATGCATCTGCAATGATTCTAAGATTAAAGGCAACTTAGAGTGATTAAAACACAGAAAAAAATAAAATCTACATACAAAGTCTTGTGTGACACCACTGCTCATCAGAGCTGATTTGGTGTCGGAACTATACAGTACTTATCAAGTTATATAGACTGTTACTCATTCAAGCATATCAACTATGTTATGGATCACTTATCCCATTGTTTGGGCTTTATACTTAGGGATATGCAGACCTTTGTTTGGCTCATATCTCCATAGGAATAAACATGAGATAAATGAACCATATGATAGAATGTGTGTGCTGTGTAAAGTTGATCATGACATTTATTCATGATTTGAAGTAAGGTACGGGGTCAACCCAGTGATGATTCATTAATTTGATTTTGCAGTGAAGTGCTTTATTTCAAACACAGAGGATTTAGCTGGACTATATTTTTTTGTGAAGAAAGTAGGGGAACTTCTGAAGCCTTTTGGTAGAATATTTATCCTCCTATGTTGTCATCCTGTTTGTTCATGCTTTGGACTCAAACAGAAATGTTACGGATTACTAATCTTCTCTCACATGCTAATTATGCTGCAGAACACTGATCCCATTGGTAGGCCTTCATTCATACAGATATGCAGACCTTTGTTTGGGTCATGTCCTTGTAGAAATGAAAATGGGTCATATGGTAGAATGGGTGTCCTGTGTGAAATCAATAAGGACAATCATTCATGCTTTGAGGTCAGCTGTGGAGTCAACTATGTTCCAATCCATTGATTTGATTGTGAAATGATGTGTTTCACTTACGAACATAGGATTTGTTTAAACTAAAATTTTGTGCACAACTTAGGTGAAGCTTATGAATCATTTTGTAGCATATCTTTGCTGGTATCATCATCAGTGGTCTCTGCAGCTTAAAATAGAAGGGAGATTTACCCTGTCCTTTTCTTTTGCTCCCTGCCCTTTTTCTTTGCTCCCTGCCTTTTCATTTTGCTCCTCGCCCTTTTTCTGTGATATATACATCATGCTTTGACGGTTTATGCCATATTTCTTCAGTTTTAACTACAAATCTTCAGCATATGAGCTGAATTCAAAGAAAATATATCAAAAGCAGTATTTTCACCATAGTTTAGACACACTTATCAATTTTTCTTTTCAGTTTTGCATGAAACATACGCTATTTTATCTAGAGCCTTACTTTTGAAGTGCCCTTATGGTCCCTACCCACATTGACAAGTTGCCCTTTTCAGATCAAACTGCCCTGCACTTGTGAAATGCTGCAGAGACCACTGGTCATCATATCTGTTTATGCTTTGGACTGAAACTCAGGATCAACTATGTTATGATCGCTGATCTGGTGGTACTTATAAAGCTTTCAAAATTTGAGGCAGCCATGTAATCATTACAAGAAAAATTTACATTTCATTTCAGTTTTGGACGGAGTCAACAGCTTTCCAAAGTGCACAGAGGAAAGCTGTTGACCTAGACCATTATATTCTTTGGAACTTTAGACATGCAGGTACTTGAATGAAAAGTTTTTCGCCAAGAATATATATGAATCCTGCAGCCTTGTTATAAATGAGAGCAGTTTGTCTTGCATATTTTGACTTAACTCACAGTTGGCATTGCAAGACTTAATGCATAAACTGTTTAACTATGATAACGAAAATCCAGCTATACTTTGCTGGCAGAGAAACATTTGTAGTTATCTCACAGCAAGTGTGTCCTAACGAGAAAACAAAGGGACCACTGTTTATCAGTAACATTTCCACAAGCATATAAGGACAATACACTCGACTTTACAATGAACTGATCAATGCGCTAGACATATCTGTGTTGTCTTACGCACAGGAAGACATTTTACTGTTCTTTTAATGTGCATAAACATGATAAAAGATACAAAAAAAAAAAAAAAAATGGAAAAATTACAGTCATTTTACACTTTTCATATGACCATCTCATATATAAGATCGAGGGATGAGCTCACTCTAATTCTAAAATTTTGTATCAAGCTTATCCCAACATGGACCTTAGAATTTTTATTATCACATTAGTGGTAATGGGCTTTTTAAAGGTTTTTTACCACAACAGAACTAATGATTTTTCTGCCAGGTCCTGTGATAGGGCATTAGGTGCAAAATTACACAGCTGGCCTGGTAAACAGCTCCATACTTTTGCACTGGTTGACCCCAAACCAGTAGGGTCATTTTCCTAATAAGGAATATGAACAGTTCAAACATTGGTTTGAATTTCTGAGTTATGAAAAATTCCCTGAAAGTATCATATAAAGTACTCATCCTCAGTGAAAAACAACATTTGAGTGGGGAAAAAATGTAACTTTCTTTAGAAGTTCAATCAGATATCCAAGAATTTCTGTAAGTCTATGACACAAAATTCCCTGAAATCCTGGAATTCCCCGAACAGGCTCATCCCTGCATACACGATTTTTTACTTTTCTGACTACAGCCAAAAAGCTTTTACAGAGGTGAAGGAAGTGTAATTATGTTATAATCAAGATGTATTTTCGGACTTGGTTATACATATCATAATGATTCACTAAAAAAAGATCAGTTTCATTCCTACCAGCGTGGAATATACATTATATATCAACTAGTAAGCAGAGATGAGATTTGATCGGTCATCCCCTTTCTGCCCTACTCCAAAGATGAGAAACTTGTCCAAAAAAAAAAAAAAAAAGAGTTCAACAAGGAATGCTGACTTGGAAGAAGCAATGGAGTTCTATGGAAGCTATGAGCACATGTTTGGACTTAAAACTGTAGAACTATTTTGCAAAATAACTAAAGGAAGACCAGGAGAATCATGTTAAGGAAAATTGGTTTCATATGAACATAATACAGTTGAAGCAACAAGCTCATTTATGTTCAAGTAGTAGAGAGAGAAGACAAAGAGCAGGATGGTGATACCAGGGACGTGTTATAGATGGACTACCAACGGCGGGGCCCCCTTTGTACCATCTATGTTGCCGCTGCTCAAGTGATCGGGTGTTTGAGCGAGCACCTTCAGTGCTGAACAAACACAACTCCACGGTCCGCGCTGGCCGCTGACAGTCTCGTGGGCCAGGCCACGCGATGAAAGGCGAGAATAATCGCGTCACCGACTGAAATGTGCAAAATTTTTCACTGTGTTCCACATTTTAAAGTCAAAATTTAGCTTTACGCTGGACTCAGCTACAAGAAATGAAACCACCATCATGATTCTACCGGCATACACTATCCATCTAAAACTACATTTTTTATTGCTAATTAAGGCGTAAGGAGTTATTACGCACGCAAGTTGTCTAACTTTGCATCATTTTGGACAGAAAAAATGCAAAAACTAGCCCTATTATCGGCCGATTTCAACGAAAAACACATCGATGGACTCGCATGGCTCTGATTCACACGATGAGACTGGTTGCGCATGCATAAAACTCTCCGTTTTTTAACTTGGTACAATAGCACACCCGATGTAAGCCTGATGTATGTAACCCGATACAACCGAAGGCGGAAACATAGATGGAACAACAAACGGACTGAGCAGGGGGGATTAACTTGAGCGGCGCTAGTGAACACGCTTTGTAGTCGTCATGCCCAGTTGACTACTAAAGGGATTAGCGCTCCCGTTCGTAGTCCATCTATAACACGTCCCTGGTGATACCACTATGAAGTCCACTACACTATTTGGTCTCTAACCTTAAAGTACAGTGTACAGAGGAAACTTCTGTTGAGAGAATTTCAAAGCATGTAGAAAATATTGAAACACGGTTAAATTTTCATCACAAAACATCTATACCCAAGGACTTTAAAGCAATACTTTTTTTTTATTTATGACACCATAGACCAAGTGGTTCCTGGTATGATTTACAACAGTAGCTTGAGCTTCCAGGCTACATGTATTTAAGACAAGATAATCACACAATCATGTGAACCAAAGAAAAGAAGATAGAAATGGGTTGTAATAAAAGTCCCTTCACATAGAAATGCCATCATGGAATTAATCTCAAGAACAGAACATCACTTTATTGAATCTGGCACTGACTCTACTGCTAACACCTTGATGAAAATTTCAAGTGAATGACAGGAGAATGATGCAACATCTGAATAAGAGAGTGCGGGATTCATATAGGCTTTGCCTTTTCTCCAATTACTTTTGGTCAATAAAATATGTTTTTACCAAACAGAATATGGTACATAGGTTCCCTTTCATCATGAAACAATTGTGGGAGAATCAGGTTATCTGATTAATCAGGGATGCCCTGCATCACCTCATGATACAGAAAATTGTCATGATCCACCAGTCTTTGGTAGATCGACCAAGTACAACTGTAAGTGAAACAAGAGGCCCACGGGCCTAATGCTCTGCTGGCACCATGGCTACACTGAAGTTGTAAGTCCTCTAGTGGCTTTGGAACATATTAACTTATGTGATTTTCGTGTGTGATTAGTCCACCAAATGGCACTTCACTCCACATGTAATCATAGCTTACAGGTATTTGTGCAATTCCCGTGATGGTTATTGTTGCATGCGCCAAGACAACAATGACTGAGTCCTTTACTTTATGTCCTCAGTGACCTTGGGACAGAAGACCAAGATCACCCAGACAGTGTTGCCAACCTGCCAAACTTAAAATCCGGGAGGTAAAAAGTAAAATCAAGGGAGATTAATAAATTAATATGAAATATAGAAGAAAAATATTGATGAATTTCCGAGAGGTGACTCAAAATTGTCAAAAATCCACCCTTTTTAAAGCATTTTCATTACAAAATTCTGGGAGTCTGCCGGGTAATCCAGGAGGGTTGGCAACACTGCCCAGATCATGTTATAGAAGAGGCCCATGGGCCTGGTGCTGTGCTGACATTGCCATCGATGCCCAAGCTACACCCTGCCAATACAAAATCACCTCTTTCAAATTTACAGGCATGGCAACCTCACAAAAATAAGTCATGGTTACTGATATTACACATGTACAGCATTCTAGCATTGGGCATGGTCTATATATCCTATAAATTTGGCAAATCTTATCCAATTACATGTACTTTCCCAAATATGGAATTTTATATCTTAAAACACATTTTGGCGCATAATTTGTCAAATTATAGATGGCACGTCTAGTATTATTAGCAACTTAGACTTTGACCTCCTCAACAATTCCACCACATTTGGTAAAGATCTGCCCAGAATTAAAGATGCTAGAATGTTCACAAGATTTTGATATTTTGACCCCTATATTACATAATATTGTAGGTGGCATCACCAGTATCGAAAGGGACCTAGATTTCCATATACCCCACAAGTCCTGAAATTTAAATTGGGCTAACTTGAAAACTGAATTGAATCTGTATCACTTCTTACTGAATAGCTGAAACAGGTTGTCAAGAATGCTGACTGTCACTTGTGACAACATGAAACTGCGACAAAGATGAATGCAATCAGCTATGACTGAGAATTGGACATTGCTGAGGTGACAAAACGACAAACAACCAGATTACAGTGCAGCAAACTTGAATGCGATGATGTGATGTAAACCTGACTGAATTATTAAATGTTTGCAGAAAGTTTTCTGTCAAAATGAAAGGATGATCGGTCATACTTATAAAATTATACTATACAGAACTTAAGAAGCAGAAATTTGTACCATAGAAGTTTTGACTCCTTGCAGAATTTCTGCAAATACAGAGTAAAAATTTGTGTTAGTCATATACTGAATGCTGGTTTTTAACAGATTGTAGGATTTTTGCAATCAATTGTGAGAACTAGCATCACTTACGTTCAAGAATATTCTATGCATTTTTAGCAAAATGTGGTAGCTTTCCAGGATTCCCAGCGACCTTCAATTGAAACAGGGAATGTTTTAGTTCATGGAAGTGGAACTGCAGTATGTACTGCTGCTGGAAGACAAGAAGATAAATATACAGAAATATCTTCAAATCTTTGGTACTGCTTTAAGGAACATAAGGATCTGCAACTTAATGACTTCCACAATCCTATTCAAATTTCTGAGGTGCACATTGAACAAGGATTGTAATATAACTTAGTCTGTCTCCCTACAAATAAATCAGAACCATGTGCATTCTATTAACAGGGAAGACAGAATGGCCATTGTGTGTAACTGTAGGCCTACTTCATGGACCCCACCTGATTTGCAGTTGAGAGAGGACTCTGAAAAAAGAATAATAGAAATAAACAAAGCTTTTACTATATCTACTTTGGGAAGGTAATGTGAATATCTGACACCATTTACATGGATGTTTGATGCATAAACCCTTTTTACCAGCACCCATGAACAGTGTTGCCAACCTGCCAAACTTAAAATCCGGGAGATAAAAAGTAAAAGTACGGGAGGTTGATAAATTAATATGAAATATAGTAGGGGAATATTGATGAAATTCCGGGAGGTGACTCAAAATTGTCAAAAATCCACACTTTTTCAAGTATTTTCAGCATAAAATTCCGGGAGTCTCCCAAGGAATCCGGGAGGGTTAGCAACACTGCATGAACCATTCCCATGCCATGGGCTGTAAAAAAAAAAAAATTCCAACACTACAGCCAGGTTCACAGCAGCACTCAGGGATTTAATAAAAGCTAGGAACACTAAATTTTCCTTAATTTTGAAATCACTCATGCAAGAAAATAACCATACCAGGTTTGACCATCACTATGGTTTCTAAATACTACAAGATTGGGGAACTTTGAAACATGAAGTTGAACATGAAGTTGAACAACCGATATCCGACTTCCGGAGTCCAAACGGCAAACCCCAAGAATATCCAGTTAACCCCCCAAGACTGGATTATTCCAAGATCGCACTGGTACGATATAAATCCTTGGTCTCGGATAACTGCCCAAATCATGTACAGGGTTATCCCCAAGATTGGGAGACCCTTGATCGTACCAGTGGCAAATCCTTGGTCTCGGAGTACTTGAAAATAACTGCCCAAATTATGCAATTATCGCTCACTCGCCTTGTTCTCATTTCATTTGTCGGGAAAATTTAGGCATGCGGCTCTACACTCACCACATAAACGGCAGTCAAAATGTATGTGAGCAACCAACAAACAGCACAACTATACTTTCACCGACCCAATGGTTTCAGACTGGGCCGGGCCCACGGCTGATCATGCGAAGAAACCATTCTTTTCACAGCAGCTGGGTCAATGATGTTGATTGATCGTTTTGAGGGCAAGGTCGGAACAGGGACCGTCTCAAAATTTATAAACGGGACGTGGGAGGCGCCAGGCCAATGTGCATGGGTCCAACTGATCACAAATTCAGTGAGTCGTGGGTTGAGCAGGGAGAGGGTAGGACAGGAAGGAAGGGAAGTGATTCACTCAGTGAAGACTGAAATCATAATGAAAGAAAGCCTAATTTATTGCCTAAAGCCTCCCCGTCTAGGAACCATATGGGTATATAGTCTATAATGGCATAGAGTGTTAGAGGTATACACTGTATAATGCCTTTCTGATATGGGCATGGGCCCATGGCACGAAATACAAAAACCAATTATGATAATAATAATAATAATAATAATAATAATAATAATAATAATAATAATAATAATAATAATAATTTTATTGACAAGCAGAAGTCCGTGTTGACTCATTAGTCAATTAAATACATCGAAGTCAAACTCAGAATTCAAACTCAAAGTGCAATAGTGTAGATTATTCAGTGTCAACTTGGAGGAATCAAGAAGAAGAAGAAGAAGGAGAAGAAGAAGGAGAAGGAGAAGGAGAAGAAGAAGAAGAAGAAGAAGAAGAAGAAGAAGAAGAGGAGGAGGAGGAGGAGGAGGAGGAGGAGGAGGAGGAGGAGGAGGAGGAGGAGAAGGAGAAGAAGAAGAAGAAGAAGAAGAAGAAGAAGAAGAAGAAGAAGAAGAAGAAGAAGAAGAAGAAGAAGAAGAAGAAGAAGAAGAAGAAGAAGAAGAAGAAGAAGAAGAACTTTGCCTGTCTCGAGGCTGTAACCAACATGCAGGCCTAGGCTATAGACATCTAAAAGTTTGTGTGGGGGAGTGGGGCCCGGGCTGGGGATAGGTCGTCATACTGCTTGTTTTAATTGTACTCAGTTCCATTGGGCAATATACCGCAGGTCACTCGTGATTTTTTTTCCACCAAGCACGATCCTTTGAGAGAGGAAAAAACTAGTAATTTACTCTGCAGTGATATCAGATTTTGTTGATATTTATCCTATCGCCAAAAGTGACTTACACTTTCAACGCCGACCTGGTGTGCCGTGTAATGTTTGCGTACGTCGTAGTGTGTCGAATGATTAAAACTCGCGCACATTTGATTTTGTGGCGTCACTCAGTCACTGATTCAGGAGCGTCACAATTTAGTTTTAGCAATGTCTAGGTCATGTGATTTACAGTGAGTTACTTCTTTTGAATTTCATTCTATAAAATGATAATTCACCCTCATACATGGAATACAAATTATTTGCATTGAACAATGCCTCCAAGTAGAAAGAGTGACCATGCATGTCTCGCCAGCTGCCAGTGCCACATATGAATATTGGAGTGATCAGGGATTTAAATAGTTCCAGTGATAATACAAGACTATGATTGATTGGTTCCTGTCGTGGTTTAAGCAGGGTCAGCCTGTGGATCCTTTTGTAAAACAAAATCATCCAGCTCGAAATATTGACATTCTTTAGCTAACGTCGGCTGGCGTAATTCATTGTGTAGCAGATGACGTGGAGTATGGTTTGAAAGCACGTTTGAATAGCAAGCCACTCCGTATTGAACCGATTCCAGTGAATTTAAAAGATCCACAGAGCACTTGTCAAATAGAATGCAGCCATATTCTAAAACAGGACGTACCATATCTTTGTATTATCAAATTAGAATATTACGAGACAGCGAGTATTTTAGTCTGAAGAATCAAGTCGAACGTTTTCTCGCTTTGTCCGTGATCCTGGTAGGCCTAATGCAAGCATTGAATTTCAGGTTGTAGGCGAGGGTAATTGCAAAATGAGTAGGCCTATAATTGAGACCTTTAAGGATTTTAGTTTCGCCTATGAGCAAAATCGAGTGGTTAAATAGATTTTTTTTGGGGGGGAGGGTGGCAAATGAGAATTATACATATTTCAAGTTGTATTAAAAGTAACTTTACTGTTTCGTGTTTACCCCAATCAAAGGATCTGCCAAGACCAGTATCAACACATCTATCGGAAATGAGAGGGCCAATCTCCAGTATGCTGGTATAATAAGCAAATTGTTCTATGTCACATGAAATGTTAACATCCGTTATATCATTTATGTGGACTAAGAACAGCTGGGGACCACCCCATGATAGAAAGTTTGCATCTCGATGGGGAACATAAAAAAGGTTTGGTGCCCCCACCTTCACCCAATGCCTGATAGTTGCATATTGGTGATATTGACGATGGGTTAGATAGAAAACTACCAATAGATAAGATTAAGACGATGACCTTCGATTCCAAGGTGAAAGGCAAACCTTCTTGTCACGCGCAGTCAAACACTCTGCTAACATCAAGGAAGACCATTATTCTGACTTCTTTTCGCAATTCAAGACAATTGTATATGTCATTAGAGAATTTTTAGAAGTTGATTAACTGTGAAATCGTATGGTCTAAACCCAGATTTTTTTAGGTCAAAGTTCATGGAGTGTAAAACACTCATATAAGATATTATAAATCAAGCGTTCATTTACCTTGATTACAAACGTCCATCTGTGCTAGGAGACTTCTTTTAGTTTTTAGATCTAGGCCGGAGAGCTTTTCTATTTCCGTCTCATTGAAGCTAAAATTCAGTTCATTGAATTTTTGTTTTACTTTTCAGTTATAAAGTTTCCTAGTTCTTTATTACCAGGGGCGTGGATTAAGATCCACGTCCCTGTTATTACGTAAGACATTTTGACAGCTGAACAGTCCTACGAAGTGATCCACCCATGATGAAGTATCGATCGGGTTGCTGTGTCCCTTACTTTTATTTTATAGTTGGTCACAATTATATACCAACAAAACCTATCGAATTGTTTTCTTCTAGATTTTCTCGATGATTTATAATTAATTGACGACTGGAACCATATATGGCTTATTTTGTCAGTGAGGAAAAAAACACTCCGTATTCTGTAACTGGTTACAATGAGGCACAAAGGTAACAAAAATAAAACATATGTAACTGCAGTGGAACAGTCGCTTTTAATGTAGTTTTTTTATTATTATTATTATTATTATTATTATTATTATTATTATTATTATTATTATTATTATTATTATTATTATTATTATTATTATTATTATTATTATTATTATTATTATTATTTTTCCCGTGTAGTCTATTCAAAGGATGAAAGCCCGTTTTCTTATGTGATATCCACTGTTCTTTCATTGGGTCCATGATTCATCGGTAGGGTGTCACCAAAACAGGCTATGGAACAAGGACCATTTTGCCCCATACACGTGTGCATAGTATCAACAAATTTAATAATGATTTGTACAAAAGTAGTATAATTTTTATCACTTCTCAGTTGTCTCCGCAAATATGGTTATGGCTGTAGAATCTGATCCTTACTGTGAAAGACGGATTATCTACTGTTTCGTTTATCTTTATGATCATCTATGTTGGGACACAATGGGCCAAGTTGTGAGGTAAAATGGGTTGGGAAGCCTGTTTTATCCCCCCTCCCTCCCCCGGCCATAAATATTTTGGTACATTCACAAGATTCTATGTATTTATAATGCATCTGTTCTGGTTCTTGGATTATCAAATATCAGCATTACAAATCAAAATGCATTTGTCATATGGAAATATAACCTCCCCAAAATCACAACATATTTTACGATCTGTCCCATTTCGGTTTTGAGCAGTGTAAACGCAACAGGAATATTGAGTGGCTTAGTGGTTACAGCAGCATGATATAACGTAGTTTATGACAGTTTCACCCAGTCATAACTTGGTCAATTTCCATCCAATTCTAATCATGTTGGACTCAAATTGGAGGTATTGCAACACTGCACATTTTTTTAAGAACATGTCACCTCAAAAGTGCAAAAGTCAAGGTCATTTTGCCCTTTGAAAGTTTCATCTTGCCATAACTTGGTCAATTTTCATCCGATTTGGTTCATGTTGGGCTTAAATTGTGGGTATTGTAACACTGTGCAATTACATGTCTGTAAAGACGCTTTAGGTCAAAGGCATTTTAATGCCTCTTATTTTGTAAGTCAGACTTGAACTTAATTGGTGAGCATAGTCTTCATTAAAGTTAAAGCTCTTACTCTCAGATACGCCAGGATGTGTTATAATGGCCGCCTATGTGAAATTCAATTTAGTGGTGCCACCATTTGTACCTCTTTGTACGTGCAATGGCCCCCAGAGGGCGTTATATGCAATCAAGTTTCTATTCTATTTTATGCCTTTTGTTGCAACTTTGTTGCAAAATTTTGTCATATTTCTCAGTGGTTTTGGGGTTGGTGGATGGAGGGAGGTGGTGAATTGCGACATGTAGCCCAGCCCTGGTCCGGAAGAAAAGGAAGAAAGAAAGCAACCAATCTGATGCCGTGATGGGAGTCATGCTTCTGACGTCACCGGCAGTGCAATTTTTCTGGAGACTGTTGACTATAAGACGCACTGCAATAGAAAACTATCAACCATGTTATTTATGGTAATGATACGTAAAATTGGTACTTCTGTATATGTCCTAAGATTAGGCATAGTTTGAAGCATGTGTTTATTTGTTGAGCCCTGACCTCGTCTTTAAACCTTTGATACGGTCCCGTGCACTCAGGCCAATTTTCATGAACTGATGAAGCCACTGACACTGTGATTGAAGGGAAGTGTGGTAAGTCGTTGCGTTTCTGAAGACGGGGGTGATGTTATTTGTTAATGCAATTGCTATATAACGGTTAAATAGTGTAAAGATTGTGTGTGGTTTACCTGGATGGATTTTTTTGTCAGCTGCCGCACATTATAAACTAATGAGCCTGTTCAAAGTATTCGACCAGAATAATGTGGGCGATAATAAAGTATGACAGCGCAGTAGAAGTTGAATTTTGTTCCAAGCATGTTGGAATCTAACCCAAGCTGCATTATTCCATCGCCAGGCACATAATCACCTCCAAAGGCATAGTAAATTTGGAGGTGAATAAGTGACTGGGCGCTCTGAGAGTGAGAAGCCGTGTAGGACTACAAAGTACAGCAGTGTCATTATTGATAATGTGATTATGGTTGGTAGACTCTCACCATGGACAGATGGAATGCAGTCACTTAGTCCACATGTCAAGTCCTCCCCAACTAACTCTTCCCCCACACATGCCAAGTCGTCCCCTTCTATGTCATCTCGGAGCCACCATCTCATCCCCCCATGATATCAACTCGTCCCGCGGTGTAATATGCTGCTAAGTTCATGCACATTCAACATATAATGTTCCCATTTCAGCTAGGCGACTGGTGCCAAAGGTTGCAGGTTTGAGTCCTGCTCGTTCTGAACATAAAATATAGCTATTTACTTGAGCGATGGGTGTGCTATATGGCTAAATCAATTAAAAAAAAAAAAAAAAATCATTGATTTCATGTGTTCTTTTTGTTTTTTTCATTGACGTATAAGATCATGAAGTGAATGAAAAAACATGGTTCACATTCTGCATAGCTATTTAGATAAGAGGGCCTATATAATTATACAGTTTTAGCTTTATTTCATGTGTCTGATCATGGTGCATGCTTTATGAACCCATTGTTTTTCAGAGCATTACGTGTCACTTGTGATAAGAGGGGCCCATATGATTATACTGTTTTAGCTTTATTCCTGTCTAATTATGATGCAATAGCATGCTTTATGAACTGATTGTTTTTCAGAGCATTACGTGTCATGATGTAAAAAAGATAAGATATTACATAAGCTGTTAAAGTGGGTATTCCCAATATTTTAACAACATACATAAAAAGTACAGTTGTAATGAACCATAAAAAATAAATTTGCTTATATTGATCTCTCTAGATATATATATACATATTTCCAGCTTTGACAATAACTGGCAAATCGTCAGTTGGAGCTTAATCAATTCAACATCACGGTTGTGGCACAGTCACATCTGAAAAAAAAAAGAAGACAATTTACTTAATTTATACTATTTCAGTTTCTAGTGATATTGTATATTATAGGTACTTTACAGTGATTTTAGTTTTAATAAATGGTACTTTCCTGCGATCTTGTTATTTTTAATAAATTTATCAATCTATTTATGTACTCTGTTATAATTAGAATATGTCGATGTAAGGGGTTAAATTGTGAATGGACATCATGCTGATAGTGTGTGTGAGAGATATTCTGGAAGTTTTGTAGCCCATATCCATCATTCCCATAGAAAATATTAAAGTCTGCTGAAACAAGCTTCTCCAAAAAAGGCTTTAAAATTGACCTGCATGCTGATTAGAACCATTACCTTTTTTTGCCTGACGATATTTATACCATAATTAACTTTGTATTGTTAATAAAAAAAATAGTCTACAATTTATGTTATTATAATATAATAACAAACGGGACGAGTTGGGTAGAAAATGGGGACGAGTTTGCATTGACGGGGACGACTTGACCGGATACAATCTGTCTTTTGGGGAGGAGTTGTTTAGGGACAACTTGGCATGTGGAAGAAGTGACTTACATTCGGACAGATGCCCTCACCATAGATAGGGATCGACTATCAATGCTCTCAAAAAGCCTGGGCGGGCACTGCCTGGTAGCTCCAGAAGGCCAGAGTTCAGTTCCAGAGGTGAACAAAATAAAGTATATATAAAGTAAGCCTGTGGAGAATTGGAATTCCAACATGTTGCAGCCATATGGGAATCACAATGTCAGTGTGCTTTTTTATCGGATTTAAAAAAAAATTAAACTGACTTTGAACATGCATAATACTGGTGTGTCCAATGGCCAGATGGCTAAGTGCTGCAGACAGCTTGCATTCATTATCAAACTGAAAATAAAATTACATTTACTGAATTTGTTTGGCAATGCCAGTGCTGCTGAAAAGACCAAACTCTGGATTGTTGGCATATATGTTCCTTGTCAAATTGCACTCTTTGAATTGCGAATGTGCACACATTTAACAAGAGATGAGCGAGAAAATTCTACAATGAGCAGAAAGTTAGGTGTGCCCAAATGTTGTACATGGGAAGGTATTTGGCTCCACATTATTTTTGTTCACCTCCTAGCTGGAAATTATACTCCAGCCCTTCAGGTGAGAACCTTTGTATTTTAATACACAGATTAGATTTGCAACTTTATTTTGCAAACTTTGTTGCATGGGTGTTGAATAACATTTACCAACAAAAATGGATATTTTTCTATGTAAAAGCTGACATTGTATCTAAAAATATGCAAATTAAAAAAATTATCAACTTGTGTTTGATCCCACATCAGTCCCTGTGTGCGTATTAGATTTTTTTTTTTTTTCTTTACACATCTTGCCAGTGAATGGCAAAATTATCCTCAATTTGTGATAATTGGGCACGTCCGACATTTGGGCACAGCTCTATACCATTTGAATATTGGTATTCCGATCCATGTTGGAATCTGGCCCAAGTTGGAATATTCCAACAAACATGGTGCAGCCATATTGGAATGATGCATGATTTTCTGATATTTGAATCAATTTTGTTATAACAGAAATAGGCCTTGGCTACTTAAGACCTCCTGTGATAGTCATGAATAAGGACTGTGGACCAATCCATATGTAGCCTGAGATGTAGCTGGCATTGTCTGCCTCTGCATGATCATTGACCTAAAACATACACACACCACTTGCAAGTTGCATGTAGCATCTGCAGATCATGTGAGACTAACATTATTTGGAAATGATGTAGTGGGATGGGATGAAAAATTTATGGGCAGTTCTTGTAAGGAAAGAATTCAGTTTGTTGCCACTACTTGGCACTTGCCAAGCAAAGTCCACTGACCATGACAATATGAGGAATGCACAGTAATTCACTGCCACAACTGCCTACATGGTTGCCTTAGTAATCAAAGTCTCGCCTGGCGAGATAATGGGCCACTGCCTGTGTGAGAAGCAGAATATTACTAACATTTTGGAAATAAAGAATACTTACTAAGGACAAGTGGAAATTTATTCTTGTAACTAATTTTGGAAGCACAACCAGGATATGACTTTAGTATTTGTAAACTTAACTTTCTCTGCAACTTGAACTCTCTTGAACTGCAACGGAGAATCACATTGCATACTGATATATCCATTGATGCAGCACTACTTTTGTCCACATGACCCCACAACCACGTTGCTGGCAATATGCACCACGCACCCAGTAAGTTTCAACTTGTGGTTTCAGCCCTTCCAATATCTCGGTTGCTTTTATCTGCTGAAGTCCTGCCTCATTTTACCTTGAAATCAATAAATCCATTGTCTGTGTCAAATCAAACAATGTCAGCTGGCACAGTTCGTAATTCAACTTTCCACAATTGCACATTAATCATAAATGGAATGGTGCTCTTGCCTACGCGGTACAGTTCAGTGACATAAATTTTAAATTTGTACTTTGCATATAATGATGATCTTTTCATCTGTTAACCTTAATTGTTAACAATAAGTTTCTCATTCTATGCTTCTTTAAATCGAGAAGCAAAGAATCAATTGAATATAATGTTTGTCTCAAGAACTATATCTTATGTGTTAGTGTCTTTCATTACTGTTAGACATCATCATTTGTTATTGTTCTGTCTAACATGTTTACTCCCACTACAAACAAGTTATTGTGAGTGAATTTAGTAATATTTTAACAATTTTATGGCAGATTTTAAACTGATACTTATTCAGATAAATGTGAATATAAGTATTGAACCCCGCATTTCAATTCACTCGGATGACTTGACTGACGGGGCTGTGGAGGCTGTTCTGCGTGAGCCACTGAGCCTCAACAGCCGCTACAGTCATTTCATCCATGTGCCTGGAAATGCAGTTCATTTCTTGAATAGTTGAGGATGCATGACAAATGACTATACAGGATTCAGGTCACCTGACCATTTTTTACCAGTTTGAGTAGATATGAGCAATGACTCAAATGGTCTAAAAGTGCTGCAAGTCCAAGTGCCACACACACCCATCCCTAATCAGTACTGTTGATGCAGAATATTGTGAAACAGATTTGTATTTTTTGTTTTCATTGACATGATTTTTGGGGAAACTAACGCTTTGATAAATGATATTTTGCAATTGTTAAACAGGAGACCCATAAAAATCAATAATAAATCTTGTTTAAATGAACCAAAATTAGGCCTATTGGTTAATTTGCATTAATAACTACAAGATGGCTCAGCAGAACTTGGAGGTATGCTCAATTTTCAGAAAAGCTAAATGAGTAGCTGAACAGAGATGACACTTCAAGGATTTTGTGGAAATATTAGTGTTTTTTTGAGGTTTGTGGAGAATATTGATGGACTTTTATGCAGCAACACTCCAGAATAAGCATGAAACTGACCTTCTTTCAGTTTTGGTTGCAGAATCAAAATTGTTCGGGCAGCCCTGCAACTGAGAGCGAGGTTCCTGGGCTGCAAGAACAATTTGGATTCTGCGACCAAAACCTCAATGGGTCACCTTAAAGCTATAAGTATGCACATAAGTGGTATTGTATGGCAGGCCAAGGCCACAAAAAATACTGAAATTACATAAAGCAAATACTTAAACCTTTACATCGAAATGTAATGTTTTAAAACAAAACAGACAAAAAAAGGACAAATAAAATAGGCCTTTCTACTGGAACAGACTGATTTTCCAACAGAAAATCAAATGTCTCCCGGTGGAACACTTATGTCTCTGAATAAGCTACAGGTGACAACAAATTACAAATGACCAAGTTTGCTTGAAAATTACAATTCTATTTTAGCTCTCACCTAGATACATTACCCTAGCAATTTTCATCAAGTTCTTCAAGACTTATTGCAGAGAAATCAATTTCACATAAATGACCCTGTGACCTTGAAATTAGGTCAAGGTCATCCAAATACAATCCAAACCTTGGTCTTACCTTGATACATAATCCTACCAAGTTTCATCAAATTCCATCCTGTTCTTCATGACTTATGAAACGGAAACCAAATTCACATAAGTGACCCTGTGACCTTGAGAATTTGCTCAAGGTCATCCAAATACAATCCCAACCTAGGTCTTGCCAAGATACATAATCCTACCAAGTTTCATCAAATTCCATCAAGTTCTTCATGACATATCGAACGGAAACCAATTTCACATAAGTGATCCTGTGACCTTGAGAATTTGCTCAAGGTCATCCAAATACAATCCCAACCTAGGTCTTGGCTAGATACATAATCCTACCACGTTTCATCAAATTCCATCAAGATCTTCAAGACTTATCGCACAAAAACCAATTTCACATAAGTGACCCTGTGACCTTGAGAATATACTCAAGGTCATCCAAATGCAACCCCATCCTAGGTCTTGCCAAGATACATTATCCTACCAAGTTTCATCAAATTCCATCAAGTTCTTCATGACTTATCGAACGGAAACCAATTTCACGTAAGTGACCCTGTGACCTTGAAAATTAGGTCAGGTCACCCAAATACAATCCAAATACAATCCCAACCTTGGTCTTACCTTGATACATAATCCTACCAAGTTTCATCAAATTCCATCAAGTTCTTCATGACTTATCGCACAGAAACCAATTTCACATAAATGACCCTGTGACCTTGAAAATTAGCTCAAGGTCACCCAAATACAATCCCAAACCTAGGTCTTGCCTAAATACATAATCCTACCAAGTTTCATCAAATTCTATCAAGTCCTTCAAGATTTATCACACGGAAACCAATTTCACATAAGTGACCCTGTGACCTTGAGAATTTGCTCAAGGTCATCCAAATACAATCCCAACCTAGGTCTTGCCAAGATACATAATCCTACCAAGTTTCATCAAATTCCATCAAGTTCTTCAAGACTTATCGCACGGAAACCAATTTCACGTAAGTGACCCTGTGACCTTGAAAATTAGCTCAAGGTCACCCAAATACAATCCCAACTTAGGTCTTGCCTAGATACATAATCCTACTAAGTTTCATCAAATTCTGTCAAGTCCTTCAAGACTTATCGCACGGAAACCAAGTGTTGAAGAACATGAACAACAACAACAACAACAACAACAACAACAACAACAAGAAGCGGAAGAAACGGGCACTAAAACAATATGTCCCCCGGCTTCCACCGGGAGACATAATTACATTACCAGGTGACCTGTAACATATTATTACCCATAGCTGAGCTGCCACGTACTAGTTTTATTTTCAAAAGACCTTATTTGTTCGCAAATTTTTGTCTGATTTTACTTCAAACTATTTCATTTCAAATGTAAAGACTAAGTATTTTGTTTCATGTAATTTATTTGTGGACTAATTACAAGTATGGTGTGCCTTTACTTTGTTATAACACAAATGAAAAAGAAGAAACCATCATGTTGAATTGATGGCTAAAACATAAAAAGAAACCATCATGTTGAATTGATTTAAAACATGATATTAAAAAGTAAACAATATCAATTTTAAATAAGGGAAATGAGTATTAAAATTTAAATAATACAAAGGTAAATTTATGCCAAATAAAAGAAACCACACTGATATATGGCTAATAAGACAAAATATGTCAATAAACATTGTCAACCTGAATTAAAAATGGATGTGTAATAAAACAAATATAATTTCCAAATAAACAGACCATATTGAAAGATACTTGATACAAAAATCCTGATGAAAAGTTTTAAACCAACAGAAAATGAAAATAAGTGTAAGTGATGCATATACATGTGGGAGGGCCCTTTGAAATACATGTAGATCACAAATTTCAAATAAAGCAATAATATTATAAATAATTGTAAAGTAGCTATTGCGACAGAACAGAAAAGGTAATGTTGCAAAAAAAAAGTGTTCATATCAAACAAACACCAGGGACACAGGAAACAGGTGGGAATGCATAACAGAACAGCCTGATACTTTTGGTGAAACATAATCTGTCATATGAAACAATCTCTTTGCACAATCATAAACAGCTGGGCCAACATGAAATCTGTTCTGGCTAAATACTCACCAGATGACAGTCGCTGTTCATGTTCATGTTTCAACTGGCCCCCAACCTAGTTCGATTTGCGTGCTTAACTGCTGACTGACAATGGTTTTAGCCCCCTTTTACCCACAAAAACATGGCACTTAGAGAGCACAGTGGAAAGGAGCTGATTCTACCAAACTGTAAATGATTGTTCAGAAACAGATTGTGTTTAACATGATAGATTACAGTTTGACAAAAATGTGTCTAGTATAACATCACCAATTCTCCTTTGTAATGGTGCTTATTTCAGTTAAGTTTTAGATTATTTTGTTTTTCAGTTTGTCTTATATGAAATTGTTATGATTTATATAGTTAAAAAAAAGCCTCTTTTAGAAATAATTTGGATCTCACTGTGACCCAATGATTATGGATTTTGGTGCTTGTCCAAGTTCATTGTTTTTCTTCAACCCGATTTGAACAAACAGACCATGTATGGGAAGCTGGACAAGGGCACATATTTTGAACAGCAAAATTTTTTTTAATCTGAGTTGAAGGTCGAGGTCAAATGGCCAGTTGGAATATAGGGCCGGTCTTGTGAATGCTGTGTACCCCACAGTTTTTTAGTTAGGCCCCTATAACTTGTAGGACTTATCAAGAGTATGAAAATCTATGTCAATGTCAACGTTGATGGCCCACCTATAGTACAATGTAATATACAGGCCAAAATGTGAAAATCGTGTGACCAGACCTGCATCCTTAAATTTTTGATGGGTCTTCATGAAATTGAGTGGGATTGTAGAAGAGGTCAAAATCTTGGTTGCCTATGGTACTAGTAGTTCCACCTACAATTTGATGGAAATTACGAGTTAAAATGTCTTGAAAGATCCAAAATTTGATGTTTCAAAAAGTAATTGAATTAGACATGCCAGATTTATAGGATATATAGATCATGTCCAGTGCTAATATGTCATATAAGATCAGTGACCTTGGCCTATTTTTGTAAAGTCGCCTGAAAATTTTGGAGAGGTGATTTTGTAATGGTAGGGTGTAGTTTGTACCTCAATGAGGTACAAACTATACCCTAGGTCAGCTCAGAAGATGGATGCCCTTGACCAAATTGCAAGGTCACTGCCTGCAGTCCTTTAGTGACCTTGGTTTCGGCATTATAACTAAAGATGTTTTTCACCTAGGTCTTTCATATTGCACAGGAATATAGCCTTCTATTTCTGTAAGAGGTAGATCAAGTTCTGAATGGGTGACATTCAGTCAATTCGCAAGGTCACAGAGCCACATTACTGAATTTAGTATCTGCTTCATAACTGCAGAATTTTTTGAGCCAGAGCTTATATTTTGTATCTGTTTATAGTCTTCTATTAGAGCTAAATCAGCTTCAAAGAAGGGTGACTTTGACTTAATTTCGAAAGTCACAGGGCCGCTTTAGTGAATTTGGTTTCTACATCCACTTCGCAAGATCATGGGTGCCCCATTTTGTACTGTCAGCAGAGTAATGAGGGCAAACCTAAAGATGGTGGTGGGGGGGGAGGGGGACATCTATGTTTTACAAACATGTCTTGTTTTCTAAGTGTCCAGGGTGCTCCTTGGGAGGAGCACAGTAGTTTTTCCCATCTTTTTAGCCACAAAGCATAAATTTCTTAAAGCGCGAAACATAAATTCGGAAGTAAGTTTTAAGTCCTGGAACGATTACTTTAATGAAGTGTATGATAATTTTGAGCAAAAAATTGAGTAAAATTATGGCCAATTTCAATTCTGAAGAATGTGTTCAGCAGGAGAGTAAAAATTATATCTGGGAGGCCCCAGAGTATATCAGGCTGGGCCACCCTGCTAAACTAACCTGTCGAGAACCCTGCCGGCACAGAGCTGTCAGGTACTGTGTAGTAATGAGATGCCCATGTGTGACATTTTGCAACAGGTGTTCGACCATGTCTAACTTTGCTTTTATACAATATAGTCTACATGCTCAAAGGCAAAGCAACAGACCCAGGATGCCAACATCTTGTTTCAGCCTTTACTGTAGGATTAAACATCATTTACCATGAACTGCTGCAGACAGTTTGTTACTAAGTCAGCATCTTTTTGTTCCAGATGCTGGGCATTCCTGGTTGAAAAGGGGAGCAGTTGCAGACTTGTTTGACCTTTACATTGGCCGTGTACTCTTCGGAAGGTCAGGGATCTCTTGCCAGCTGTATATTTCACCTATCAGTTGCTTGCATATATATGAAACTACAAGGTAGGCTACACGGTTTACACCACAATACACACTTCCCACAGAAATGCAGTGATACTAACACATGCTTTGGTGTACCTGTCTTCTGCTTCTTGTGCATGTATTCATGTTCTTCTTCTTCAACACTTTTGGTTTGAAGAACTGAGCAAACTCTCATGAGCTTTTATAGGACTCTTAGTATGTCTATATCTAGGTAAGACCTATAACTGGATTGTATTTTGGTAACCTTTACCCAATTCTCAAGATCAAAAGGCCACTTACATAAAATTGGTTTCCATGTTATAACAATAATGAAATTGCTGAAACTTTGTTAGATTATGTATATGAGTGAGACCTAAGTTGGAATCCTGACTGGTTGAGCTTGACCTAATTCTGAAAGTCACAGGGTCACATGTGGGGAATTGGTTTTCATGTGATAACTACTGATGATTGTAATAAAAGTTGAAACTAGGTAGGAATATGTATCTGGGTGAGATCTAGGTTGGGATTGTGCCTGGCACAATTTTACATAATTCTCGAGGTCACGTATTCTTTTATGTGAAATTGTTTTCTGTGTGCTGACTACTGAACAACTGAATAAAAAGTTTGTAAGATTTTGGTAGGATTATGTATCTAGGTGAAACCTAAGTTTGGACTGTAACTGGGTCACTTTGACCTGATTTTCAAAGTTACAGACTTGCTTATATGTGAAATTTGTTACCCCGTGAAATCAGTTCCCATGTGATTACTGTGTAAGAACTTTACAAAACTTGGTGAAATTTGGGTGGGCTTTATAACTGGGTGAGACCCAGGTTGGGATTTTATCTTGGTCTCCTTGACCTAATTTTCAAGGTCACAGGGTCCTTTATGTAAAGCCTGTTTCCATGCAATAATATCAGTTACATGTACCTCCTTCACAGACAAAACATTCCACCAGGAGACATTTGATTTTGTCTGGTGAAATCAGTAACTCCTGGTTCAACCCACTTTTATTTTGTTCTTTTGAAATATCTAAATAGTCTTTGTTTCAAAACTAAACTTTAATTAAATTCTGTTCTCATATTTACTTTGTAGCATGAATGAAGATCTGCCTATCCTCATGGCAAATTTGTTCACTATGTGTTCATAGAATGCCAGGATGGACTTTGCTAGATTGTGTGGATTTTTTTTTTCTTTTCACATCTATGCTTTATATTCAGTACACCAGGTACTCTTTTTTTTTTTTTTTTTTGATGGAACCATCTCAAAGGGCGACCCATTATATTTTGGGGTTTTGTGTTTGTCGGTACAGGCACCCATCGGCCTGTGGTTTCTTTCTCTTGTGCCATCTGTCCTATCCTGAGGCTTACTGGCCACACGCAACTAATGTTTACCTTCTTTGTTCCTTGATGCCATTTCTTGACCTAATTTCATTCTGGTTACCCAGACCTCATTTTCAAGGTCACAGGACCCAAATATATTGAAAGGTGGATTCATCCATGCCTTGCATTAAAGTGCCTTTGGTTTCAAGATAATTCAGACCTGAAAGGTCTTTGTATTCATTAAAAAATTATGTTAAAGTAGGTTCTGGGAGGCATTCTTCTGGAATGAAGGGATGTTTGAAGCAGTGATAATTACACTTGCAACCATTTCACCCAACAGAGTCCAACAAGGTTATTTTGGGGACACTCACCTCCCATAAGAACATTCCTAAAACAGGGCTTTCCCTGGAAATTTTAATTTTGTAGCCAAATTTGTGTGCATAATACAATGTTTGGGACACTCCTTTTTGTTAACCTTTAGCCAATGGTCAAAAATTATAGCCAAAGTGGTATTTTCATAGCATTTTGCTACATTGGCAAGTGACAGGGGAAGGCCTGCTAAAATATGGACTGCATGCTACTTCATCAGGGTTCATTTCCCATGCAACTCCTGCTACATTGGCTGCAGAGTGTGTGCATGTCTTGGGACACTATGCCCAACAGATGTATGTTATGTCTTGTGGCCCTAATCATAGAATTTGATAATGATCTTGACTTTGATCCTAAAATAGGTGCACTTTTGACCCTGAACTACTTGATCCATGGTCTAGTATATAGATAAAAAATGCCAGGAATAAACAGTCTGTGTACTGGGTACAATACAAACTCTGTGTTGAAAATTTTCATTTTATTAAATTAATCTTAGTTTTATTCCAGTACTTTGTCTTTTAAGCTAGATCAAAATTTTTATCAAATTAAGATGAAGCTTTTAATCCTGGAATGTCATTATATGCTATGTACAATAGCCACAAAAGAGATTGCAACCCAGGATTCAGGAATGTGGGATCAAAACAAGTTGGTTTTAACTTTGATCCTAAATTTCTTATCAGATAAAAATTCTTTGTGAATATGGCCACTGGTGATTAAACATTTTTGCATATTATCGTTTAATGAGCAATATACATACATGTATACAATTATGTTTTTTCTTAACAGGTTACTGTGATTAGTACCAAAGGTGTGGATTCAGTGTCATCATTTTCAACACAACCCTCAAAACACGGCAATAACTCTGTAATGATAATCTTGTCAGTCCATGTCACAGACAGAAAAACCAACTGAAATTACCTGCAGAACCATCAAAACTGAAATATTGGATGAAAAATGACTGAGGCAAGTCCTTATGAAACTGAAGAAAGATGCTTTGATGAACAAATCAGTAAAGGCTTGCATGCAAGTCTTGATACTGAAGAAAGTCTGAATGTGCCCCATAAAGTGAAAAAGCTGGATGAAAAAGAAAGCTTCAGTGAAGAAACGAAAGGCTTGACCTTTCATGTTGAGGAAAAAGATTCACCAGTATTGGTGAAGTATGCGACTCCGTTCGGAGAAAATATTTTATGCAAAATATGTGGATTGCTATTTACTGAAAAACAATTGCTAAATTCACATTTGAAATTGAAAAACTGTATTAAACTGGTAACCTGTCAGAAATGTGGAAATTTGTTTTCTGGCGAATCATTGCTGAAGGAACACAAATGTGCAGGGTGTACCTGTGGTGCATGTCAAATATCATTTGACTGTCTCTTTGATTTAAAGTGTCATTTATTGCACATGCACCAGGCAGAAAAGTACTCAAAGGCAAGGTCTGACAGCCAGTTTGTGTGTAAAGAGTGCCACAAAGATTTTGCAACAGAAATTAGTTTTTCTAGCCACCTTGCTAGTCACCAATCTCCACAAAGTGTGCACCAGTACACACAGAAGAGACTTCATTGTGTTAAGGGTAATAACTGTCATAAAGATTTCTCACCTGAGAGTCAGACAAGGTTGAAGGCAAGTAAATACATTTGTCTTGGGGATTCTATCATACCTGAACAGGATCATAAATGTGAATACTGTGGAACAACATTTCTGATGCAAAATGACCTTGCAAGGCATCAGCAGGTCTGTGTTAAAGCACACAAGAGGCCATGGTTAGAGAAAAGCAGATGTAACACTAAACAGAGTTCCACTAGCTCTCCACAGCAACATATATGTAAACACTGCAGTAGAGCATTCAAACAAGCTAGGCATCTGACATGCCATGAACATCGTTGTCTTTACAAAACTCAGAGGGAAAAAACTTCCTTGAATTTCGAAAAAACACAGGACTCTCATTTTGGAAATGTATGGGGGGCAGACAAGGCATACTCTACACATGAAAACAGTCATGGTGATGATACGCCCCATGTATGTGATGTCTGTTGCAGGACATTTGAATGTAAGAGCTACCTGACAAATCATCAACGTCATGTTTGTTATAATAAACAAGATCGAAGCCAAAGTTGTGGTGATTCGGAAAAGTCACAAACACAGAAAAAAGAAACTTCCTTGAAGTCTAAAAATAATGAGGACTGGCATTTTGGAAATGTACATGATATGGACAAGGCACACTCTATATGTGAAAATAGTCATGATGACAATATGCCCTTGGAGAAAAACAGAGGTAACACTGAGCAGAGTTCCACTAGTTCTGCACAGCAGCATATATGTAAACACTGCAATAGAGCATTCAAACAAGCTAGGCATCTGGCATGCCATGAACATCACTGTCTTCACCAAACACAGGACTCACATTCTGGAAATGAATGGGGGACAGACAAGGCATACTCTACACATGAAAATAGTCATGGTGATGATATGCCCCATGTGTGCGAAGTTTGTGGCAGGAAATTTGAATGCAAGAACTACCTGACAGATCATCAACGTCACATATGTTATAATGAACAAGATCAAAACCTAAGTGGTGGTAATTCTGAAAAGGCACAAACACAGAGAAAAGAAACTGCCTTGAATTCTAAAAATAATGACCTGCATTATGGAAATGAATATGATATGGACAAGGCATACTCTACCTCTGAAAATAGTCATCATGATGATAAGTCGAGCAGATGTAACACTGAGCAGAGTTCCACTAGCTCTCCACTGCAGCATATATGTAAACACTGCAATAGAGCATTCAAACAAGCAAGTCACCTGACATGCCATGAACATCGTTGTCTTTACAAAACACACAGGAATAATACTTCCTTGAATTCTGAAAAAACACAGGACTCTCATTTTGGAAATGTATGGGGGACAGACAAGGCATACTCTACACATGAAAACAGTCATGGTGATGATACACCCCATGTGTGTGAAGTTTGTGGCAGGAAATTTGAATGCAAGAGCTACCTGACAAATCATCAACGTCTTATATACTATAACGAACAAGATGGAAGCCTGACTTGTGGTGATTTTGAAAATTCACAAACACAGAGAAAAGAAACTTCCTTGAATTCTGAAAATATTAAGGACTGGCATTTTGAAAATGTACATGATACGGACAAGGCATACTCTACGTTTGAAAACAGTCATAGTGATGATATGACATTGGAACAACGCAGATGTAACACTGAGCAGAGTTCCACTAGTTCTGCACAGCAGCATATATGTAAACACTGCAATCGAGCATTCAAACAAGCTAGGCATCTGACATGCCATGAACATCATTGTCTTTACAAAACACAGAGGGATAAAACTTCCATGAATTCTGAAAAAACACAGGACTCTCATTTTGGAAATGTATGGGGGGCAGACAAGGCATACTCTACACATGAAAACAGTCATGGTGATGATACGCCCCATGTGTGCCAAGTTTGTGGCGGGAAATTTGAATGTAAGAGCTACCTGACAAATCATCAATGCCAAGTCTGTAATAATGAACAAGATCGAAGCCTTAGTTCTGGGGATTCTGGAAAGTCACAAACACAGAGAAAAGAAACTTTATTGAACTCTAAAACTAATGAGGACTGGCACTTTGAAAATGTATGGGACATTGACTATGGAAACTGTACACATGAAAACAGTTGTGGTGATGATACGCCCTATGTATGTGAAGTCTGTGGCTTGAAATTTGAATATGAAAGCTACCTGACAAATCACCAGCGTATTGTATGTTATATGGAACAAGATCAAAGCCAAAGTTGTGGTGATGCTGAAAAGTCACAGGAAGCTGAAAATGTCAATATTCAAGAATGCGAGGAAAGCACATGTCACATTTGCAATGACTGTGGTAAAAGGTTCCAAGACCAGATTGCGTTAAAACAGCATTACCTGGTTCACAGTCATGAAAAGCCATACACTTGCCCTTCATGTTCATCATCCTTTAAATTTGAGTATCTCTTATTAGACCATTCACGTGTGCACACTGGTCACGCCAAACTTGTATGTACAATCTGCAATAGACTCTTCAGTAGGAGAGGTCATTTGCTACAACATTACTGCACACATACAGATGAGAAACTGTACATGTGCAAAGACAGCAGCAGTACATTTATACAGCCCTGTGATCTTATACAGCATTCAAATGACCATAAACTTGAATATCCCAGTGCTGACAAATCTCTGGAATGTGAGTATTGCAGCCGGAAATTTGACCACAGAGGAGGCCTGGTTCTCCACCAGCGTTATTGTCATTTAAGATGTGCACAACAGGAAAAAGAAGATACAAACAGCACAGAAGACCAGAACCCAGCATGTGAATCTTGTGGCCAAAACTTTGACAGCGAAAAGGCCTTGTTGGTCCATCACCAGTATTGTCATTTGAGACAGGATGGCTCCAACCCAAACATTGTCTCAAAGCATTCTGACCATCTAACTGGGAGTAAGAAGATTGAAATAAAGACAGAAACTCCCAGTATCGAGATAGTTTAACTGAGGTATTGTGTGTAGTTTTGGTGGAAGTTGTGGGGTGTCATCAACACATGGTCACAGTCATAGCAAACCAAAACTGTTATGACATTTTGTGAACTGAACTGATTTTGTTAAGATTGTAAATTTCAACAACATACCAAAATGGGAGTTTAGGATGCCATGGACTATGATTGTAAATTATGCTTATTTTGTAATGTACTGTTGGGTGTTTATCTGGATTCACCATAATGCAAATTTCAAAGACAAAAAATGGATTTGCACCAAATTCATATAACACTTCTATTCTTTTGTAAAATATTGCATGGATGAATTGAACTTTGCTTGCTGTACATTTATATAACAGATTGACAACTGTTTTAAAATATGTAATCTTACCAGTCTTCCTAGACGTTAGTTTCCAATGGATAAAAATTTAAAGTGTGTTTTGTTTCTTTTTTGAATGAAAACTAACAGTGCATGTACCTTCAATTATCAGAACAATTATAATAAATGTAATACAGAAACAAAATACACTTCCACAATCCCACAAAAAGTGACAGGCTGGACAGTCACAAAATAGACAATAAAGTTACGGACTTTCCTTGGAAAAGACAACATGGTTTTAACAAAAAAATCTAGTATGTCATTAGACTGACCTAACAGAAATGTAATTTAAAAGTAGTACCACCAGTCTGTAAGCAAACATAGTCTGTAAGCAAACATAGTTTGCCGAGCATCAGTTTGTGTATGATCACTTTACATGGTAACAGAAAGTAAATGTATATAATATATGGAATCTGTTTGTCAGGGTAAATTTAGATTTGAATTTTGGTATTTATAATTCCTTTACCAGTTTACTTATTTTCATGAAACTTCACACACATATATATGTTGACGTAAAGTGAGTCTTCAAATGAAACTAGGTTACTAGGTCAAGAATCTGGGTCACGGTGATACAATCATGTAAAACTACATTACACTTCATGTCCGGGCTGTAATTCTGTTGTCCTTTGACTTAGAATCATCAAACTTCACACTCCTATGTATCTGGACACAAGGGTGTGTCATGCATAAAAGTAGGTCACTAGGTCAAGTATCTGAGACACAGTGATAGCCTATTTTACAGCCATTCCAAGATGAGTCCTATGATTAGCAAGGTAATAAATGAGGGAATGGGGGTATGGATCCAGCAATCTCTGATTGCATTTTGATTTTATTTATATTTGTGCATATGTTAGTTCATATTAATTCTCTAATGCCAGATAAGCATGAAATTTTTATACAGTACATATAAATTTATGTATTTGCAGATGTTTCTTGTTCATACATTCTTTAAATGCAGATGGCTTGTCTTTACAAATTCAAGGTAAGTGCAGACAACTGCATTACATGCTAGATGGTTTCCTGATGATGACCCATTTATAAATTGGTTTGGCTGTTGAAGCCTTGAATTTTTAATTTTTCGAGTCAAACCTTATATGTTAATTAGTTTATAAGTTTAGGCATTGAAAATGACAGGATCAGCTATGGAGCGTAGAGAGTCTGGAATGTGGGTTTTATATATATATATATATACATATATATATATATATATATATATATATATACATATATATATATATATATATATATATATATATATATATATATATATATATATATATATATATATATATATATATATATATATATATATATATATATATATATATAATTTTGTTATCCAGAGTACACTCAATACAGTCTTTGCCATTTATGTCCTAGCCATAACCCTGCCATTACACAAATATTGCCCTTGGCTGCAGGTGGCAGGAAGAATTGCGAACCTGAGGGATGGAGTGTCAACCCGAAGTGAAGCAGAGGGTTGACCGTCCATCCCAAATTCTTCCTGTCAGTCTAAGCCAAGAACACCTTGTGTTTTATAAAACCGAAAAAATAATAATTCAACAAGGCTGGGTGAGCGCTGTCTAGGAGCAAAAATAGTGGCAGGTGACAGTAGCTTCACAGTGGGTAACAGGAAGAAATGTTGCCCGCCATTCTGACGAATCACGAGTATGGATTCCACCTATACTTTCTTCACGAAAAACTACTCACGAGACCGCTATCGCGGCCTCGCTACCTTTGGCGTGACACTGTGTCTGTGAGTAGGCCCACCTCAAAATTTAGGTATTTCATTTATAGAATTATTATCAAAAATGAATATATTTCGTATGGAGTAACTAACTTATCGTGACTAACTAACTGAGAAAAGGACTTCAGAAAGTCTCTGTTTCCTCCCTGAGGTGTAATAATACAAAATTACCTCTTTCAACTTTACAGGCCAAAAATAAGCCAAGGTCGCTGATACTACATAACAAACTAGCTTTGGACATGGTTTATTGAACCTATAATAAATTTGGCATATCTAACCCAATTTATTTTCGAGATATGGAATTTCATATCTTTAAACGTTTTGGCTCATAGGCATGTGGTCGATCAACCCTGAGTTACGGAAGGGGATTTCGCGAATATTAGGCCTACGTAATTTCTAAATAGCAGGCAAAATGACCATCTATTTCATACATAACCAAATCAGAGCAGTTTACCTCACTCTTGATAGAAATTTACTTGCAGTGTGGTTTATATTTAGGCCTATTTCTGTAACCATAAATTTTCGCGTTTTTGCAGTGTACTTACGAACCTTGCCGGCAATTTAAAACTACTTGTCAATTACATGGGGGGTCAAGGGGGGGGGGGGGGGTCTTGATCACAGTTCACAGGAAAAAAAATTGTTTTCACAGTTGACAGGAAAAATTATTCAGCTTATATGCATAATCACGATTCACGAGCAATGGTTTAATCACGAATCCCGAAAATAATTTTATTGTTTCACAGATCACAGAAAATAAAAAGATAGGATCACGAGTCACGAAAATACCCTTCCCCCCCCCCCCTTACATTTGTGCACTTATCATTTTTTGGATGATATGGATTGCGCAAAGTTTTGCTTGCATGGCAGAAATGCGACTGAAAAGGAATACAACGTGCATATATTTACCACATATGCCTCTACTGAAGTTATATTGATGTGAAAAGGTTATGCATTGGATATATCTGCAAGTAGCAATCCATTGTTGTAATATTCAGAAAATCTGCCTCCGTAGAGCAAGGTTGATAGACTATAGTATCAGTCAAATTATAGCCTACAGGCAGTGCCACTGGTATCATATATGCAATTGAGATTTTGACCTATAATCCCACTGAATTTCATGAAAATCTTTCAAATATTCAGGATGCTAGAGCGGTGACAAGATTTTCACATTTTGACCCACATATTACATAAAGCTGTACGTGGCGCCACTAGTATCGAGCTCACACCTAGATTTTTGATACACTTGGTAAGTCCTGAAAGCCACAAGGCCCCCAGGCCATGGGGCTATTTTGAAAACCGACGACTGTATCGTGCTCACATGCAAAACGTTCATGGCAGGACGGATGAGTGATACTGTTCGACCCAGGTTGGAATATTCCAACATAGTGCGGTCATGTGGGAATGATGCATGATATCTGATAGTGTGGTGTATGTACTTAGGAATAATTGTATGACCTGTTGCACAGTTTCAAAATTTTGATGTTAACATATAAAAAGTATCTTTGGAATGTGCAGAATCACACACACACACACACACACACACACACACAAAACAAAAAACGTTCATTTAAATTAATCTTCCTATAACAGAAATAGACCTTAAACAAGGATTGTCGATCAATCCATGGGAAGCCTGAGATTTAGCTGGAAATGTCTTCCTCTGGATGATCTTTGACCTATTATATTAAAACACACACACACCACTTCCACGTAATATCAGCATTTGCAGATAATGCGATACTAACTTAATTTGGTTATGATGTACTGTTGTGTGATCACAAATTTATGGCCAGTAAGGAAAGGGTCCAGTTCATTGCCACTATTTGGTATTTGCTTGGAGGAATCATTAACGGTAGAACCTCCATGGTACTTGCCAAGCAAGGTCTTGTGACAGTTTCATTTTTAATACAAATATTTTTAAATGGTGTTTGAACTCAGTTCTATTACTTTTTCTCACGGGGCAAGAAACAACTTTCAAATCATCAAAACATGTTGTACATCAAGATTCCCACATGACCACACCTTGTTGGAATATTCTAACCTGGGTCAGATTCCAGCATGGGTCGGAACGTAGACAAGCGGCAGATGAGACTGGATCATTGGCTATTGTGGTGCTATGTATATAGAGAGCAAGAAACAACTTTCAAATCATCAAAACATGTTGCACATCACGATTGACACATGACTGCACCATGTTGGAATATTCCAACCTGGGTCAGATTTCAACATGGGTCGGAATAATACCATAAGCTCTGCAACCTTTGCTTTGGTCAGCAGAGTAAAAAGTACCCGCCACTTTCGCTGCCGAAACTGACCTTCTTGAGTTCGTGTCCAAATCATTAAAGCAAATCTAAGTTTCAATTCCTAATGAAAATTAAAGTATTAATAATAATTATAGTCTATCAATCTTGCTCTACGGAAGCGGATTTTGTGAATATTATAACTATGGATTGTAACTTACAGATATATCCAATGCATAACCTTTTCTCATCAATGTACCTTCCTTTTGAGACATTCGGTAACAATATGCACTTTGTATTCCCTTTTCTGCTGCAAGAAACGATAAGTGCCTGTGCGCAAATGTGATTGACAGGTAGTTTAAAGATGCCGGCAAGGTTCGTAAGTACGCCGCGAAAACTGATGGTTACAGAAATAAATGCAAACACACTGAAAGCAAATTTCTTTCAAGAATAAGGTAAACTGCATGCTCAGATTTGGTTATGTATGATCATTTTGCCCACTACTACGTAATATTCGCAAAATCCCCTTCCGTAGCTCGGGGTTGACCGACTATAATAGTATTAGTAATACTTTCAGTTAAACATCAACATATATGCGATAGGCCTGATTGGTTTCATTTTTATTTAGAATTTTCATGTTGGTCAACAACTATCCTCGGTGTCACGTACGGCTTTGAACATATAAAAGCGCACTGAAGATAGATGTTGACTCACGCTAAAACACGGCATGGAAAATATCAAAGAAGTAGACCTAAGGAGACGACTAGTTGCCGTGCCAGGCCGTGCCGTGCCGTGCCGCGCCGCAACGCAACGCAACAGTGTGTCCAGCCCCATCAGCGCAATGTACCAATATATTAGGCCTAATATATAAAGTGATATGCACAGAAAGCGGAACGAAAAGGTTTCTGTGATCCGGATCTATTGATGCGAAACGGAAAGGAATTTTGCGCACAGACTAGGCCAGAAATTGGCTTTATCGGTGCAGAAGTGGGCATCAAATCTACCAAATGAGCTATGAGTGCATGTTTACCTACATGAGCCAGGTGCAGCTTATAGAATCCGTTTGCGTCCGTCTGTCCGTCCGTCCTTCCGTCCGTCGTTAGACTTTTTATATTTTCGACTTCTTCTCATTCAAAAACCGCCACATAGAATGTTTTGATTTTGCACATGGATGATCCCCAGGTGGACCGCTACCAAGTATGCGAAGGAGGTGATGATGCAATAATTGGCCTTATTGAGCTTTAGGGGACCCGAGCCCCTATAGGACTAATAATGGTTCAAAGTTCACGAAAGTTCCGGAAGTGTTGTAAATAATCATTAGCAACACGAATCACTTATCTGAGATGACTATTGACCGGTCCTAACATGTAAATTAAGCATCAGCGTTTCTGCCGATGATCAAAAATGGATGCTGCAAGTGCTATTGGGGACCGTATCATATAATTTTAAATGTGATCATAAACAATAAAATTATTGCTTAACTATTTCGAAGAAAAAAATTACACGAAAGAATGAACGCTGAGACCATCCCCGGGAATATCCCAGGGCATCACGTGCACCTGGCTCATGTAGGTAAACATGCACCCATAGCTCATTTGGTAGATTTGATGCGATTGGTTAAAATCTTGTTCCGGTGTTGCATTGTGGGTAATATTCGAGTCAAAAGTCGTTCAATGCATATGCAAATGGCGGCACAATAATCGATTCCATCGATGATTTCACGGAATAAATTCGAGTTTTTTTTATATTTTAATGACACTATGCCTGTGGCGCAAACATCTATCCTACTAGAAAAACATATAGGAACGTTACTATAGTGCCTGCGGCGCAATAATCTTCGGTTTAGGTAGGAACATGGACATCGTTAGGGGATTTTACTTATAGAGGCTAGGGTCCCCTAAAGTTCAATAAGGCCCAATAATTTATTCTATTTTTTATGAATTTTTTAATTTATTTTTTGAAAAAAATTAAAATTTCTTCATCTTAAGAACTATGAAGCCAATTGCTTTGATATTGCACATAGGGTCATCTGGGGTCAACTAGTTCTTATTTTGGCCACCAGGTGGCGCTGTGATTTTTTACTATTTTTTTTATGAATTATTGCTTGTTAAGGCTATTTTTGACTTCTTCTCCAGAATGGCTGAACAGAATTGCTTAAAATTTTATCAGAATATAGTTGGACATTAGACAATGAAAGTTTGCGAAAATAATATGGATATGTTAATTTAAGGCAAAGTTATGGGATATCAAACTTCGCAACTGTAAGGAAGTGCTGCAGCTGTATATATATATATATATTGCAATACAGTGCATATATTACACTATTGTATTTACCCGTTTGACTTCTCAAAAACTGCTGTATGGAATGTTTTAATTTTTCACATTGAATGTTGCCCAGGTGAACCTCTACCAAGTTTGCGAAGGAGATGATGATGCAATAATTTTTCTATTTTTAAAGAGTTTTTTAATTTATTTTTTGAAAAAATTAAAATTTCTTCATCACAAGAACTACTAGGCCAATTGCTTTGATATTGCACAGAGGGTCACCTGGGGTCAACTAATTCTCATTTTTGCCACCAGGTGGCGCTGCGATTTTTTTGCTTTTTTTTTATGAATTTTTGCCTGTTAAGGCTATTTTCGACTTCTTCTCCAGAACAGCACGATAGAATTGCTTAAAATTTTACCAAAATATAGTTGGACATTAGACAATGAAAGTTTGCGAAAATAATGTGGATATGTTAATTTTTGACAAAGTTATGCGATATCAGACTTATTGAGTGAAAGTGAGTGCTGCTACTGTACACCGGCAGCCATTGAAACAGCAAGGTATGTCAATTGATAATACATGTACTACCATCAGCAGAGCTTATAGAATCTGTTTGCGTCCGTCGTCCGTCTGTCCGTCCTTCCGCAAAATTTATTTTAAGGACAAACTTTGCTACCACTCTACATACATGTACATAGCTGTACAAATCTAGACTGCAGTCCATGTGTTCCAATACTGTAAAAGCCGATCCCAGTCAGCAGAGCACAGGATTATCATGATCTTCTTGTTTATATTTGGTTTCGTTTTTCTGTTATCCATCCTCAAAGTTTGACGTTTCAATTTTCCCTTTGATTTTCAGGATGTTCATTTTCTTCATTTCATAGAAAAAGAATGTTGCAAAATTTAGAAAATCGCTGAATGGTTTTTGCAGTTCAGATATTAAAGAATCAAAAGCCGTTAACCGGATTAAACTTCGCCAAGCCGTTTTCTTGGAATAACCATCCTTAGGTTGGGCGCTCGTCCTATTATCCTTTCTGAGAAAACAAGCTTCAAATGCCTTTGATGTTGATCTCTGAAACAATACCATTTGCTCAAGTTGAGCTGATATTTGTAATAATAATAATACTAATAATAATAATAATAATAATAATAATAATAATGTGGCTCTCCGCTTATGCGCCGCGGTCCTGTGTGACACAGGTGGCCTAGGGGGGAAAAAATGATGATGAGATGGAGGAAACCATGGTTATCCTAATCAGCTCATGCTGCCATGTTTACCAGGACCAGAGCTTGTACGAAACGTAGTAAACATCGTCCCTGAACATTTGGGGAGGTTGTCAATCAATACTTGGCCAATTACATGAATAAAAAAGCCTTTGAAGTACGGAAAACATTATTCAGCAATCTATCAAACGGCGACAGTCTGATTTCAAAGTGTGACGTCATGGAGGCGGCCCTTCCGGCCCCGTGACCTCAAGCCTGGCAACGAAACTGGTGTCGACTTGCTTCGGAGGGGCGGCCTGCGGCCGCTCGTGGTCAGTGTACGGATGGCGGGTTTGGTCTTCCGCCCCCTACCTCATCATCCCGTTTTTACCTCAGCTGACTTGTCAGTCAGCTGAAGTTTTGTGAGGGTCCGTCGTCCGTCCGTCCGTCCATCCGTCCGTCCATCCGTCCGTCCGTCCATCCGTCCGTCATCCACAATTCACATTTTAGACTTCTTCTCAAAAACCGTCAGCCAGATTCACTTCAAACTTGGTGGAGATGTGCCTTGGGTGGGTCTCTACCAAGTTTGTTCAAATGGTCATGGGTCAGTGATTTTTGGATTTTTAATGAATTTTTTTGGTTTTTTTTGGGTAAATCTTAAAAAATCTTCTTCTCCAAAACCACTCACCCGATTGCTTTGATATCACATAGGAACACTCCCTGGGACTCCTAGTTCTTAATTTGTTCACCAGGTGGGGCTGCATTTTTTTCTAATTTTTTATGAATTTTTGTGTGTTATAGCTATTTTCGACTTCTTCTCCAGAACCGTCACTCAGATTAAGCTGAAACATGGTGGATATGTTCCTTATGGAAGGGCCAAACAAAGTTGTTCACTATGTGGGAATGCTGCAGATTCCTGATTTTTAATGATTTTTTCAATTCGGCTCCTTTGGGGTAAATGCACCTTTCCTATTGATTACCATGTAAGTCAATGGGCATTCTAATGCTAATTTACATTTTCGACTTCTTCTCCAAAACCGTCATCCAGATTTACTTCAAACTTGGAGGCAATGTACCTTGGGTGGGTGTCTACCAGGTTTGTTCCAATGGTCATGTTCCAATGAATTTTGGATTTTTTTATGATTTTTTTTTCAAAAATCTCAACAAAGGTTTTAATAGGAAAGTTTAACATGGGAATTTCTTGTAATGGTCATAACTTAAATAATATTAGCCAGATTTACTTCAAACTTGGTGGGGATGTGCCTTGGGTGGATCTCTACCAAGTGTGTACAAATGGTCACACTCTATTGATTTTTGGATTTTTTATGAATTTTTTTGTTCTTTTTAGGGGCAAACCTTTAAAATTCTTCTCCTCTGAAACCGCTCACCCAAATGCTTTGATATCGTACATAGACACTCCCGGGGACACTTAGTTCCCAATTTGTTCACCAGGTGGCGCTGCGATTTTCTTATGAATTTTTTGTTTGGTTTTGCTATTTTTCACTTGTTCTCAGAACCGTCCCTCAGATTAAGTTGAAATGTGATGGATATGTTGTTGTGGAAGGGTCAAACATTTGTTTACTATGTGGCACTGCTTTGGATTTCTGATTTTTAAGGATTTTCAATTCGGGTACTTATCGTTCAATGCAGCTTTCCTGTTGATTACTGTGTAAGTCAATGGGCATTCTAATGCTAATTCACAGGACAACTGACACGAAATTTACTGTTTACTTGATAACTTGAGATCTGTTTTGAGTTAGCAACACATGTTAATTATTCTGTATGAAGGTCATGCTGAGACAGTACATGAATGACCTTGACCTCGTTTGTGGGGTCACAGTGCAACATACATGAATTTCACTCTTCATTATAACTTGATAACTACTTGAACTTTGATGTTGCACATGTAAGTGTTCTTCTATAAAGTTCAGACTTAATCAGAACATGGTGTCCTTGATCCTTTCCCAAGTTCATAGAGCTGCAAGTGTGATGAATGTCGAGATCAGCTGAGGCACGGGCTGCTCACACAGCCCTCTTGTTAGGGATAGTGTTTTATTGTATTTACTCGTCTCCTATCTGTATACTTGATGTAGTTAGCTTGTTAGACTTGTCTTTACACTTTACTTAGTTAGCTTGTCATTATTTTGTAGTTATTTTCTAAGTGAGTTTCATCTCCCTTTCCAACCTGAGCTTTGTAACGCTATTTTGTGTGTTTTCTCTGCTGTTCACGTTTATGCTTATTTCGATGTGTTTATTTGTACTTTTATTTCCGCTTCCCTGGGTTCCGATAAAGTATTATTATGAACGTGGGTCCTATTGTTGATTAGGGTGTCAGGTTTTTTTCCCCTGCCTGTCTTTGGTGTGAAGGACCACTGGGGTAATCGTCTGACGATTCCCGCTCCTCTTGAACATTTTAAGTCTCCCTTCATTAGAACGCAAAACAAGCAAGATAACTACAAAATAAACCACTAAGGCTATGATATGTTAGCATGCCTGCATCTTTTCCCTGCCCACATAGGCCTACATACTTGCGGCATGCTGCCTTATTTCGCATTGCCGCCCTCATACCACTCCCTTTTTGCCATGGGCCGTTGCTACCTGCAGCCACGCGACAGGCTGTTAAGTATGATTGACGGGTGGCATTGTTCCGTTTGGCGGCTGAAAACCAAAAGAATGACACATGGACGTTCCGATGTCCACATGCCTGTGTGGTTTTTGGCGTTCTTCTCATATTTATACTTTAGTTAAAAGCTCGAAATTTTGACAACAAATAGAAAGGACATTCATGTTGTAAAAACCCTTACAATTTCAAAATCGGCCATGCAAAGGTTTTTGGTGTCCTAACTGTCCTCAAACAGCAGGGATTTGGAACATAAGCACCTTGTTTCACAACAATCTGCAAAATGCTCCTTGAAGACCCCCAAAACTGCGATAACACAAGGATTCGTAGAAATTAGAAAGAAACAAAACCGCAGTGCCATTTGTTGAATAAATTAACATCTATACGCATCCCGAGAAGTCTCCTTGTGCATTCCAAAGCAATTGGCCAAATGTTCTTTTTTCAAGGAAATGGGGAAAATCATCAACCGAACATCTCTGCAGCGTAACCATTTGAACAAACTTAGCAGAGACCCAATCAAGGTACATCCCAAGACGTGTATAGTGGATCTTGTCGTTTTGAGAAGTATCAAATGTAAACTATGGATGGAAGACGGACAGACGACCAGCACTTTTAATAGGTCAGCAAATTAACAAGTCAGCAGAGCTAAAATGTATGTGAATCAAGGAGTATTTTAAGACTTTTTAGCGTAGAGTAATGTTGGGAGGTTTTCGTTTTGTCATAATTGAAAGGTTGTGGAGAAAAAGTGTTGGGCCCCATTTGCAAAGTGGAATACTGTAAGAAAAATGGCACGTGACCATAGCTTTGATCTACATATTAAGACTCCACCAGGTGGCAGCACAGGCAAGATTCATACTAATCTAATAAAAAGAAAAAGAACAAAACTAAATCGGAGAGCACAAGTACCGTTTGAACACTATCAAGTCCGACATTCCTAGAGCAAAGTCCTATTCCCTACCATTCACAGAAAAAATGCATACATGTAGTTCTAAATCATAATAGTGCAATGTGCACAGCCAATTGTAAGAAAAATGTATGCGAAAGATTTTGAGAAAGATTTTTATTAAGAAATTTTCAAGAATTCTTAAAGTATGGTTGATTATTTCTGTTACCAAGTAAAAAATCTACATAAAATATTTAGGTTTGATATTATTTAGAATCGTATCTCTCTGTCACGCACGCACATACACAGATTTTTGAGCAAACAAATTTAAAATTAGACTATGTCATGGTAACAGCCATATTATGCACTGCAGTTTGAGAGATTTTAGTATTCTTACATTGAAGGGTCCTGGAGTGCCCTGCAAAAATTAAAGATACGTGACCACAGCTTGGATCTATAGAATACTTAAAATATAATTCATCACGAGCAGCGCAGCAGGATTCATCTTAATTTGCAATATGTGCAAGCCAATTTTAACAAGATCAAGTATTGCATAACAATACAGTCCCACAGAGAATAGATAAGAGAAGTCCACACGCTCATTATATTGTTCAGTTGTTACCATGAGAACAAGTATGGCTGGACAGATATGCTATTGGTGACATATGCATGGCCAACACAAGCTAAACCTTGATAGGATTCAAAGGTCAAGGTCAGGGTCACAGTACGCCACTTTTGGTGCACAACATTCACCTATGCAAAGCAGTGTTCACACACCAAATTTGGTAGCTGTAGGTTTTATGGCAAATACGGCCGAGACAAGTACAAATTTTCTGGGGTCAAAGGTCAAAGCTTTAGCTAATTTTGCTAATTTTGGTGTCTGACACCCCTATCCACGAGAACAAGTATGGCTCGACAGATATGCTATTGATAACATGCGGCAAACACAAGCTAAACCTTGATAGGATTCAAAGATTAAGGTCAGTGTCACAGTGCACCACTTTTGGTGCACAACACTCACCTGTGCAAAGAAGTGTCCACACACGAAATTTGGTATCTGCAGGTTTTATGGAATGGCAAATACGGCCGAGACAAGTGCAAATTTTCTGGGGTCAACGGTCAAAGTGAGATAATTTTGGTGTCTGACACCCATATCTTATGACGTGTCTGCCCACCAAATTGGGCAGCTATAAGAAATATTACATGCCCAGCTGGACAACTTAAAACTTTATGTCGGTCAAAGGTCAAGGTCATAGTGACCCGATATTGCCCCAGCGAGAGAAAGAGGGAAAGAGCGAGACAAAAAGAAAGAGAGAGAAAGAAACAAACAAAGAGAGAAACAGACACACAGGCAGAGAGAAAGACAACCAGAAAGAACGACAGAGAGGCCAGCAGACAGAAAAACAGACAGACAGAAAGATAGCCTGACCAACAGAAAGAAAGACAGACTGACAGGAAGAAAGAAAGACAGACAGACAAATACAGACAGACAGGTAGAAAGGCAGACAAAGAAGAAAGAAAAAGAGAAAGAGAAGGAGAGAGAGAGAGAACAAGAGGGAGAGAGAGAGAAACAAACAGAAAGAAAGAGAAATACAGAAAGAAACAGAGGGAAAGAAAGAGAAAGACCTTTGAGAGATACAATACAAGAAAGAGATAGAGACCGAAAGGGCAAAAAGGGTGAAAGAAAGAAAGTGAAAGAGAAAAAGAGCAAAAGAGCGAGAGAAAGGAAAATGCAAGAGAAAGAGAGGAACGATGGAAGGAGCAAGAGAAAGAGAGGAGTGTAAGACAGAAAAAGCGAGAGGAAGGGCGAGAGAAAGAGAGAAGCAAGAGACAGAAAGGAAGAGAGAAAAGGCGAAAGAAAGAAAGAAAGAAAGAAAGAAAAAGAAAAAAAACTTTCTTTTTTCTGCTTTACCACCAAATTTGTCCGAAGTTTTTCTCGGACACTATTATCCCGAAAACCACCAACTTGCAGTAGTGACTGACCAACCAGTAAAATATTATGCATACCGTTTGGAATATAGTCATGATGTTTAAAATTATGTACATCAGTTATATTGCAACCGCCATGATTATCTTGGCAGAACACTGGCTAGCAGGATCATAGATGTCGGAATGAGGAACTTATAGCGCCATCTGCCGTATAAACGGATCTATTAAAATTGTAAAAGTCTCCATATCTTCTAAACTGTTGCAAACAGACACAAGATTTCAATATGCATGTAAAGGTTCGTTACACCTGCCAATATAATAGAGAGTAAATGAAAGTTGTAGAATTTTAAATTATGCTAATTAGAGGCATTGTTTGTTTGTTTGTTTTTTTAAATTAAATATCTCCAAAACTATTATAGATGGAGTTGCCATTCCAGTTTCAATTTAATGTTTATGGCAAAGCCGCATCAAATTGACCTTGAACCAAAGTTGCAGGATTTTAATTTATGCAAATTAGGCGAATTTACATTTAAATCTTGAATAGCTTCAAAACTATCATAGAAAGGAGAGCCATTCCAACTTCTATTTGTGGGTTTGTGACGTAGCTGCACCAAATGAACCATGATCCAAAGTTGTAAAATTCTAATTTATGTAAATTAGGTGAATATGCAGTACTTAAATCTTTGAATAGCTTCAACAATTATAATTATAGAGGTGTCATTCTAAGTTCAATTTATGGGTCTGTGACATAGCCGGATCCAATAAACCATGAACCAAAGTTGTAGGATTTTAATCTATGCAAATTAGGTGAATATGCAAAATTTAAATCCTGAATAGCTTCAAAATAATTATAGATACAGGTGTCATTCCAACTTCAATTTGTAGGTTTGTGATATAGCCCCATCTAAGGAACCATGAAACCAAGTTGTAGAATTTTTATTTATGCAAAATAGGTGAACACACAAAATTTAAATCTTGAATAGCTTCAAAACTATTATTGATAGAGGTCCCATTTCAATTCTATTTTACAGGTTTGTGACATAGACACATCCAATGAACCAAAATTATAATGTATGCAAATTAGAAGAATGCACAAAATTTAAATCTGGAATAAGTTCAAAACTATTATACATAAAGGCGATATTCTAACTTCAATTTGTAGGTTTGTGACATAGCCCCATCTAATGAACCATGAAACCACGTTGTAGGATTTTGATTTATGCAAATAAGGCGAATACACAAAATCTGAATCTTGAATAACTCCACAATTATTATGCATAGAGGTACCATTTTAACTCCAATTTGTAGGTTTGTGACATAACTGCATCCAATGAGCCATGAACCAAAGTTGTGTCAACTACGGGAACAATTCCCGCTGATTTTAGTGATCATCATGCAGTTTTCTGTTCTCTCAGACTTAAGTATAAAATAAATTGTGCATACAAAAAAAAATTTGGCTGTACGATCGAGGTTACTTAAACGACTCACTGAGGAGGTTGACTGGGATACAAAATTTGATAACTGTGATGTAAATGAGAGTGTAAACAAATGGGCTGAAATTTATACAACCAAAGCCGGTGAACATATCCCAACCAGACTGGTAACCGTGCGTCCAAATGAACCCAGATGGATTACATCTGAGATACGAAAGTTGATGAGAAAAAGGGATAGATTACGTAAAAAGGCAAAAGATTTGAAGAAAAGGAATGGATATGATAATCCAGTACTCTGGGGAAATTTTAGGACTGCAAAAAATAAAGTAACTAGTGAAATCCGTACATCAAAACAAAATTAAAAAGATGAACTGGTATTCAAAATAAATTCCAGTAATGAAATAAACCCTAAACTTTGGTGGAACAGTTTTAAACAATTTCAAAACGAGCACGGTGATGGGTCGTGTACTTACCACCCCCCCCCCCCCCCCGATTGATGGTGACGGCAATCTTATAACAAATAGCATAGACAAAGCAGAAACTTTTAATACTTTTTTTTGTAGCACAATGCAGAAGCGGTACAGATCTAGACCCGATCCCTGAGGTTAAATACTCCATACAATCTCGTCTTAATGACGTTGTTATAGATGAGACTACTGTTCTCGATGTCTTAAAGTCTCTTGACGTAAATAAAGCGCCCGGGCCAGATTAAATGAGCTGTAAGCTGTTGAAGAGAACAGGCGAGTCCATTGGCTATCCGCTATCCTTAATATTTAAAAAGTCCATCACTGAATGTGTTTTTCCGGATCAATGGAAAGACGCAAATGTCATTCCTGTTCACAAAAAACTGTCAAAACAATTTGGAGAAAATTTTAGGCCAATTTCACTTTTGAGTTGTGCTGGCAAAGGATTAGAAAGATGCATATTTGAAACCCTATTCAACTTTTGTAAAGACAATGATATCTTGGTACGTTGGCAATCGGCTTACACACCGCGTGATTCAACAGTGTGCCAACTTCTTGAAATTTATGACATTATTGCTGAAGCCCTAATTCAGAGTAAAGATATATATTTTTTTTACTTCTTGATGTAAGCCGTGCTTTTGACCGTGTTTGGCATAAGGGACATTTATATAAATTAGAATGTATAGGTGTCACCGACTCTTTGCTTGAATGGTTTAAAAGTTATCTGTCTGACAGAAGACAGAGAATAGTAATAAACGGAAACTGCTCAGAATGGAGACATACGGAGGCAGGCGTCCCTAAGGCTCCATACTCGGACCCCTTTTGTTTTTAATTTTTATAAACGATATTGTTAAAGTTGTTGAATCTAATATTAGACTATTTGCAGATGACACGTCGTTGTTTGTAATAAGTGATTCAGGAGACGAGGATCTGGTGTCTATGCAATTAAACGGAGACCTGTCAGCTATTGCACTTTGGGCAGAACAGTGGTTTATTGCTTTAAACGAATCATAGACATACAATTTACGTATTAGTAATCGAAATTCACAAAATTTGCCCCATTATATCAACGGCAAACAAGTCACTGCGACAAAAACACATAGACATTTAGGAATAACATTCAATGAACGTGGAACATGGAATAATCCCATAGAAATACTTTATATAAACGCTATGAAAAGGGTCGACTGCCTCCGTAAACTTTCCTATTCTCTGGACAGGCGACCCTTAGAAAAGTTATATCTTTCCTACACTAGAACTTGTTTGGAAAACGCGGATGTTCTCTGGAACAACTGCACTACCACCTGTGCTGAAAAACTGGAAAAGGTGCAGGTAGCTGCCGCAAGATCTAGAGTAGTAACTGGGGCAATGAGACATGTATGCACAAGGCGACTGTATGAAGATGTTGGTTGGGGAAAGCTTATAGCACGAAGGGAAAACCATAAATTGATTATGATGTATAAAATTGTAAATGGGTATGCACCTCAGTATTTGTTTGAGAGACTACCTGAAACCCCTGAAACTAATTATGATTTTCGATATCAGAATACTATCCAACCGATACCATGCAATAACATTTTGCGAGAAAACTCATATTTCCGTCAACTGTGCAACTCTGGAACAACTTGGATCCCCAGATAAGAAATACAGAATCCTTACTGTCTTTTAAAAGAAAACTGGCATCCCAAACTACCATTCCCAGTTACTACTACTGCGGCAGTCGATCAGGGCAAGTACTGCATGCAAGACTACGCATGGAGCGCAGCGCCCTCAACCATCATCTTTTTAAACATAATTTAGTTAGTGATCAGACATGTTCTTGTGGTCCACGTTCAGAAACAACAAGGCATTTTCTATTGGATCGTGAAAATTAAAAAAATATTCGAGACCGCTTATTTAGAGATATCACAGTGGCTTTTAGGTCTAGTGTTTCCGTTTGGTACACGAATTCATATTAACTTCAAAAAGGTTTGAACGTGCATGGTAAACATTTCAAATTTTCAACTTTAACTTGTGGTGGTATCATTCTAAATTCAATATGTACTTAAGTCTTATTAATAATCTTCTCACTTTAAAGCTAAGGCCAAGAGTCAGTGTTTTAATGAGTTTGGTTGGTATGTGTAAACATACTTAACAGTACTTGGACAGTCATGCATGTCAGTTTTCATATTGTTATGTTGTATTGTAACTTTGTATCCAGGAGAGGAGTTGATAAAAGCCGCCGGCTGGTTCTCCAATCCTGTTTTTCACGTTATGGAAATAAATACGTTTAAACTAAACTAACCAAAGTTGTAGCCTTTTATTTTTATGTAAATTAGGCAAATACACAAAATTAAGATCTTGAATAGCTTCAAAACTATTACAGACAGTGACGTCATTCAAACTTCAGTTTATGAGTTTGTGACATAGCCGTACCCGATGAACCAAGAACCAAAGTTGTAGCATTTTAATTTATGCAAATTAGGCTAAGACACATTTAGGTGATGTTGAACAATGGCGAAGAGAGCATTTCAAACAGTTCTCATTTTAAAGGCACCCAGACAGATTTGCTGTGAAGCGAATCTTGTATTCTAGTTTTTTCTTTCTTTTGCCCTGTTATTATCCGGATCTGTTCTCAAATACCGCTAGTCCTAGAAATGCGAAATTTGCCATGATGATTGACCTAGCAGAAAAATTGTGCATATTGTATTTTGTAGTCGGAATGGTCAAAATTATGCAAATTAGAAGCATTTAAAAATTTAAATCTTTGATATCTTCAAATTATTATAGATAGAGACACGATTTTGAATACTATCTATAGGTGTATGAGTACGGGTTATCTAATGGATATGTTTTCAGATTTGTGCAATTGAAATTATGCAAATTAGGGCATTTAAAAATTTAAGTCTTTAATATCTTCAAAGCTAATATATATAAAGACACAATTCCAAATGTAACCTATAGCTTTGTGAGGATGGGTTATGTAATGGATATGTTTTCAGATTTGTAGCTATAGAAATTATGCAAATTAGGGCTTTTAAAAATTTAAATCATCAGTATGTTCAAAACTAATATGGCCAGAGGCATGATTCTAAATACCAGCCATTGGATACATTTAAAACGTGGATGTTTTGTAGCACAAACAGATTTGCTCTTCTCTTTGTTTCTTCTACTTCTTCTTGGTATTAATTTGATACGATGTTTCGTCAAATGGCATATCTTTTTTCTCATTGGTATTCCCTTGGAAGAAAAACACAATTGGGCGTAATGATATGCAATGTAAACAATTAATACTGGACCAGTGGAGAATGTGCATGTAAGGAGGATTCGGGTACAAAGTGCGAGCTCGTATGCTAGGCATATAAAACTAAATAAGTTTTAATCTGCTAATTGTATGATAACTACGTTTCGTAATTAATATAACCTAATGTTGATGGTTTGACGAGACTAATTCATAGACTGCTACAAGTGTGATAGATTTTAGGCCATACATTTATCAGTACTGAGGTCAACGCCATAGAAAACACGTGGTGGCCTACAAAATTTTCAGGGTCTGCATTTCGAGACTGAATAACAGATATTTATAGTACATTGATCAGTGAAGTTTCTCGTCATAAACTGTTCCTACTAAATGAAGTATGTCTTTGTTTTCTTCCCCAGAGGTACACTAAACATACGGTTCATCATTGAAAGGATGGTCCGAGATACCCTTATGTCTATATTATGACCCTCATGCTAGGGACGTAAGTGAGACCTGGCGATCCTCGTGCTACAGGGGCGAATCTATACTTTTTAATTTGGGTTTATTTTGATTCATCTGTCAAATAATTTTAACAGTCAGAATTTTGTAATCTTATCTTATAATTGTGCATCACAAGTTCTACTTCTTCTAGTGCAATATTTTGCTTGTGATCTGAAAAAGTCGTGCGACCTTGAAGTCTCTTTCAGAAAAGTGGTTTTGAAATACGCCCCTATAGCATGAGAGTATAGCCTGGTGTCACTTATGCGCCTGCATGTAGCATGAAAGTCACGATATTGGCCAATACTTGCAAACCATGTCCACCTTCATGTCAAGGTAGCTCAACTTAACACGGGTGGGTATAGTTGAGACCATATAAGATGGAACCCAGTAATAGTATGCCATGCCCATCTGCCCGTTAAATAGTTCAACTTGACACGGGTAGGCCTGGTAAAACAAAAATGGTACCTGCTGTTGCGACCACCTCCATAAAGCAATTTGATCTATTGCCACCTCCATATGATTTTCTGAGGCAAGTTCTGTTGAGGGTTGCAAAATCGGAAATTGAAATGACAGACATGTGGTTAAAATTGACAATGGCAGTGCTTGCTGGCTAGTCACAAAATTGTGTCTTCATCTGTCAAAGAGTTAGGACCCTTTTGATGCATGTGGCACGTCGGATCATAATATGTTCATGCAGAGAGACAGCGAGGATGCCCCCTAGCTTTCCTTATAAATATATATATATATATATATATATATATATATATATATATATATATATATATATATATATATATATATATATATATATATATGTGTGTGTGTGTGTGTGTGTGTGTGTGTGTGTGTGTGTGTGTGTGTAAGAAATGTCCCTCGATATATAATATAGTTTTATTACTAATTAAAACGCTTCAATTCTTTCAGTTGTTTCTTGTTTGGCTACATTTATTCAACAGTTAACACCGGATTTTACACAATCATGTACATTATTTTAAAATCACGATTTTACACACATGTGGCGACATATCTTGATGGTCTGAAATTTTCATGTCGTCGTGACGATATAGTAAAGCAGTTATAATCTATCAACGCGGAAGGATTCAACTTAGATCACTTTTTGCCCAAAATCACTGTTGTTCACTGTTTTATCAGCATTTCTTGGTGTGTAAGATCATGCAATCAGATTCAGATTCACGCTCAGTGAGTCCGGCTTGGCTATAGCTTTAAAGTTCATAACGTGAAGTATCTTCTTTATGACGATAGTAGATATACTCATATGAATCTATACTTTAAAAAAAGAGAAAGAAATCTCATCTTCCTGTAATGATAGTTCCCGTCTATTCTAGGGGTATATTTATTTATTTATTTATTTATTTATTTATTTATTTATTTATTTATTTATTTATTTGTTTGTTTATGTATGTATGTATGTATGTATGTATGTATGTATGTATGTATTTATTTATTTATTTATTTATTTATTTATTTATTTATTTATTTATTTGGGGGGGGGGTGTATATGCGACTTTATTGTATTCAATCTCACTCTCAATTTTTAAATGCTACCAGTTCCATAATCTGAAAGGCTCTCGCCTAGGATGTCCGTGATACTCAGTGATTATATGGACCTATATGTTCATTGCACTGCATGTTATATCGATGGTTCTTAGGTACTGTGGCGGCTTCTTGCTCACAGGGCCTCGTACCAGTGGCTGGAGGGTTTGTATTATACTCATGGCTTCAACTTCAATTTATGGTACGCATATCATATGTAATGTTTTATTTTGGAGATATAAAGTCTCCAATTTTTGACGCTGTGGGTCCAAGTAAATTTTTAATGACTTCTTATTTCTTTTACCCATATGTATCGGATTTTATATAATTTACATTTAATATTTCACAGTCTTATGAACGTGCATGCCTCAATAGAATGTATTTCTGAATATGGATTGCTATGATAAACTTTTGATTATGTTTCAATTGTGAAAAATTAACATATGGCACTGATGTTGATTATGTGTATATGAAGAGTCAATCAGGAAAAACAAAAATTGGGCAAGGGCACAGAGGCAGGCGTCGTCATGTGGCAGAGCCCTTGTGGCTCATCAGCTCAGTGCAGAATGTGCCAATCCACACCGCACAATGACCTGAAGGCCCTTTTAGTTTATATTTTTGTCATGAGATGGCGTAAAACGCTGCTGCTTACATGACGTCATGGCTCTTGCCACGATTCTCGGCTGAATACTGACATATTACTCCGCTGTGCTTAAAGAAAATGGTTTTACGACCATCACATTTCTAACTATGATTTAACAGAATGCCAGAAATGTATAGTAAATATAAAAGTTGAATATGTACTGTATAAGTCTGTACGCTGGGAATGAAATTTGGACAGGACTTTGGATTTATTTACTACCGCGGATGAAATTTTACAGGTAGTTATTAGTACACTGGGGTAGCCATCTTGAAATGAATCAAGAGAAGGATATCTTGTGAATTTTATTCACTTTTAATATCATCTTGAAAGGTAGGTTTATTATTTGTAGACCAACATCTACAAATAACGTTGGTTTACGTGGAGACATAATAGCTGTGTCTTTCACGAAGTTGTGACACAAGGTAAAAGACCATTATGCGCCGTGGTTCCACCTGCTTCGGACACCTGGCATGCCGATTACGGTTCAAGGGTGCAGTGATGTTTACAAGTCAAGTGCCTTCCACGTATGCACATGCAGTAGCCCAGTCTGACTGACGTTATGCCATGGGCAGAGCACTGTCACATATTTATCTCTGTTCACAACGTATTCAATTTTGTATTGACAGGGACAAAACGGACTTATTTTCCATCAAGATTGGATAGATTTATGCGATGCTGGCACAGGCAGAAACGCCCCCTGTGAACTGGCGAAGGATTTGACATGTATGATGAACACAACCGTACCCATTTTAGTTTTAAAACTGATCACAGCTGATGCCCTTCAGTGCATACGCCCAATCTGTATGTATAAAATATTTACACTTTTCAAAAACACACGCCAGTTCATACCTCAACAAAAAGTTGAGGTCAGGGACATGAATGACAGGTTGAAGTCTTGCTCTGTTGGGTGTGTTGGGTTTGACAGGCGGCAGTACAAAACTGGACTTGTCACAACAACTGTTGTTAAACCAAGTTCAAGGAAACAGTTTTACAGTTTGCTGCTTATACCAAGAAGAGTGAATTCAAGTGTTGTAGATTCCTTAAGACTTCATCGGGACACTTGTTTGTGGTCAAACTCCTCTGCAGTTAAAAAAACCCCAAAACTACTCGGGCTCTCAAAAGCCGGAAAGGGTAGCCAATAGTAAACAATTCCAGCCAAAGATGCCCATTATTATTCTCCCAAGACCTACATCATGCTGTTTCACTTGTTCACCTCCAGAAGAATAAATCAGTCTACAGCCAAGCTGAGAGACTCTGCTAACCATGTCAAAGGTTAAACTCTCAGTTAGTAAATGGTGTGGTCTTGTGCAGCTCATCACTGTGACCTCCAAAGCTGCTAAGCCTTTAGAGGACAATTTTGCATTTAACGTAGAGCTAGACCTGCCAGAGGATACAGGGGAAGCCGCGACTGCTACAGCAGCATTCTTTGAGTGCAGTACGATATGCACTTTATAAATGTTCAGTGGTTGTCTGCGTGTTTTATCCCAGGTACCCCCATCACTTGGGCTTAGAGGTAGCCTCAGTTGCACATATGTCCCATCTTTTTGTGTGTGTTTGCTCTTTGGTAGCAACTAACCAATTCCTTCCTGTGGTGTTTTTCGCATTCCATTGGTTTCCATTTGGACTGAAATATGTTGCAGATACTTAAAGATATGTCAAAAGTACCAAGCACCAGTAATCCTATTCACAAAATATACCATACCACAAAAAGTGTAATCCAATAGTTCATGAATGTTTTAATTTGAATTACATTACCAATATTCTAAAGTGAAAGCCTGATGGTGTATGCCATTCCACATAACACCTCAAATATATATATATATATATATATATATATATGTATATATATATTTAGATATGTATGTCTGTGAAGGTCTTTCACATCCAATGCTGGCCATGAGCCCTACCTCGCCATATTTTACAAAGAAAATCTCCATTCCTAAGTTTTAGCTTTGTTGGTGAATTTATGGTTACCTGTATGGAAGTCACATGGGCTAATTCTTGAGAAACAAGGCTCCACTGTAGAACAGCATATTATACTTTCTGAAATACGGGGTGCAGGGTGTGAATGCTGAAGCAGTCCATACTAAAATTTAAGATGCGTGATAATGATTCAAATGATTTCCAAGATAACAAGAAAATTCTTGCAATCCAGTTGTCAAGGATGCATTAACTTAAGCAGGACAAGTTAAATTTTAAACCGTGGGGGGAACAGGATTAGCCTTTATAAAAATTACCCAGAAATGTATGGTATGATGACATATTTTCAGAATGAATTTTTGAACTTTTGACAATGTTCATAACTTGATTGCTAGCAACTTATAATTTAAACATTATAGTGGTAAATCATTAAAAATATATATATATATATTAACATATAATAAATCCCAAGTCCAGTGCCAAATGATAAGAAATAGATTGCACCAAAATGAGCTTTGTATTTTCTTTTTAACAATTAAATTAAAAAAATATATATTTGCGTGTTCGTGTTGAGAATAAGTTTTAGGGTTAGGGAAGGAATGTTCAGTATTTCTAAATGAGTCTTCCATAATGTTTATTTATAAAGTCAGGCAGATTTTCATTATAAAATACTCATAAAATAAATACAAATGCTGACAAGCATGTTATCAAATAAATTTTGTTCATCCTTGCAGTGGCATGACCTAGTCTTAGCTTGATAGGATCAAAGACATCATACATAAACTGGTGATCTAATCTGATTACATGTAATATGACTGAATAAAGGTGTTATGATCATTAAAATGTTGATAAAAGCAAACTTATTTTGTGATTGACATTACTGGTGATATGAATGAGAAAAAAAATTAATGCAGTGTTACATACATTATGATATCTGAAATAAGTTCATTTCTCGACATGGTCAAGGAGAACCATTTCTTTGCTGAAGCAGTTGGTTAGTTGGACAATGTGGTAGTAACAGGAGCTGTTTTCCTTCAAACAGAACCCAGTCCATCAGTAGGGCAGTTGGAGACGGCAGCAGGCACTGCATTCTGGTGGTCCACTTAGCACAGAAACCACAATCATGGACCTAATAAAGGTAATGCCAAACAGCTGGGTCTTCTGCCTCCTGCTAGGGGGTACTTCTTTTGATTCCTGTCTTTCTGTTTCTGATTGCATTCTTCACCAGCCTGCGGTGACCATACCTGCTTTGTGCATGTTGTGGTCTGTACAACAGCACTGTCCTCATGTATTGTTGAAATTGCAAATTACCAAACCATACCCATCTTCCTTAAGCTAGTACTAGGTACCCAACAAGGCTAACATACCACACTAACAAGTGGCTGGTTTGCACACAAATTTAAATTCAGCTAACATATAGTTTTCAATCACATGCATGTTGTTTGCTGGTGGTGGTTCAGCTGCTTGGACCTGTAGTTCTCAATTGACTAGTTTTGTTTGGTTGTGTTGAAATAAAGTGGTGATGGTTTTTGTTGCATTTTTTCTATATCTCAATTTACGGTAAGTGACAAATTTACATTCAGCTTTCTTCAATGCTAAAACCATACAGTAAAGTTTTCGGCCCAGTGTATCTTGAATATTTTGTTGAAGTTGTAGATGCTAGTGTCGTGTGTTCTGAAAACATCATAAGATTTTGTTGATGCATGAATGTGGTACACTGTTTAAGAAGGGCATTCCAGTGTTTCCGTCAGGATTTTTTTCAGGGGGTCACAAGAATGGAAATTCAGGGGAGAAGACTGGATTTTTACCAATTTTACATGTAAATGAACCAGACGTGTGATCATTTAGAATTTTCTCAGAGGGTATTCCATGTTTTGAAAGGGTAATATACTTCAATTGGGGGGTTAAAGGAAATGCTGCATTCCATGAAGGTGGAGATGGGGGCAGAGACTGCTCATAAACAAGACCAGCTGTATTGTTTCTTGTCATATATTTATGGTTTCATATGTGTTACCACTTTTTCTCTAGCAAAGGGGGGGGGGGGTTAAGTTACCTTATAAAAGAGTGTGCAGCGCAAAAATTAAAATTCAATTAAACAGTCATTAAAGCCGAAAATAGAGCATTGGCCTGTCCATTGGCATCGTCCGCAATTGACATTTCAGTTTCTTTAAAACCACTGGTCAGATTCACTTTTCAAATTTGCATTCTATTAATTACCATGCAAGTCCATTGGGTGTTGCAATAGTAATTCACATTTTGGACTTTTGCAAAACTGTCCACCCTATTCACGTCAAACTTGTTATATATATATCTTAAGTGGATATCTACTAAGTTTTATTTTTTTTCCCTTTAATAGTCATGCTTCATTGATTTTTAGATTTTCTCTTAATTTGGTTCATTTTTGTTGAGATCTTTAAAAAGATCTCCCCCTTCAAGACCAATTGCTTTAAAATTGCATAGAGGCACTTCTGGGCACCCACAGGTGTTAATATGTTCAACATCTGGCACTGCAATTCTTTTTTTATTTTTCAAGAACTTTAGTGCATTTTCACTTTTTTTTACTTTGGGCCCAAATTGGAATTGTATTCTGTTGAAATGTAGTGGAAATGTACGGTACTCAATCTCCATCAAATCATTTTACTAAATGGCGGTGCTGTCATTTTCTGATTCTTAACAAATTTTCAATACCAGGACAAATAAGAATATGTGTCACTGTACAATAGGATAGTAACTAATCTGACATAGTGGTTTGTATCTCGTTAATTTTAGATATTAAGCCCATAGTTAGTCTTAAACTTTAACAGGAAATTAGATGCTGTAACTTTTAAAAAATGACTCGTGTGAGTGAAGACTGATACAGTGAAAACTTGTTATAATGACACCATCTGTGTCCCAAAGAAACGTGTCATATAAATGAATCAAATAATAAAGAAAATAGACTTTTTCCCATGATAATTTGTGTCATAATATTGAATATGTTGGATATCTGAGTGTGGTTATAATGAGGTTTCACTGTATTATGAATAGAGATTATGCTGATTATTATAGATAGTGATTATGTTGACCTTGATGTTATTTTGAATTTTACAGGACTGTCACATTTCTTTGGTTACATGGCCATGTGCAAAATAAAATCATTTCGGTTCAGGAATTTGGTACAGTGCAAATTAGTAGTGTCTCAGACAGGGCTCTTTTGTCCAGAACTATCGGTGAAGAAAGATGCAGGTTATTCCTGATTGATGGTTCTTTACTACACCTGAACTTTTCTATACATACACAGGGTGTTGTGTTGGTATATAAATGATTTTTAATTATTTTTTACATTAAAAATGCATTATTTTTATATGAAAATGTGTGATTCATTGAAAGTATTTATTTTCTTAAGTTTACACGATGTAAAGACAATTAGTTTTGTTCATGCATGATATAAAAAACTGATGTTTTTCAATAATATGCAAAGACATGATTAAATTCAAGTATTTTATTGAAATATGGCTACTTCATTCAGGGATTAAAACTGTTTAGGATAAGGTTCTGTGACCCTTGTGAATACACAGACTGAGTACAATGCAGTAAGCAGAGATTTTTTAACAGTCTTGAATCACACTATTAATGGTAGCTGCCTCAATAAGCTACAAGTGCTTGCAAAAAAGTCTGTGACGCTAGTTTTAAGCAATAATTTTCCTGTGTATTGAAAGAATACATGGCCAAGTGTCTACTTAATTTTGTTCCTCATTTGATTTTATTTCATTTACTTTCGAAATTTGATCACATTCTGGACGTAAAATTCAGCCAAAAAAAACTTTTCCGTTTTTGGTGGGTCATTCCTCCATTCAGTTTTTCCATGCTAATGGAAAATCACTCAGCCCTATTTATTGGATATACATGTATATATGGCCAATGTGAATGTGTATATAATATCAGTGACCTTGACGTATTTTGTTAGGTCACCAGTCCTGTAAAATTGAAAGAGGTGATTTTGTAATGGCAGGGTGTACCTTGGACATCATTGGCAAAGAGAATTACCCTGTCACCTTATTACATCATAGCTTGTTGACCGCAATGTATCTTGGGGGATTGCCGGGGGCAAACTCAGCTAGCAGTTCAGACTCACAGTGGAGTAGTACGTTAGATGGAGTGTTGACTCTTGTCGGTGTGATACACATATGTTCAAGTTCCATTCAGAGAAAGAAAGTGGCGAACGTTAACTGTTGCATGCGGAAGTGCGCAAGTTCTAAGAGGAAGACACCTGCACTCAGCTTTTACCAGTTGCCGTCCGACAAAACAGAGAGGAAAACCTGGATTAAACCGATCAGAAATGAAAAGCTCATAGTTGAATATAAGTGGACCAGACTTTGTTTAGATTTCCACACAAGTTGAACTGAACCCCTGACAGTGCAGCCATCGTTGTAGCTGTTCCTTAGCGTGTTAGAGTTGCCTTCTACTAGTGCAGAAGGTATTTTCGCATTAGGGACGCTGTTTCCATCTAATATTACGAGGACATCAGCCATACTGCCACCACAATCCGTGTTATACTGCATTAGGTGCTTTGAACTTGTCCCCGGCGATTCCCCAAGAAGCACTGCGGTAAACACGCTGTGACATAATGAGTTTTCAAGGTAATTGAGCCTCTAGCTCAAAATTGCACTTACACTAAACTCTAGGTGATGACTATTTTTAGGCTACTATAAACCAATAATTATGGAGCTTGGTACTTGTCCAAGTTTATTGTTTTTCTTCAATAACTTAAAAAGTTATTACCCAATTGAAACAAATAGACCATGTATGGAAAGCTGGATGAGGGATGCGCATACCTGTATTTTAAGCTGAGTACAGTGGTGCTAATTAAGACCACCCAGACAAAAATGGTTACATATGACAGGTAGTCTTTCACTGCAGGTAAGCTAGCAAAGAAATTTAATGCCAGTGTCTTGAAAGAGCAGTCTTAAAAACCTGTGCAGTCTTTCACAAGAGGTTGACTTTAGAGCAGGTGCCAGTGTAGAAGGTGAAGGTCATATGGCCACTTGGAATGTAGGGGGGTCACAATGTCAAAATCATATGAATGCTAATCACCCCACAGTTTTTGAGTTCAGTCCATATTTCTTTTAGAACTTATAAAGTGTATGGAAGTCTCTGTTGACTTTGAAGTTGGTGGTGACACTGATGGTGTCATGTAATATGTGTGTGAATATTGTATTTGTGTCTTTTTGCCCAGAACCACTTCCTAGTAGTCAGTATCCTATTCCGCAGTTCGAATATGTGTAAATCTCGTGACCAGTTCAGGATCCTTAATTTTTTATGGATCTTCATGAAACTTTGTGGGATAGTGAAGGAGGTCAAAAATTTTAATCTACTTTCTCAAGTCACAGATGAAATGCATTGCAGAAAGTTATTGTTTGTTATGGCCAATATGATTTAACTTGGGTAAGTGTCACATGTGGATGTGTTACATGTATATTGCATAATATGGGTGAGCTCATCGACTTTTTCAAGGATAACAGGGAAAACATTGCAGGATATGATTTTTTATATATGGTAATTACATCCGAATCGTGCATATGTATCAATATACCAAATTTACAGAAACATAATATGGTATCAATGTACCATTACATGAATATTATGCAGACAAAAGTAGATGAGGCGTGGAATCATGGTGGCACTACTGGTGGTATTGACTGGAACTGGTATTGATGTAGATATCTTAAGTACTTAAAATTCAATGTTTTGATGATGAATTTAGATGATACTTGAAAATTTGCACCAAATGTGAATTGGACCAATGATCAAATTTTGTCAAATTGTGGGTGACCTTGACTTATCTTTCAAGGTCATTAAGGACAAAGGGCACAACATTTGACATGTTGAGAAATTTAAAGGCTAACAATACTATACCATAAATATGTATCATATATTGAAGTCTGATATTGCATAATATGGGTGGCTTTGACCTACGATCTCAAAGTGACGGGGAGTACATATCAAGAGATGATTTTATTGTGATGTGCTTGGCATAATGAATTGGGATGGAACTGCAAAACTTTCACCAGTAGGTCAATGCTCAAATTTTGCAACACACCTGGAGTAGTGACGCTGAAATATTTTTCAAGGTCATAAAAGCATGTAAGAAAAGGGCACTAAATTCAATATTTTCAAAAGATGTGAAGTTTTTTCCACATACTAGGGTTCAAAAATAAAGTTTAAATTATATTTTATATATTTCATTTATTTATTTTGATATATCGACAAAACTTTAAAAATAAACACATATTTTGTACTGAAACAACCTTATTCTGGAGCAGCTGTTTTTGAAAGTTGAGACATGGGGTGAAAATGCACACTACACTAATGAAATTAACAAGTCGACTGTCAGTAGATCAGTAGATTGGAAAAACCAAACATTTACAACAACTTCAAGGACAGGTAAGACACCAAAACTAAATCCCACTTTAGTCAATCCTAGCTGAAAATGTATTTGCGTTAGGATAACATATCATATATGTCTGTACTCGTCATACTCCAAAGAGTTTATATGTCCCATATTTGGGTGTCTGTGATGTTAATTGTTGAATAAACAATTGGAAGTTGACCACAAAGCATCCACCCCATAAATGTCGATACAGGTCCCTATTAATTTGTGATAAAATCATAATTTCACTCGGATCTTAATCCTGACATATTGGCAACAAAAAACAATCCTGCAATTTTTTATGTTGGGTTTTGTTTTTCTGTGTATCCTCCTCAGAGTTTGACATTTCAATTTTCCTTTTGATTTTCAGGATGTTCTTTTTCTTTATTTCATAGAAAAAGAAGAAGCAAAATTTAGAAAATCGCTGAATCGTTTTTGCAGTTCAGACATTACAGAATCAAAAGTCGTTAACTGGATTAAATTTCGTCCAGCCGTTTTCTTGGAATAACTGTCCTTAGGTGTGGTTCTCGTCCTATTATCCTTTCTGAGAAAACAAGCTTCAAAGGCCTTTGATGTTGATCATTTGCCTATGAAACAATACCATTTGCCCCAGTCGAGCTGATATTTGTACAAAACGTGGTAAACATCGTCCCTTAAGATTTGGGGTGGTTGTCAATCAATTCTTGGCCAATCACATGAATAAAAGAGCGTTTAAAGTACAGAAAACATTATTCAGCGATCTGTCAAAGGGCAACAGCAACAGTCAGGTTTCAAAGTGTGACGTCATGGAGGCGGCCATTTGGGTCCCGTGACCTCAAGCCTGGCAACGAAAGTTGTGTTACCTTGCTTCGGTGGCCGCCAGTGGTCAGTGGACTGATGGCGGGTTTGGTCTTCCCCCGCCTACCTCTGCATCCCGTTTTTATGGATATTATTTTATTGTATTAACTCCTATCTGTATACCTTATGTAGTTAGCTTGTCAGACTTGTCTGTACACTTTACTTAATTAGCTTGTCATTATTTTGTAGTTAATTTTCTCAATGAGTTTCATTTCTCTTTCCAACCTGAGTTTTGTATCGTTGTTTTGTGTTTTCTATGCTGTTCAAGCTATGCTTTTTTCGATATGTTTATTTGTACTTTTATTTCCTCATCCCTGGGTTTCGATAAAATATTATTATGTATGTGGGTATTGTGTGTTCAGGTGCCATTTTTTTCCCCATCTGTCTTTGGTGTGAAGGACCACTGGGGTAATCCATTGCGGCACTGCCTTTGAAGTTTGAAGGGACATCGTCTGACGATTCACGCTCCTCTTGTACATTTAAGGTCTCCCTTCATTAGAACATAAAACAAGCCAGATAACTATAAAGAAAACCACTAAGACTATGATATGTTAGCATGTTTGCATCTTTTCCATACCACAAACATACTTTCTGCATGCTGCCTCATTTTACATTGCCGCCCTGATACCACTCTCCTCTTGCCATGGGCCATTGCTACCTGCAGCCACGTGACAGGCTGCTAAGTATGATTGACGGGTAGCATTGTTTCGTTTGGCAGCTGAAAACCAAAAGAATGACACATGGACGTTTGGATGTCCACATGTCTGTGTGGTTTTGGGCGTTTTTCTCATATTTCTGCTTTAGTTAAAAGCTTGAAATTTTGACTAATAGAAAGGACATTCATCTTGTAAAAACCGTTAAAATCTCAAAATCGGCCATGCAAAGGTTTTTGGTGTCTTAACTGTCTTTAAGTTTTGATGAGTTGTATACTCAGTACCACAGGATGCCCATTATAAATAACAAAACAAAAGTCCTTGTAGATAAATTATGTGTAATTTACAGTGTATGGCAAAAGCTGAATTCATGCGATTATGGGATATTGTATTATTATGCCCCCCTTCCTACCTTTTTCTGCCAGCGTGTCTAGGCGATAATTCCCTTGTCCTGCAACTTATATTAAAGAAACTTAACACACAGGTGCAGCTGGACATAAGGGTGTGTATGTAACAAAAAGTAGGTTGCTAGGTCAAGTATGTAGGTCACCATGACATATCCTTGCAAAGTCATGTCCGGGCTAATTCCTTTACTATTGAATTTAGTTTCATGAAACATCACACATATATTTTGACCTAAAGGTGTGTGAAACTAGGTTACTAGGTCTAGTTTCTGGGTCACGGTGATACAATTATGTAAAACTACATTACACTTCATGTCTGCACTGTAATTCTGTTGTCCTTCAACTTAGATTAACTAGTTTTCTGTAAATTACACACAAGTGCCTCTGGACACAAGGGTGTGTCATGTACCAAAGTGAGGTCACTATGTCAAGTAGCTGGGTCACAATGACATCCTTGTAAAATCGTGTCCCGGCTTTAATTCCTTTAGAATTTAAGTTTATTTCATGAATTTTACACACACACACACACACACACACATACCTTGACTGAAAGGCGTGTCATGATGCAAAAGTAGGTCAAGTATCTGGGTCATGGTAATAAAATCATGTAAAACTACAATTACACTTCTTTTACATGTCCAGGCTGTTATTCATTGACCTTTGACTCTGAATCATGAAACTTCACACACCTGTGTGTCTGGACACAAGGGGGTGTGCCATGCATAAAAAGGAGGTCACTAGGTCCAAGTATCTGGGTCACAGTGACATGTATATCCTTGTAAATTCATGTCCAGGGTGTAATTCTTTTAATCTTTAACTTTAACTTAGTTTCATGAAACTTCACACATCCATATACCTTGACAGGGATCTCATTAACCGTGCGTCCTGCGTCATATATAGATGCAAAAAAAGGAAGGAAGACACCTTGAAATTAATAAAATATTGACGTTTTGCATCTCTGGGCGTACACATAAAAACACCATGCATTTTGAATGACATAACTGCAAAAATTAGCCCAATCTTAGTAACTCTGCACCTTTGCGGTCACAATGTTTTGCATCATCGGCCATTAACATAACCACACATTCTTGTGGAATCCTGATTTTTGTCTTTCTGGGTAACAAGCTCTCTTATTTGCTAAGCAAAAAAAAATTTCCGTATGGGTATTCCTCCAAAAATTCCCCAGAATTGGAATTGATCAGTCATTTCACCTCGTTATACATGTAAATGCACTGACAGTACTTTCAGGCTCCTGATTGGGTGGATTTTATCACGTGCCGCTCACTTTCCAGTTAAACTCGTTGTTGCCCATGTGCATGTCTCATTCAGCAATGTTCGGAAGGTACAAGTCCTATTCACGCAAAGATGATTGGACCAAGATGTTAAATTTTCACGTGAATTTTTCACCAAAAAGACTTCCATGTAACAAATCTAGACACAGATAAAGGCATAACTGAAAATTCCTTACAGAAGGCAAGGCAGATACGCAGATTAGTCACCGCACAGTCACACGTTGACGGAGCAAAGATATGTGCAAACACCATGTGTTGTTGATTGCTGTCTCCGATACGTCACGTCATTATTGGTGTTTTTTAAACAAAATTTTGTTGTTTTGATACTGTTAAAATGTTTGACTGGAACAAGTCTGTATGACAATAAGTTAGCAATGAAATTAATGATCGAAGGCAGAAAAATACATGTACATATTAGCAGAAAACCATGCCTGTGTACATTCACTTGTGTTGCACGGCCTCTACCATGGTGCTTGGTAAAAAGGGTGACCGCACTTATGATCAGACTCTTGACGCCTCCTACGGCATCAAATTTTTCAGGTAAATTAAAATAGAAAGTGCACAGAAATATAAATCTTGTTGTTTCTGACCATTTCATCATATGGAATGAATCCCATAAATGATAGAGCCCAGGCATGTTCAATCATGCATGCTGCTTGTTGTGTAAGGGAGTAAAAAAAAAGAAAACTGCCCTGTGGCACACGGTTGTGCAATACCAGATACTGACACAGTGGCAGCATGCTAGGGGTTGAGCCCCCTTCACAAACCATATTTTGGTAGACCAAGGACATGTTATAAACTTTTAATAGCAGGTCCCTGGGTAGACTGAATCCATCCTTGGTTACAGTCAACAAAATTGTAGTCATTCAACTCTTACAGTGGCATATTGGTAACTTTTTAGATCTTCTTACAACAGGTCGCAGAGCAAGTGCAACCGCTCATGTCTGTCCGTCAGTAAACTATTGTTCGTTAGCACGATACCGTCCACAGGAAGGTAAAATAAAGGATTTTTTTTTTAACCTGAAAACTTCTGAACTCTTGGCCAGCCCAAGTCCAGAGCGCGGAAAAAAAATTGGGAGGTCTGTAATCACCAGAAACATTGTCAGTGAGAAACTGTCTCGCACCTATTGAAATCAAACCATTATTTTTTTCCAGGTCACCTAATGAAATTCCTTACAGATGAAGTTGATTTTGAATTCAATAAAATATATTTACTTCAAATGTGGACCAAAACTAACACTGCACACAGAAACTAAAATGTCAAGGGTGACAGTGTGTAAACACTTTGTTAATTCAGTGGTGACACCTTGCTGCCCACAATTAAAAAGACCGTATGGACTTTGCTTGATCTGGGACGTGCTGTTGAGATGGAACACCAATGATAGGGCTTATCTCTATAGTGTATGGGGCTAACTTGGTGTAACCACCTCAGAGTGTGTTTAGTAGGGCAACCCCTACTTGTCTTGTATACTGTACTGTCTTTGTTATTGCATGTTGGCTGCCAGAATAGTATCATACAAGGTGTCCAATTGTACTTACCACGAAAATGCAAGTGCAGTCAATTTCATCATTTGATATGATTTCTGGCAATTGATTTTCAATATCGGGTACGACAGCTTCATCTCAAACAGATTGCCAGCAGAACTACAGTATATGAACACATGCATTGGCTTCATTTCTTGTTGACAAGTATGGCATGCCCCCAAACTTTGACAACATTTTATTCTCATTGTTTTCAGTGATTTTGTTTACACGTGACAGTGCCGGAGAGGACCTGTTTGTGTAGCAATGACATTTCTCACTGTTGCACCTTATCATGTGAGTTCAGCACTGACAACCCACATATATTTCAATCAGGCCGTGGCTATTAGGTGGACCATCTGTATAGCAGGTTCTTGCTCAGATCTAACCTTGTAGCATAAGATTTTACTTTTGCTGGGCTTGATTATGGGCCTCTGTGTGAAGCCGTGGTGAATATGGGTATAGATGACTGTTGTGCTGAAGAAAGTACTTTGAAACAAGGTAAAAGAGGTTGCTGTAAATAGTCAAGTTTTCATGCATGTGTATACTTTTGATAAATGTACATGTGGTCCTATGATATGAGAGTGCTTATGTGCCACTTAATGTGTGTTCTTTCAGGCTGCCACCATGCCCACCCCAAAGAGATTGCGGGACCTCATTCGAGAAATCCGGTCAGCAAGAACAGCAGCAGATGAGCGTGCTGTTGTACAAAAAGAATGTGCACAGATCAGAGACACATTTCGAGAAGAGGATAATACTTATCGTTGCCGCAATGTTGCTAAACTGCTCTATATACATATGCTTGGCTACCCAGCGCACTTCGGACAGGTTAGTATAGTTCTGTGATATACATGTATTGTCAAGTGTTGTGTGCTAAAAAGAGAACTGCCCTGTGGCACACGGTTGTGCAATACCAGATACTGGCACAGTGGCAGCATGCTAGGGGTTGAGCCCCCTTCACAAACCATAGTTTGGTAGACCAAGGACATGTTATAAACTTAATAGCAGGTCCCTGGGTAGACTGAATCCATCCTTGGTTACAGTCAACAAAATTGTAGTCATTCAACTCTTACAGTGGCATATTGGTAACTTTTTAGATCTTCTGACCACAGGTCGCAGAGCTTTTGCGACCGCTCATGTCTGTCCGTCAGTAAACTATTGTTCGTTAGCACGATACCGTCCACAGGAAGGTAAAATAAAAGATTTTTTTTTTTTTTAAACCTGAAAATGATTTATTATTCTCTTTGCAATACGGGGCACAAAACAAATAAATTGCATGTTGTATATCAATCAGTATTGCATTTGACCCTAAACTGCTTGTGTAGAGTGGCCAAATACCACAACATGCACAATGTAGGCATACTTTATTTTGCCCCCCCCCCCCCCCACCCCCACCCCCTCCCATTTTGCAGTATTACAAGATGCACTGCGTCATTATGTTCAAAATTAAAGCAGGCTGGTTTAAGCTTGGAAAAGGGTAGAAAAAATATCATGCACATTTAAGAAGTAATGTATTCTTATTTGCCTCCTGCACAGTGAAATAGAAGCAGCTGTGACATTTGTTCGAAACACAAACAGGGATAGAAAAGTCAATAACTAAAAATTCAAAAATTGAAACAGTTTCACGTGTACCTGTGCTGATGAAAATGCTGATAAAAGAACAGAGAATGGATGCAGGTTGACACAGGGGACTGCTGTAATATTGATGTACTTGCTGTCTTAATTGCAGAAGAATATTGTCAGTTGGTGGTGTTCTGTACAGATGCATTCTAATGAAAAAGCCTAGTGGTAAACAGCTGTGTGGAAAGACTGTGCCATTTGAAAAAATCAATACTGGATGTGGCATGTGCTGACATTGACCCAGTAACATTTGCAGACTCTTCTGCTAAGCTGTGATCTTTTGGATTAAATTCTGTAATCGTGGTCATGGTAAGCCTGTGAGTGTGCCTTGTTAAGACAGTCAGGACTAATGTTTCTTGTGTTTCCAATTAGAGGAAGTTGTGCCTATGTGCAGCATGCCTGCAAATTGTAGGACCCAAGGTTCATTGTCCTTGCCAATTAATGAATTACAAGCCATGCATATAATTAATCAATTACAAACCATGCATATAATGTATGGGCCAAAGAGGCAGTTCATGTTAATCTCTGCATAGCAGAGACAATGGAACAAGGTGTGAAGGAGTTTCACCTGGGGTCTTACATGGATATTTAATGAAACAACCATCAACTATATAATGCTGATAGGATTTAATGCCTGTTGATTGTTCATATGGCTTTATCAAGTACATACATGTAGAACTTCGTGGACTGTACCAAGCTTTATTAAGTTTGACTACACCTGGAAGTTACACTGTAATTTGTAATATGTAAGCAAAGCTCAACCTTTTTATTTTTTCCTCCAATGCTGTTCTCTTGAAGACAAGTTCTTTTCACCTTTTGTTTGCTCCTCATGCTTGATTTGTCCCAATAGTGAAATCATACTATCAAGTAAAAATATGGGTTTGCCTCCCGTGACAAATTGTTTTTATTTTGGCCAATAGATGTAGGACATATACTGGGCGTGCACTAGGAATTTTTAAACTGCAGCTAGGTTGGCTAAAATTACATTAAACTCTGTAGCCAAATGCTGATTATGTTAGCCAAAACCATGAACAAAATTTAAGTTCTGCTCAATTAGTCTGTATCAAAATGTAAAATGGCCATGAATATATACATTAAAAGTTGATTAAGTTTGGAAATATAGTTCACCAATTTGGTTAACCTTACAAAATCTTTTTAACCAAATCACACATTTTAAGCCACTGGCAATTTGGCTAATGAATAATGCTAGCCTAGATAAGGACAAATGGCATGCTGTAATCCAGAAAGTATATTGCAGGATGTACACAGACACAGCGTTCAAGTGGCACTCGAGTTGCTGCCAGCTAGAGGTTGTAACCTGTGGAGCTCAATATGTCTGCGGTTGAAACTGAATTTGTTTCCACATACACGCCATGCAGCAGCTGCTTTATTTGAGGGGTGCTCAGTACATTTTATGTGTTTCATTACATATTAATTTACATACTTCCATTCTGCAGCTGGGTTATCCACAGGGATTTTTTACTCACTGGCAGTTGATGAGTTGGAACATGTCAGCCATATTCATCTTAATGTTACAATATCTGTATGCCTAGAAATCAGCATGTGCAAGTCTCAGAATTACATGTAGCTTTTAAAGGTGTGTGGTCTGTATATGGATCATTGCTGGGGACAGACTTTTGCGTGTGACTTTATATATTTTTGAGAGGCCAATGGCTATAAACTTCTGAGTTGTTCTGTAGGAATGTGCCCAACAATTGTTACAAAAAAAGTTAAATGTGGATTCTTGTGCATTTTCAGCAGTAATAATCTGAAAGTGCTCAACGTCATGGCCTTTTGACTTTCATGTTGCAGACAAACTTGAAATTAGAAGCAAAAAAAGACCATGTGAAAGCCACAATGGTTAACAGTATTTGTATATCAGACTGCAGTTCTGTCAGTAACTTTGACTCATGAGGGACAAGAAGGAATATGGCACTAGGCATGTTAAAATACACATATATAGTTATCTGTTGCTATGTAAAGATTGAGTAACACACAAGCTCGGGCTTGCTGTGGCTGTGGTTGCCACAGTGAAGTGTGGCTCAAACGCTAATTGTGCAGTTGATAAACTTAAATTGTATCCTCCACTTTGTACCATATTACATTGAAAATCCATGGGATATGGCCCATGTGATATTGTTTACGATATCCCATGGATGGGATTTTGTTTTTCTTTCTCTGACCAAAGGTCGCAGAGCTTATGTAACTGCTCATGTCTGTCCGTCCGTAAACTTTTGCTCTTTGGTGTGATACGTCCACAGTTTTCAGGTTAGCCCAATATAACTGCCAGGACATATAGGGTGTATAAAAATCTAGGCCCCTTTCGATATTGGTGGTGCCACCTACATTATTATATAATATAAGGGTCAAAATGTAAAAATATTGTGAACACTCTGGCATCTTTAATTTTTGGCATTCTTTACCAAATGTGGTGGGATTGTGGGAGAGGTCAGTCTTAAGTTTCTAATGATACTAGTGGCACCACCTATAATTTGACAGAAATTATGAGCCAAAATAAGTTTTAAGATATAAAACTCCATATTTGGAAAAGTAATTGGATTAGACTTGCCAATTTCATAGGATATATGGATAAAATTCAGCAGGTAAATATAACATCAGATTTGCGTTAAATGTAGAATACAATTATAAAACTGTATCAAGCCCATGGTATAAAAGCTTGTATGTACACAAGACGGTTAACTGCAGCTTGTATATCAAAAATATTTTCCATACTGTACATGATAGGCATCATGAATTGTAAGGAGCACAGCAAAAGCAAAAATAAGTATTTTCACTTACCTTTCCACAGTGGTTGGTCAGAGGTCTATTTTTGTCATTAATGCCTGGTAAATGACACATTTCTGGGATGTAGGAAAATGGTTTGTGTATGCCAAACAACTGTTGGCTAAACATAGACTGCCAACTATGGCAGTAGAAGGAATTTTGCTTCAAAGTGTGTGCTGAACAGTTCAACTGGACACCGTGGATTGGATCTGTATTCATATTGAACAATTTTCCGCGCTTCAACTTTGTGATAGGCAGAGCCCCATTAACATTTTTCACTGTTCAGCCATGGGAAGTCAGTGTCATTGTACAAAGCATGTTGTCAAACTGCTTTGCTTATATAAGGGCTCTGTGCTGATCTAAGGCATGAAAACCAAAAAACAACACAGAACTTTATTTAAAAAAAAAAAAGCACTCCATTGCTTCAGGAGCCCGAGTTGTTGGCTGGTCAGATTGATGGTCTTTGTTTCCCCTAATTTTTCCTAGTCTTCATTTATGAGTGATTGGATCTCTGCACTTAATAAATGTAGCCTACCCATCCCTTCTGATGTTAGCTGTTTAATCCTTCGATCGAGTGAAGGTCTTATAGTATGAAACTGTCCTTAAACAAGTAGCTTGGTAGGTTAAGTTCACCACTGATATAGCATTGTAGGCCACAAGCAATAGCATTAATACTGTTTTGGCAGGGTAATCATTGCCATCTTGACTTCAGATTTGTTTGGAAAAAATAGCACATCCAATAACCCAAAGATTCTGTGCTGAGGTGTGTTGTTTCTAGATCTGGCACCAGAAAGTTTGCTGTCCACAGCAGTGTCATACAAGCTATTTCTCCCAGTGGCACCATTCTTTCCACAGGCTGTGGGACCAGCTATTTTGTTTGTTTGTTCTTGAAGGAAACCTTTGCTAATTCAGCAGCAGAAGCTCTACAACTGGAGTCTCAAATCGTTAAATTTTCATTAAAGCGTCAAGATCATAGTTTTCCTTTGTGACTGCTGCTGTTGACTTGCTACAACTTAAACAATGTTCTGCAGAAGGAACTATCTTATTTTTTTTGGCAGAGTGCAGGATGTTTTGTTACCTTTACATGTAATTTAGACCATAGAAAATTAGGGGTCTTGATGACCCCCTCGCTGCTGCTTGGAAGTCTGTTAGCCCCTTATGATCAAACTATTACTCAGGTGCATTCTTTGATACAAGGGGGCTGGAGGCATGGTACTATGTCATCTACCTCCCAGATGACTGCATCCTATCTATTCATGTTATGTCACCACAGGTTTAAATACCAATCAGTGTCTTTGAATTGTCAGCGGGCAACGAAAGACCCTGAATGTGGCCAAGATAGAAAGAAAGTGGCTGGTTTGCTCTTTTTGATTCACAGTTTTCTGGATGGGAAAATATAAGTAGGATTTGGGGGGGGGGGTGTCACTTGAGGAATAGTGTGCACATATATTTCAACAAGGACAATAGGACTGGTCGCAATAAGGAATTTTTTGTGTATTGGGCTAAACACAATCCAATACACAGGCTTCATATGGGTTGAAGAAGTGTATTCCTGTCAGATTCTGTATTAAAGTAACATTCAAACCATTGTGTAGTTTTACAGCAAAAGTTATCAAATTTATAGGAATGTTTCAACCAGTTGCCCAAAAAATTGGTGTTTCTTAGTAGAGCATTTTTAAAGTTGAATGGTGTAAATTATAATAAAAACTAATGGAAATACAGATACCTGGCCTGTCCAATAAATAGAGCCCTCTGCTGAGAACCCACATGAACCAGTTGATCTTAATCTTACATGTACCTATTTTAAAAAACATCTTATCGCAGAGGAAAATTTGGGGGGCAGACAAGTACAGCAAACAAACAAAATTTTATTTTAGGCTTGTGCCAGATGTGGGCTTTGTATTACATAACCAGGTTTACATTATCAGATGTTTAAAAGTCCTGCTGCACAATGTAAGACCCAGACCTCCAATGCTTTATTCATAGTGTAGATTAGTGATGTTTGCATTTAGATTACACTTGTCAATCGATACACTGATCAAGTGACACCATACTGAGATGTTTGAAGAATTCCAGTTGTGCAACAAGTTTCTCGCTTGGTGACTGCACTGTCATTCGGCATGAATTTGGTAGATAATACATATACTGGTTTCTGGTTAAGTCAGTGTCTTTATTCTAGGTGCATATTTTGCCACTTGCATTAGGTTGATATTTTATCTTGTTAACTTAGCTGTGTTTCTGCTGCCACTCACCTATTCACCAAATTGCTACCTAAGAAGTGAAAGTGAGAGATAAATTTAGTTAACTCATTCCATACCAGTCCCTGATTTTTCCATATATTTACCTAGATTTAAGATGACAATTGCATATTTAAATTCTTCATGAAAAGAGCTTTCATTCAAGTACCTACATGCCTATAGTCTTAAGTCAGTGGTTGTGGCACTGCCTGGCAGGTCATGTGCTGCGGGAAGGGCAGCTGTATCATGACTTGCCAGGCAGAGCCAGAACCACTGACCAATGCCTGTCACCACAGTATGGAATGGGTTAAATAGGGTGGCAAATAAAATAAAGTATACTTTGGCAAAATTTTATAAATATGGTTTTTAAAAAATATAGTTTTCAGAAGAATCCAAGATTAATATACCTAAAGTGACTTGATTTAAAAGATCTTCCAGCAGATGATAAAGCCTTGTAATTGCTGTGAAGTTTAAAAGGTTGCACATGATAAGTTGGCAGTAAAAGAACTACTTTGCATCTGTTTAGCCAAGCACATGCACAGCTTTCAACAGCACTTGGAACGGACATGATTTTGATCTCAGATTACAATATTTTGTGTTAAGAGATGCATGATTTAGCATACATTTCAGTTTATACGAAATATCTGCATCTATGTTGGCCTGTCTACATGCTGAGGAATACAGACAGGCACAGTCAGTGCATAAGCCAAGGGTCATATGCCACTCCTTTGACAAAGTCTAGGCCTGTTTCAGAGGCCACTTTTTCTTTTAGGGAATAATGTGTTCTATGTCTCTCTTAAGAGAGGCCAGTCCTTTAGTAAGCTTTTTTTTCTTTCTTTTTTTGTCTGGAAAAATGGGTCAGGTGGCCTTTAACATGCATAAAGAGATACAGTCTCTGATTCAGATGTGGAAAGACTTTATTTAAACAATACACATGTACGTTTATGTATATATTTCAGATGTGAATATTCCAGATTGTTGAGGAGACCATTCCTAAGGCTACAAAGTCGCTATATGTATTCAACCTTGTCCTCTTAAACTGCCTAAACCTGTTGTTGAATGTTGTGTGCTTCAATTTTGGTGGCTAATTTCAAGTAATGACAAACACATTGAATGAGAATTGTAGATGACGCTTAACAGGATAACATACATGGTCCACAGCTGTCCTTTGGATGGGCCTGGTGTTAAAAGGGTCCAACCTATGTGACAGATAGCTGTTGACTCAGTCTTAATTCTGAGGAGAAAGAGTAAAATAAAAATCTATCCAACTTCCATGTGGTGTTTTTGTGACATTACTGTAATGTTGACAACATAATAAGTCTTCATTGCACATTAAATTCTGCCCAGTTTACATACCTGAATCATGTACTTTAGCAGACTGCTTGCCTGTAGGCTGATCATATTGAAGTACATGTAGTTATCATGGCAATATGAGCAAAAAAAAAAAGAAGAAAAACTGTCCAGAGAAATAAAAAACAAGTTTTAAAAAATGTTCTGTGTGTACAAAGGGTTATGTTACCCTTGGCGCTGCAAAGCAAAGTAATTACTGAAGTTGCTGCCGTGGTGCCAAGCTGAGTGTCCCAGGGTTTGTGGTGCCCAACAAGTTCATGTAGGGCAGATGATCGTGAAATGTTTGACTGGTTGTACAGTTTGTAATGCATATAGAAAGATCAATACATGGATCTGTTCAGGGCTGTAAATGGTAGAATCATGTTGACATAATCTTGTGGGTAGTGGCCATTAAAGAGCAGAGTGGGCTGTGGTGGTATTTAGTGTGAAGTGATGCTGTGGCAGGCCACAGGTTTGCACAAAGTAAGAGTCCTGGGTGAGTACAAAACATAAAACCTGTCATGTTGATCAGGTCTTTGCCTCATTTTTGATCAGTACTCCTGACAACCTCTGTGTGTTACTGCAGAGCTGTCGTGCACACCCAGATGTTATTATGGTCAGTTTCGGGGCAACATACATGTTCTGATAATTGTAGTACAGCAAACAGATCAATTGATGGGCACAGTTGATGTAATACGATTTCTACTAGTACATGAATGATATGCCAAGAAGATTTGGGGACCCGTATCTGGTACCTTGCACATTCACAGATTAAATATTATTAACACAAAACAGTTATAAAGTTCGTATTTTTAAGGGGCATGATCCAAAGATTCCAAGTGTAATTAAGTTGCATTTTTGTTCTCTTATTCTGATGTCACAATTTCAGACTTTTTACATGCATATGAAATATCACTTGCTTGTGCAAATTTGGGAATAACTTTTGACATACATATAATTGGTTAAATTTGTTCTGAAAAAAAAAATGAAAACAGTCTTGACATAATCTGTGGTTTTATGAAAAAGTAGAAAGTCTTTATAAGAAAAAAACATACATTGCTCCCTTGTAAACACGTATTATGGGAGGAGAGCATTGATGACACAAGATAAAAAAGATGCAAAAAGATTGTGTGTGTCCTGATGTCATAAAGCTGCAAATCTACATCAAAGGTGAAAACATTCTGTTTTACTCTTCTTGCATACAAATTAAATTATTTTTATGATCATGTTATTCTTCTTTCCAGTTGGAATGCTTAAAGTTGATAGCCTCACCAAGATTCACAGACAAGCGTATTGGGTACCTGGGTGCCATGCTATTGCTAGATGAACGACAAGATGTACATTTGCTAGTTACCAACTCACTCAAAAAGTAAGTATTCATGGAGTGATTGATGTTAATAATTTTTCAGGCTGATTAATTTTCAGTGATCGTGAAAAAACACAGGTAATCACAGAATGATCTGGGAAAAAAAGGACGTCATTTAAGAATTTTTAACCTTATTCTGGTTGCCAAGGGTTGTGCTTTGATGAAAGCAACGCCCTTGATTTGATGAGCATCATATCCTGCTGGGACACAAACACAACAAAAAATGTTTAAAATTTTGACACAACCATTTTATTCTTGATCAAAATTGACCACAAAATTTACTATATGTATAATGAATGACCACCTGTGTTTTAGTTGACAAAATGCTTTGTTGTTGTGTGTGGAGAAAAATTAGTACATGTACTTAATTGACCCTTTTAGGACCCCAGAGCACAGTGCCTGATGTTGTAATTTGCATATAATTTGCTCATTTGCATAACAGTAAATCCAGTTAAAGCCATTATTAGTTAAAAGCGTAAACGGGGGTACACAGGCCTTAAAAAGTATGGAATTTCAGGTTCTGTCCGTCAAGTCCTTGAAAAATCTTGACTTTCACATGAGTGTCTTGAAAAGTTTTGACAATCACATTTTTGCATTTTTTGTGGCTGAAGTGTCTAAGTTATATGAGATAATACCTATCATTTTTGCTACATGTTGGCTCTGGTATAGCAAGAAGTTAGTTTGGCATTTTGCAAAAACCTACATGGAAAAGTCTTGAAAAAGTATGGAATTATGTGGCCAAACAGCTGTATGAAGCATGTAAATTACATGCAAATGATCACCCTCAAGTGCTGCCATCTGGAGTCCTAAATTCCACTGTTAAATAATCAGGTGCATTTTCCATATTTGAGCAGTTTCATGCAATATCTGCAAGCAAAATTGAAATGCAGATCTTTCCTACGTCTGAAATGTTTAAAACCGGTAAATGTAAATAATTGGCACGGCACTCCAGAGTGCAGTAAAAGTTACCTTGTTAGTACGATAAAATAGTTTGAGGTAGAAAGTTAAATAGTATGTGAGTATTGTTTCATTTTAACTTCAAATAACGTGAATTTAGTTGAAAAAAGATGCAAATCATGAGCTGTATGCATGTATGCAGAAATGTTATTGATCCCTGTTGTCTGCAGGGTCCACACAGGATGTCCCATACTGCCGTGCCTGGATTATAAATTTGTAAATGACTGTTTTGCTAAGTTCATATATACAGGCCCATCACGGTGGTTACACATGGAGTAGTGTACAGTTTAGTTAAATAAAATAAATCCACTTTTTTGCTTCCAGAAGATGAATAACGTAAAGATACTTCCACAAATGACACTATAAATTCCTCCTATAGGAACAAACATGCATTATTCACAGGAAAACATTGTTGCATATTCCATAAACCAGGTCAGCGTATATGTACATAAGCAAAGGTAATAATGTACCTCAGACAGAGGCAGAAATGCCTGATTTAACTAAGGATAATGTAATATCATTTTCATGTGTAAAGAATGAACAATTGCCTCCTAGAATGTAATATAACCATATTTTCCAATCATCTTCATAGGGCAAAACAGATCTTTTTTATCATACAAACTGTCTATTGATACAAAGAAAGGTTGAATGTCTTCCCACACTGAAAGCGTTGTATTTGTGGCCGAGGTAACATGGCTTTAATGCCAGAGAAAAGCGTTTAAAAGCTATGCAGGCATGGTTAATCAAGAGTTTGCCTGCTGAGCTCACTGTCAGGTCTTGTGGTATGAGTGATAGCCTGAGGGCTTAGGCCTCAGTGGAAGTAAACTGTCTGAAAGCTTGGCAGAGAAATCATGAGCTAATTCTAACAGCTATGAAGGGACAAATTTAAACTTTGCCATCAAAGAATTTGATATACATGCAGATAGTTAACAGATGCTCGAAAGTCTTGACAAAAGTCTGCATAGGAATTGCCAAATTGTGTATTCTCATAAAAGGTAAATGATGGCATGAAATGTTCTGAGAAAAGTGTCCTGGTACATTAATATTGTCTTTGAAAACCTGGTTGTCTCTCATCGGATGGCACTAGTCTTTGAAAACAGCCTGGAGCATTGTGGATTGTGCATGGTTTTTTTTGTTTTTTTTTGTTTTTTTTTCAGAAATTAAAGAAAGGTGATGCGTTTTCTTTGTTACAGTGACCTAAACCACCAGACGCAGTACATAGTTAGCCTGGCGCTGTGCACACTGGGTAGCATATGTTCCACGGAGATGAGTCGGGATCTTGCGGGCGAAGTAGAGAAGCTCATCAAATCATCAAATGCTTACATCAAGAAGAAGGTAAACCAGGGGGAATCTTATTTTTTGTGGTGAAAGTTGCATTAAAGAAGTTAAACTGAGACAAAATTATGTGTTACACATAAAGAGTCTTCAGGTAATGATATTAATTTTGAAACTTTGCCTCAAAATGGTCTGAAATATTATTTTAAAATAAGGGCATGGTTAGGTGGGTATATGTAGTGGAAGAAATACACTTCAGTGTGAATATTTGATATATCTGCTAATTTATGCTTGAAGATATTTTTATTGTAAGAATATGAACATAGCAAGAGTAATTTCATGACATGCATACTATACCATGTAAACTTGATTATTTCATGCTCAATAAAGTGTACTTTTGCTCATACAAAGAATGATTTTTGAGAAAATAACTGAAGTAGATATACTTCTTGATCCATAGTTTTGTTTAATTGTTTTCTTGATGCACATGTATACTTAATCTCCATTAAAGTGGCAGTTCCCACAACAGATTTCATTCATAGTAACTCTATGAAAGGTACATGTAGCCAGTAAATGAGCATAATGTTGTACAAATAAGCCACTCTGTATGCTTTGTGGTGTAAAATAAAATTTGCCAAGTGGCCTACAACACCTCTATCACTTTATTTTATTATGCCCCCCTTCGAAGAAGGTGGGGCATATAGCGTTGCACATGTCGGTCGGTCAGTCTGTCGGTAGACTGTGGTTTCCGCACAATAACTCAAGAAGTTTTTGAGCTAGGACTTTGATACTGTATAAGTGTATTATTCTAGTCAAAAGCTAGGTGAAGTTCGAAGATGGGTGACCTTGACCTAATTTCCAAGGTCACAGTGGTACCTGAGTTAACTTTGGTTTCCGCACAATAACTGGAGAGGTTTTTAAGCTAGGACTTTTATATTGCACATAATTATAGTCCATATTGGGGCTAGGCGAAGTTCGAAGATGGATGACCTTGACCTCATTTTAAAGGTCACAGAGCCACTTTACTGAATATGGTTGAAGTCATGCTTTCTGCATGATAACTTGTACCTTGGAGCTAGAACTTTTATATTGCACAGGTTTATGGTTCTCTGTAAGGGCTAGTTTGATTTTGAAGATGGGTGACCTTGACCCAGTTTTCAGGGTCAAAGAGAGATTGTAGTTAGACTGTGGTTTCCGCACAATAACTCAAGAAGTTTTTGAGCTAGGACTTTGATACTGTACAGGTGTATCATTCTAATCAAAAGCTAGGCGAAGTTTGAAGATGGGTGACCTTGACCTAATTTCCAAGGTCACTGTGGTACCTGAGTTAAATTTGGTTTCCGCACAATAACTGAAGAGGTTTTTAAGCTAGGACTTTTATATTGCACAGGATAATAGTCCATATTTGGGGCTAGGCGAAGTTCGAAGATGGATGACCTTGACCTCTTTTTAAAGGTCACAGAGCCACTTTACTGAATATGGTTTCATGCTTTCTGCATGATAACTTATACCTTGGAGCTAGAACTTTTATATTGCACAGCTTTATGGTTCTCTGTAAGGGCTAGGTTGATTTTGAAGATGGGTGACCTTGACCCAGTTTTCAGGGTCACAGAGAGATTGTAGTTAAACTGGTTTTCGCACAAAGAAGTTTTTGAGCTAGGACTTTGATACTGTAAAGGTGTAACATTCTAATCAAAACTAGGCGAAGTCATCACAAAAGTTGCTAGGAGTATCAATCAGGCAAAAAGACAAAATGTACTGAAGTTTTGTTGGCACCACTACAGTATAATGGAAGACATGAACCAAAATGTGTTGATATTGCATTACAAATAATAATACTGTGGAACTCTGCTTATGTGCCACGGTCCTGTGTGACACAGGTGGCCAAAAAAAAGAAGAACAAAGAAAAAAAAATGATAACTTTTTTAAAAATGAGGCAGAAGAAACCATGGTTATCCTTATCAGCTTGTGCTGCCATGTTTTCCAGCACCAGAGCCAAGACAAAGGATCCACCACACACTCTCAGTGCTGTGGTGGGCCCTGGTCCTGGATATATCCCCCTACACTCATCGCTTGTAATTGCTTCCCCTGGCAAAATAAAATAAAATCAAACAAAAAAAACTTTCCCCCACATGCCCTCTCCGCACCTCTAAGGCTCAGGCATTTCCCACGGGAGACCCCGCAAGAGCCCTTTTAAGGGCCACCACAATTCCTTTGCCTCCCTGTACTCTGAAATTAATTTACCCTATTGCTGTCTACATGTAACTCAGACTATAATTTCATTTCTTTTTTCCCAGCATCCTAACAGGAGTCCTGTACACTTTTAGTACCTTTCCTGCCTCCCAGAAAGTCAGGATTCAAACCTAAAACCCATGCAACAGGTCCCTCTCTGAAACACCAAACCTCTTCTAGACCCTTGTTATTATAGTCTTCCCTGTGCCACTTTCTGAAAAATTCATCTCTTATGTCTCCATCTGCATCACACCACAACAGCCAATGATCCACTGTCTCATCTGCCTCTTGTCTACATACCTTAAATTTTCCATTACTACCTGTTGTCCACCTCTGTTTTCTTTTTTCTGGATTGATCACTCCTGCCCTACTTTGAAAAAGAAGCTTGGATCCCTTCCCTCCATCCCAACACACACTTTTCTTTGGCTTTTCTAATACCTTGTATATTTTAATGTACTTGTTACCCCTTTTTTTTCTTTCCCATGCCTCTGTAACAGTCTTAGTCTTACCTATTTTCGCTTTCCAATCATCAACCTTATAATTTCCTTTCAATTCATATCTCTCTTTGCTAACTTACCTGTGTCTTTGGCCCATTTTGTTTGTTCCTTTACTTCCAGCTTGTTTGTTTGTGACTACCTCATTGCAAACTTTCCTGCACTACATGTCTTCACTTACTGCTTGTAGATACCCCCAGTACTTAAACTTTGCCTTCGGCAATCCTGTCTGTGATTTTATTGCACCGTAAATCTCCTAGCACTGCTTCTGTTGCTGTATATGATGGTGCTCCCAGTATCGATTTCCCCATCTCATTCTGTGCATTCTCCATTCCCTGGATATCTCCCTCACTTATTGAAATCACATCTAAGCCATATATCATCTCTGGTATTGCAGCTCTATTCCATAATACCCTTGCAGTGTACGCTCTGTTGAAACTGCTCAGTACAGTAGCTTTTATCATTCCCTCCGTACGGTTCACTTTCTGTTCAATATAGATGACCTTGACTTACATTTTCAGGGTCACAGGGGGAATGCACTTCAGGAATTTTTCTTTTCTTTTTTTTTTTTAGGGATGGTTATTTGGTCTGAACTTGTGGACATATATTTATTTTCCATCACAGGAACATCATAAAGACAAGTGTGTGATTGTGGAGTCCTAGTGGTGCCACTGGTGCTAATTATTGGAACTAACAGAAGGTGTCAAAAACACTCAAATTCATTATTGTGATAATGAATTGAGAAAGAACTACAAAATTTCCTCCAAATACACATTAGGCCAATGGTCACATTTAAAAAAATGAGGTGACATTGGCCTATTTTCAAGGTCATTAAAGACCTTAGCAAAGGATATTTAATTCAATATGTTGAAAAATAATATAGCTAATGATACTAAATGTACCACAAAAGTATTGTGGAAGTTTTGATATTGCACAGTGTGGATGGCCTTGACCTACTTTTTCAAGGTAAGAGAGGGATTGTACTTTAAGAAATGTTGTTTTTTTGTGTGTGTGATGGTCATCTGATTATATGTCAGCTGAACATCAAGCCTGTGGGCCTTTTGTTACAATTTTGTGCAGAAACAAAATCAGTGAAAATACTGTATCATCAAATTTTGGTGAGGGATAAATAATTCTGAATTTTCACCAGTAGATGCTTTTCAGGAATATTAGAGTTGGAAACATTTTGATGATTAAATCTAATAAAGTTACAAAAGAAAAACATCTTTTACATAGTACTTTAATTAGAATATAAAAAGAAACTTCCACACACACACACGAATGGGGAGGTCTCATATGATTAATACTTTTTTGGTGGTGTCAATTTGGGAAATTCACGAAAACCACTTTTGAGGCTTATTCAGAAAACTTTATGCTGGGGAAAATAACTGATCTATACAGTAACCACAGTAAACTTGACAATTTATAGTATTTTTAGCAGAAAAATGCAATATCTGTTGCTCAAAATATTATAGAAATTAAGAAAGAAGCATGGCACTTAAAGCAAAGTAACCAACAGGGAAACTAGTGATGTTCATAGAGAGGGAATTGGTCATGGTGGTGCATGATCATGTTAAACTGGACGGTGTGACATGTATGTACAATAGTTGTAGAGCAAGTGGTGGTTAAGGTTATAGTGGCAAGTGTATTTATAGTCCACACGCCTGTAAACCAGCTCCACATGTGAAAGCTACAATGGCAACTACATTCGTGTTGTAGATGCCTGAAGATGGAGACACAATTTGGAAAAAAAGTACCAAGAAAGGTTGTTGGACATTACCAAAACAGTTGGTGTCTTGTGCAAAAACATAGAAGGAAGCTGTTGGTGAACTTTCTTCTTTAGGAGAAACTTTTCTTGGGTGTCTTTTGAATTTTAACATTTCTTTTGGACAGGCAGGGATTTCTGTATAAAATCAGTATCAGCATTTCGGTGTCCATATGCAGGTATTAAAGTTCAGGGTTATGCTTTCAGGGTACAACTTGGCTACATTCTGAAGAAACTAACATGGGTTTCCAGATTCTATGGAAGCAGTAAACAAAAGGGCACTTGTCTTGCTCTAGTAATTTGGGAGCTACTAAAAAGCACAAATGGCACAAGTTCTTTACTCCTTAAACTTGGTCTGTACATAACGTTCACAGAGACGGGTGTCTACAGAGACAGAACTGGTTTATGGGGTGTGGCTGTAGGTGGCAAATGCTTGTGCTTGACCGTGCCGTTCTGCTTGCAGAGTGCCCTCAGTGCCATGAGAATCATTAGGAAAGTCCCGGAGTTGACTGAAATGTTCATACCTGCCACCAGACCTTTGCTCAATGAGAAAAAGCATGGTAAATGTTCATCTCTTTTTGTCGTGCCATCGTCACTACAGGGGATCCCTGGGGGATAACAGGGTAACATGGAGAGGATCCCTGGGGGATAACAGGGCGATATGGAGAATGGAGTCAATTGATGCTTTTCTGCTAAAATGAAGACTTGTCACTGTATGCTTCGTGGGTTAACACTGATACCAGCCCCAAGAATATTTCTATTTTTAAGAGCTTCTGGTTACTTTTTGGAGCTATTTGGAAAATAATTTATTATTGTTTGACACTTTATTTGTTTAGCAGTTTTGCCGAATTAGTTACTTAAGAAATTGATGTTTGAAAACAGGAACACAGTTAAATTGAATGTGATCTTAGCAGAAAAGCATGGTGAATCCATTCCCAATATTTTCATTCAGAGAGGACAGAAAGGGGGAGAGAAAAAGAAAAGACCAGAGTTCAAGTGAAGATCAAAGTTTAGTGAGTGGGACTGTCTGGTTCTATTTCAGAGTGTGCTGAGTGCGGTTCACATCATTAGGAAGGTTCCCGATCTGATGGAAATGTTCATTCCAGCCACCAGATCTTTGCTCAATGAAAAGAACCATGGTAAGGGGAACAACCCCCACTCACCCTGCAATGGGGGTAAATTTTGACAATGGTTGGTTGTCGCCCCACGCAGACAACTCCTCAAGACCTGCACTAACAGCACGGTTGTATTCCACCCTGTCATCTCTAATTCCATCTTCACTACTCAAGTTAGATTTTGTCAGCATCTCAGATTCTAACTGAAAAAAAAAAGGAAATAGTCTTATGTCAGCTTTAGTGGTACAGCATTGCCCATGTTGCCACAAATTAACATTGTTATTTTTCTTAGACTTATGAGAGGAGATAAATATATAAGGTAAAATGTTGATGTTGATACTGATGCACTTCTATTTCAAGCTGACTTTTGACTCATTCTTTTCACTTTGAATCTGAGAGCTGGGTTTCACTCAAGTTTGGTCTTGGTGGAGGGAGAATGCTGAGTTGTTTGTATACTCTCAGTTGTAAGAATCATGAAGCACTAAATGTTCACAACCCTATCACCTGATATATCATATTTTAACTAAGTAATTGAACAAAGGAAACAAATGCAGCGAGAGTTCTTAGGTCATTGTTGGAGAAATGCAGCATTCTAAACATTTAGATCTGACAAATCTGCTGGAGCATAAGAGACCAAACTTGAATGAAGTCTTGCAATTGGCCTACTTGCCAGTTAGTAGCCAAATGAATTCATGTTCTGTTAACACATTTTTGACAACGCTTTACTGTTTTGACATACATGTGCAATGTGATGTTTGTTTCAGGGTTATAATTTTTTGATTGATTCACATGTACACATTCTGGGAAGGACTGATTTCAACAAACATTTTTAAGAGTTCTGGTTCCAGGGAATAAAACAAAGACAGTAAATTTCACAACATGATGGTTCATGCATGGACTGCCTTGGAAGACAGCCTAGAAATTGATATTAGAAAGACTTGAGAATTCTACTGCTTTGGAAATGTATTTTAGTGTAATGCAAAATGAAATCGTAGTAATTTGAAGCATGTTTTTTTTTTTTTTCTCTCTGTCTTTTTTTTTTTTTTTTTTTGAAATTTTAAGATTTTCAGAGTAATGAAAACTTAATGCTTGTACCATATCAGTAGTTTATATATGATTTGTATGTCATCTGGCTGCTAACTAGATACCTTTGTAAATCCAGACCAAATGCACACACTTACGATTCTGGTATTTTCTGCATACTGTAGTGCTCTCTTTACATACCACCCATTGGGGGGGGGGGGGGGGCGGAGAGAGAGAGAAAACACTGCTTTCTGAAGCTTTTCACGAGGAGGCAAATTTTGTGTGAAAGAGCACTTGTTATATGAGGATCATGAAGTACACATCACAGGAACAGGTCTCCAAACTGATCTTTTTCAGTGAGACAACCAGAACCTTTTAAAAACTTTCTAAGTCATTAGCATACCAGAACTTTTCAATATTTCCTAATTTTTGTGCATGATTAAGCATAAAGGAAAAATTTTATTTTGTGCAACACTTTCAACTTATACCATCAACCCCCCCCCCCCCCAAGGAAAAAAAAAAGAGGAAGAGTGTTTAGAAACTGTATGTTTTGACAAAAGACAATAAGGCAGGGAGCAATGTAACAGGGCAGAGTAAATCTCCCTTCTGTGTTAAGCTGCAGAGAACACTGCTGCAAAGTCTAAGCAGATCTGTGAAAGAGAAGTGGAAAGAACACTCACCGAGACATACCTTGTCACATATCAAGGTGGCACTTGTGGTAGCTTGACTACTATATATATATATATATATATATATATATATATATATATATATATATATATATATATATATATATATATATATATATAAAATCCTGTGCCTTGCTTTATAACAGACTTCAAAATAATGTTCTCCTGAAACACTATGAAAGGAATACCCATTTTTCTCTCAAGTGGGAAGAAACAAAACAGAAATTGTGTCTGTTGAGTCCTGAGAGTTACATTTCATATGATCAGGAATAGCACAAGCCCCCCCCCCCCCCCCCAATAAACAAACAGAAATTCGAAAACATAACAGCTATAATCAATTTTGTAATGGGAGACAAAATTGTTGGATATGGAGACCGTGACACAGATCTTTACTGGAGAAAAAAGTGTGTACATAAATGTGCAGCGGGGTCTCGTAAACTACATGCTGGCCACATGGATATGCATACACATATGCATGATACCTCTCAAAATAATGCCAGAGAATTTACCAGGTTACTGCAGTATGATTACATGATAATCAGTGATCATGCTTGCCTATGTGTGGCTACATACATGAAGCATGTTCCTTTGTGGGAAGTGACAGTTAACAGTGAAGGACAGTCATTTAAACTTTTAGATTATTTATTTTTCAGTGAGTTTTATGTTGTTTCTAAACTTATTATGTCTCTGAAGATTTGCAAGTTGGGGAGGGGGGGATTATACCGACCTGTTGACTTTACACTCTGTGTAGAAAGAATTTGTTTTAGTCCAGTTGATGTTCATATTTTGTTTTTAGATGACTTTTAGTTGATGGGGCATGTTCTCTGTGTTCAATGTATGATCATGGTTTTTAATGTACACGTATATAATTCTTGATACAGCTGTTGTGACATATTGCCCTTTGAATTTTAGCAATGTGTGCTGGTAGATTACAGCTCATAATTAAGGCATGTATTTCATTACTCATGTTAATGTAGAGCTTAGTGCTGTTAAGTTTTAAAATATTGATTTTGAAATTAAGATTGTGCATCCAAACTGAAATTATATCAGGGTGTTGCATCTTATAAATGTCATTGTGAATGTGGCCCATAGGTTGGCTGGGAAACAATAATGTAGTTGATACCTGTGTTAAGCTAATCTGGGCTTAAAGAAGTCAGTAGCAAAAGCCATTACTATCATTAGAATTAGTAATGGTAGCCTTACACACTTTTGAGAGAGACACACCATATTCATTCCAATTCCAGCATGCTGTGCCAATGCAAAAAAAAAAAAAAAAAAAAAAGAAATCCTGTATCAAACCAGTGCCACACCAGGTAATCTCAATTCAGAATAATAACAGTCTTTAGTGCATAGTAACTGTTAAGTTTGGGAAGGTGAAAGTACCATTGAGTGTTACCTGTCTTTTGGACAGAGATCAACACAAAAAAGGGGAAAATTGATATTGTTCATGGAGGCAAAAAAAGTTTTGAGGGTGCTTCTATTAGGATACATGGTCCAATTGGAATGCATATGGTATTTTAATATGAAAGGATGATAAATATCATGGAATGATGACTATGTTTCATGAATTTAAAAATATATATATTATGTCGTATTAGGTTGTTTTTGGTGTTGAATGCTGCTGTGTAGCAAAAAGAGCATTTTTGTGGGGGATACTCTACGGAAGTCCTGATGGAAGTATTTCTGATTGACAGGTGTGTTACTAACGGCAGTGTGCCTGATTACCGAGATGTGTGAACGTAGCCCTGACACACTCAACCACTTCAGAAAGGTGAGTTCTGTGTTTAAAGCATGCATGCCATAAGTACTGTTGTCTGTAAAGGGTTTGGGAACAACTTAAAATAATATCCCAGGTAGTTTTGGACCAAGCTTTCGATTTTTATGACTTGTAACAGTTTATCTATGGCAGAAAAAGTTTTTCAGGAGGATTATGGTTGTAAATGGAATCAGATCAATAGGGGTGAGACTGAGAAAGAGTTGAGTATGAATTAAGAAATTTTAGGGGACTGTACATGTATATGCACAGAAAGACTATTGTGTACCCCAGAACCTTTGCGTCATGATGTGACTGACAGAGTTACAGTACGTACTTAATGTTCAATATGGCGAAGTCAATTGTTTGGGAAATTGTACTCTGCAGTTTAAGATAATGAATAGTGTTCATGCAAGAAAGAGAGAATGTGTTCTAGCAAATACAGCCTCGTGCATTTCCTAGGAAAGAAAATACTAGGTTTGGAATCGTGAATATAAGGGATGTAATGTAATAAAATACTGTGGTTTACAGAGCATCTGACAGGTAACACTCTTCTGTCACATATGGTACTTTTCTGCAGTGAAATGCAGCGTGCCGTAAGAGCTCTGCAGCTTCCTGCAGTGATCTGTGGAAAGTTGCAGCAGTACCACAGTTCCCCACAGATGGCTGCAAGCTACCGCAAAGCACTTGTGCCTGCTGTCCAGCCATGGATGTTTAGGGCAGATGCTCCCCAGACCTACAAGGGGTCTTTTGCCGTTTTATGCAGTAATCTGCATGGTTTTGGAGCCATGCATGTTCTAATTGCAGTTGGCTGTGGATTGCAGCACATCACCACACCTCTCTGTTGGGCTGGATACCTGGCAAAAGTGATAAATGGAAGCTTTTGGCCATCTGTGAAGAACTTTGATACTGCTGCATTTCACAGAAGAGTGTTACTAGTGTTAGTTACGTTCCAACAGGTGGAGCCACTTGTTTTTGCTCTGTTTTTTTTTTAAGGGATTAGTATGAAACTTTAGGCACAAATTAGAATTTTTTACCCAGTGTGCTGTATGTACAGTGCCATGGACATGGGCATCTAACATTAACATGAATAAATGCAATTATTTGCAAGAGGAAAAAAAGCGTAACAAGTCAGGACAGTATTTGCAGAGAAGTGTAGATGGCATGCATGGTAACTAACTTGCTCCCTTCCAAGTCCAAACTGACACTGTCCTGGACATTAAGATTAACATTAACCACAGCAAAGTGAATGCATCGTGGAGAATGCTCCATTGCCAGGAGAATCGGGAAACATGGTGATCAGTATCGCAAAATTTCAAAGTTTGCTCTAAGGTGAATTCAGTTCAGAGATACTTGTACCACCACACACAGAGCCAGAATTTCGGCGAGAATCCATTCTCACAAAGATTCTCCTTAAGTTGTCTTTTTTTTTCAAAAGAAAACTAAGTGACAAAAATCCAAATAGGTTCTCGCAAAATTTTGCGAAATTCTGGCCCTGACGCAGTAGTCTTTTAATAAATGCTTTATGGGAAGAAGAAAATAGCTGTTGTATGTCAGATTAATCACAACATTATGATATGTTAATGTAGTTTCTGGCCATCACAGGATGGCTCCATTTCAAACCCCCCACGTCCATTAATAGTAAATTGGATATAAAACATTTGCCTATAAGCGTGAGTGAACGTTAAAGCTGTTACTGATCAGTGTTTTTATTTGCCCTTGCCATGTGCTGTGCACTGGTCGGTGCCTGTAGGATACCACCATAGAGGTATGACTATATACAACATTAATATGTTCTTACGTCGCCACACACCTTGACTAATCCTGCCTGACCTTGACCTTTGACCTATGGTGGTTAGCCAGGGCTGCAGCATCATGGCAGTGGGATTCTTGGAACTAATCAAGTCATTGCATCAGTTTTCTCCCAGACTTACGTCAGACAGTTAACGTTACTTGCACCAAGCTTGGTGGCTGTGATCTATACTTATGGCACCATAGTAGAATATTTTTGCACCATCACTGCAATTAACCAACCTGCTATTTTGTAATGATGTGCATGCAAATTGTACCATATTGCTTGTGTAAAAACTTCTCATGGGCATCCTCTTAAAAAGCCAGGGATATGATGACAGAAAGGAACCATTGTCAAGCAGCTGGAATGAATATTTTAAACTTTCATGACAACAGTTTATTGTGTCAGCTCAGAGCTTGGTGTATGTAATGGAGACTAGCATTGTCATACCTCTGGTAAAACCTTGATGCAGAAGCCCTCTGCATCTGACCTAGATCAACCCGGCCACACTAAACAAGGTTGCATTGCATTGCATTACTAAATCTAGCTAATCTTAGACATGGAGAAGTCCTTATATTAGGTTATTTTTGGTCCTAAAATTGCAGTAAAAATTGAATGTGATCATGCAGTATGAATGCAGCATACAGGCACAGAATTCATACGGCACACAGACAGTTAGCTGGGACAGCAAGATGGAAGGCATTGGTTCCAGTTAAGTTATTGATAACTGCCTGATGGCGCTGCAGTCATTGAAAAACTGAAAGCAGGGGAATCTTGCCGTACAGTGTTAATCATCTCCATTGCCTGTAGGAAAGCAGCCATTAATGATGTTACCATGAAGGGATAGCCCAGCATTAGGGCTTTTTTGGGAAGGCAATAATTAGTCCCTCATCAGATGGTGCTGCATGTACTTTACAACTGGAACGGTGGCCTTCCCTTCCAGCCATTCATCTGTTTGCTCTACAAATTCTGTGCCAGCAGCACACCCAAATTACAAGATCACAATCGTCACTAGAATTTTGGGACCAAAATACTTAAGGGAAGGTCCTGTCAAAGGCTAGGCTGATCCATGTGTGCAAAGGTTTTTTGTATCACAATTTTCCCAGGGGATATGACAGTAGGAGACTAGATACAGCCTACAAGTCGGGAGAGGGCATCAGTTGCATCTTGTTGTATGATCAATATGCATGTATAATACACATCTATCCCTTACCAGGTAACCATGATCATGATATTTGCTGGTGACAGGCCGATGTTTGGAGACCTTAACTGGGTTACTGTGTCTCATGTTTAATTTTTATATATTGCATCATATCAGCATTTGGCCAACTTACATGTCAAAAGCTTGGTATCAAACAGTAGGGTTGTAGAAAAATGGGTATACACATACTTTGTATGTCATGTGTCTTACATGTCTTACATGTTTGTGTGACTACTGAATGCACAATTCACTTTTCAATACTTTTGTTTGTTAAGCCTCTCACAGGTGTTGACTTTTCTGGCAGTGTTTTCCTATCACAGACTCCTTATTGTGCTACAGGTGTTCGTCTGTCAGTGTAGTTGAATCATTGAGCATGTGATGGAGTGGACCTGCCTTTTAATGCATACAGGGCAATGAGTCTTTTTTACTTTTTCAGTAGTATTGTGAATTTGTTTCTTACAAGCAGCAGGTTTTCCTGTGGGGGTTTTCTTGTATTTTGTTTTTTATTTCCTTCTGGTCAAGAATTAAAATTGAAATTGTATTTCAGACTTCTGGTGGAAAAAGCTTTTATTCAAATACGCAGATGCCTATCGTAAAAGGTAAAAGTTTTTTTGCATTGCCTGCCAAATCATGCTGGTGCCGTGGCATGATTGCCAGGGAGTGTAAAAACCTGACCACCAAATTTGACAGGCAGTGAGTTTTAAACGGAAGTAAGCGCCACTTCTGTACTGTCCTGCTAACTATACATTGACTGTGGAAGTGTACTTTAATTTGATTATCATTCACATTTAGTTTTCATTCTGATAGACTTTTATGTGTCTCACTGTCTCATCCATAACTGAATATTGGCATTAGTTTGCTCGTGCATGCATGATCTCAATGCATTATGCAAAAAATCACTCTTTCTGTCATAGCTTTATTTGTGAATTTTAGAAATGCAAGTTCAAAACAGACCTCTAAAATTGGTTGCTTATTTAATTTGATTAAGATGATGGTCTCAAACAATAAATATTTTTCTTAGTGATGTATTTTTGCAGCAAAATTTGATTCAAGCTTATACCATATTAGTACATTCAATAGATGTAGAAGAAAAAAAAATACTGTAGTTTGTATTTTGGTGGTTTTGAAGCAAATGGTTATTAGCTCGCAGTGAAAAGATGCATACTTTTGTTGCTGGAAATACTGTGTCATATTTTCCAATACATTCCCATCACCAGTGTGAACATGTTGAGTTTTGTCAGTCATCAGTTTGTCCTGTGAGTCAGTTATATGTGCAACAGCATGTTTGTTCCAGGATATATCTGCTGAGCAGAGCAGTGAGTTCTCCTGCGTCCTTAGTTTGTATGTATGTCTGCCAGACACATTCATTGTAATTACTGACTATTTGCTTACAGTTGGTGCCACAGTTAGTACGAATCCTGAAGAATTTGATCATGGCTGGGTATTCGCCTGAACATGATGTATCAGGAGTCAGTGATCCTTTTCTGCAGGTAAGGAGGCAGTACAGTAGTGTGACATTTTTGTAAAAAGGGCTCCAGGGGAGGATCATTAGGTGGACAAGTTATAAAACCAGTGATCTGTTGGTAGGTATTAAGGAGGTATGGTAACTATGGAAGAGCTAGGACTTTTTTTCTTCTTTTTAGCCAGGGTGACTGGCTCAGTGCTGCACAGAATTTTTCACCAAGCTCTGGATGATACAATGAGTTGTTGATAATTTGAAGGCGCATGTCAATTAAATGAAAAGACCAATCAGCAGGAATAAAAGAAAAAGTGGAAAGGAAACATACATCGGATAAAACGTGTTCTAGATAGAGTGGTGAAAAGAGCTCAGGTGGGCACGAGCAGCTCAAAATTTAGCTAACACGGAGTTAGCACCAACATTGAAATAACTTCAGGGTGGGGTGCTCCTTATATATTTCATGTAAAAGGGAGTTCCAGTTGATGGTGCCCCTAAGGAATCCTGCTCATATCAACATAAGCCATTCCCCCTTAAGACAAAGTCAACAGCTTCTGTGGAGTGGAGTGGGTGCTTAGCACTCAACCCACTTGAGGAAAGTCTGTTAACTTTGGTCCTGTTATGTAGGTGTGTTCTACAATTCTTACTCAACTTGTTTTTTGTGACAGTTAAAATTGGTCAAAAACATTGAAGCAGACAGCATTTCACCACCAGCTTGTTTTGGGCAGCCATAGGGGAAAGATTTAAGTGTGAAAAGGGGATGGAAGAGGGCATCTGAAGGACACAATATATGGACGCGGGGTTATCATTTGTTTTTGCAGACTTTATGCAGAAGTTATAGAGACAAAGATTTTGAAGCCCTACACACATAATTAAAGAAAAAATAGTGTTATGAACCATGTACTCAGCTATTGAGGGGAACCATTGAAGTCTCACCATGTCTCCCTGAGTTGAAGTACCTCTCCTGTCTATATTCTACAAGCCAGTCCCTGTGAAGCTGGTCTGTGAACCTGGCCAATCAGGACAAGTTAAAGTCTCAAAGCACTAAGCACCAAGAATTTGGTCGTCAGAGTGAGATTTGTATAAATGGACAAGCAAGTTTGAATGTAGGGCTAGTAAAATACCAAAACTGCTTGACCTGGTGGACTACAGCAGATTAAAAAAAATACATGTATTGCAAAAACCTATTTTTAATGGGTCATACCATGCAAAAGACATCCTGTCTTTGATTGGTCGGATAGTTCAACTTGTAAAGTTTTATGCATTGATCCTTTTATTCAGGTGAAAATTCTTCGATTACTGCGAATCTTGGGTAGAAATGATCCAGATGCCAGTGAAGCCATGAATGATATTTTGGCTCAGGTAGGTAGAACATTTTGTCTTTTAATGCATGCTATCACAGGGATAGTCATATTTAAGTGTCTCAGCGGATATGCTAAAAGTAATGGCATCCTAATGTCAGATATTAATCATAAAAAAATCTGATTTTTAAAGGCTGAAGCCAAGAAAAAAGGGTAATCTCTGTTTACATTGTGGAAAGGAATAAATATCTGAGGGAGACACCTGTTCCCTTTATGTGATGTAAAAATAACTTGGGTCTGTTCCAGACATATGCACTATAACATGTTGTGCATTGATATTTATAAGTACATGTCCATTGGCTGGCATTTAAAACACACAGAGTTACATATTGGTGATGGTTATTTTGTCTAGGAGTAAAGCACCAGCATTTGAACTCGAGTTCATGGGAGTTGAAAAAGCTCTTACATGGAGTCCCACCATAAACGATTGAAACAAACTTTTGATTTGATTGGAAAAGTATTTAAATGTTATGGGAGTTTTGTGTGATGAATCTTGGCATGTGGAAAAATGGGATATTTACTGCAGCAATTCAAGAATTGAGTAAGTAATATTCTAGCTGACTACTTAACAGTAATATACCATTTCAGATAGCTTGGGCAACAAATGGTCATCCAAGTTGATAAGTTGTCCTGAGGTAAAACTGGGCACCCACAATGTATTCAGTTAGTGTGGAATAGATTTCTGTTCACAAAGTTAATAGTGATTGAATTTCACTTGAAACCTGTTTGTAAGGGCACATCTTCAACAGTTGCAAAAGTAATACATGCAGTTACTATATGTCTTTAATGTGTGAATTCTTATTTTGACTTGTGGTGCAGAAAATTTTGTGTAAATGGCGCAGGAATTTAGCTTCTGGTCTTGGGATGCAAATGAGCTTACCTTGTGGGAAAAAAATCAGCCCAGCATCACTGAAATCATAAAATGACATAAGTTGTTAATTTGTGTTGGTACTTGCAATAAACTTTATGTCTTCTTCACACAGGTGGCTACAAACACAGAAACCAGTAAAAATGTGGGTCATGCAATTCTTTATGAAATTGTATTAACGATAATGGGCATTCGGTCGGAGGCCGGATTGCGGGTATGCAACTATATACACATTTATCAGCACTGAGAGATGTTAGCCCTGCTTGCACCAATGCACCACAGGGTCAGCATGACCCAGTGTAACCTTCCTTCTTTCCCACACAGGAGACCTGGAACTCTTTTAATATACCATTCCTGGCCCATAATATTTGGACTGCACAGGAAAGTTACAGTTAAAACCAGTACTTTCACTTTCAGAGATTTACTTTGTGTAAACAAGATTGATTTTTGGGCCTCTTGTGGCACAGTTGTTGTCATTGGAAACATTGTTAGCACTTCAGAAAGAAATTATTAGGAGAAACAAGAAGTTGACAATTTTTTTGTTGTTAGTATGGAAAGTTAGGGCAACTGCCGGAAAGGAAGATGTGATAGTCTAGGAATGGTGTATTAGATGCCTTGCAGCATTAACATTATAACATGTTTGTTGCCACAGAATCAGGATTCCTGCCGTGAAAGAACCAGGAAAACTGCACATTTTCATATCGACCCTCTCCCTCCTCCTCCTCCTGATATTAAAACAGAAAAAGTAAGATAATAGTAAAGAGGTGAGGACAGTTCATAGATGGTAAACAGAAACACTTCAAACCAAGGGTATGATATGAAAATACTGCAGATTCCCATTGGTAGAGTAGTTAAGGAGCATAGACAGTAAAGTTGATCTTATTACAACCGTTTATTTTGTGCATTTCTCGGTATTCAGGTAGCCACAAATACAGAAACAAGCAAAAACGTTGGCAATTCTATTTTGTATGAAACCACATTGACCATAATGAATATCAAATCGGAGAGTGGGCTGCGGGTATGTATGCTCATTCCACCGTTACCATGGTAACCAAGCGTGGTGGTGGGCATGCAGGCAGTTGGGTGCAGACATTTACCTAATTGATTTGATTGAGTAGTGGGCTGTGCAATGAAGAAAAACTAAATTCTGTGGTGCTGATTAGATTCACTGGATTTTTTGGGTGTGTAGTTCAGTGCCAGTGGCCATTGGGGTGGTATATGTGAGAAATTTGCTAGAGACCATGTTGTGTATATACTGTCTGGTTTATTAGTCTCAAAACTTGAGAAATTTTGCTGTACATGATCAGCAGTGCACATTGAAACTAGCTTATTTTGCATGGGATGACTGAAAGCAGTATAAATCTGGGACATCTTCCAACTCGCCAATTACCATTTGGTAACAAATATAATTGAGGCTTGTGTCAATAGAATTACTGTTCTTGCTTGTTCAGGGTGGAGGGAGGTTTGCAAACATCTTGGCTATTTTGTGTGATGTGAGAAAACAGAGATAGGTATTTCACTGGAACGATTGTAATCACCTTCTCAACACTAATAGAAAGCTAGTTTGTACCAGACTGCCCGGCATGGTGGCCAAGCGTAGTTAACTTACAGATGTTGTCTGCAATGTTTGTCTGCCCTCTTTAACTAAGTAAACCTGCACCTTTGCTTTTCCTTTTGGCTTGGTACCTGCGTTTAGCAGGAAAAAACTTGCATATGTGCAACTAGTGTCTGACTTTCATTCATAACTTCTTGGAATTAGATAAGAAATAGAGAATCTTATATGGCTGAGATTGAGTTACTATTTTTGTCTCACAAGTGATCTTGAGTGTGTGTGTGTTGGGGGGGGGGGAGATCACGAGTGATTTTTCACTGCCAACAATGATCCCAAGTGAGAGAAAATAGTAAGTCACTCTCCAGCTGTCTAAGATTTTGTTTATTCTGTGTTTAATTGGGTTTTTATCATAAAAGAATATGCCCTAGGCCTATTTTCAATGCTGGCCTAGTGTGCTGTGTTTGTTTTCGTTCATCGTAGTTATTCAGCGTCACGTGTGCTGTATTATCAAACATCCCTTGCACGCCTGATGATGTCTAAATGGTAGTGCACTACATCACTGGTACAGGTGCATCACAATTTAGTTGTAACAATGTCTAGGTCATGTGATATACAGTAACTACTTTTGAATTTCACTGTAGAAAATGATAAGTCACCCTCAAGGAAAAAATAAATATGCACTGGAATTAAAATTTGTCTTGAAAAGAGCCATGTGAGCATTCAGAGCATAACTTGTCGTGCACTGCCATAACTGGCCGTGCACTGCTAGAACTCCCCATGCACTGCTATAACTAGCCATGCACTGCTATAACTAGCTATGCATGGCTATAACTTGTCATGCTTTGCTGTAACTTGTCAAGCACTGCAAAACCACTGGTCCAAACACATCCTAACTTCACATGTGTTTGGATTGATATCTAAATTTGATTGTTCAGATGAAACATCGGACAAGTATTGTACAACCACAAAATACATGTAGAAATGAAACTGGTGAGGAGTACCATTGAGTAAGGTGATGAGGGCTTTGGTGTTTTTTGCATAGCCTGACAAGTCAATCACCTGGAGCATGACTTGCAGCCCTGGGTTTTCCTCAGCTGTTTTGGTTCTTTGCCAAATTGGCAGTCATTTCTTGCATGTACAGTAGTACTCTGTCCAGAATGGGCACATAAAGCATACATCAACATAGTAGTCTGTGTGAGTGAGCATGCACGTGCCCGTACCTGTAGCTGTACCTGTATAATATATAAGAATATGGAGTTAAGATCACAATATGGAAGGAGTTAAGATTATCAGTATGGGGAGAAATGGGTTTGAAGCAGGTAAAATTCAGGATGAAATGCTGAGAATCCTATTTTTCAATTTTTCCAACATTTAGACCCCGAGCATTGGAAGAAACTTCTGCAAACTTGTTTGCTTTGAGCGGTATTCAAATTCAGTGAAATGCAGCAGATTTTAGCCAGCCTTTTCATTTTCATTTGGAATACATGCTGAACCAGAAAATAGGAAAGGTCACAATTAGCAATTTTATGTGTATTTGGCATAATACACAACCCAATGCACAAAAGTCTTACTGGGTAGAGGTGTGTATTTTGATCAGATTCTATGCTAAAGTAACATTCAATACATTTAGTAGTTTTGCAGCAAAAATTATCAAATTTACAGGAGTATTTTAACCATATACACCCATTTACCACAAGAATTTTGGTGTCTCTAGGCAGAGTGGTTTTAAAGTTATAAAGGTGCAAATTACAATGGAAGCTAATGGCAATACACATACATTTACCCAGCCTGCCTGCCTACAGAGCCCTCTACTGAGAACCCACATAAGCCAGTTGATCTGGACCTTATCTGTTGTTGGCAAACATCTTTTCTGTAGAAAAGTCATTTAGAGGGTTGATGGTATTGAGAAATTTGTACTCTTTTCTGTTTAACCTTCATTTTTCATCTGTGTTGACTTGTCAGTCATCTCAGTTACAGAATGGTTGGTCCGTTATCTGTCTCTTCACATATACTTTTTCTCCTAATGTGTTAGCCAGACACCATCATATGTCTTCAAATGGTCGTGTACCAGTGATTCTAGTATTTTAGTGGAAAAAAATATTTATTTACTCAACTGACTGCTCAGTTAGCACTCCCTTTTTCTGTCACAAATGCTGTTGTAAATAATTTTTTTAATACTATGGCCTGGCTTTTGCCCAACTACAAGCTGCATTCTCCTCAAACTTGGTAGAAATGCAGCTAGCCTCAAGCTCTACCAAAGGTTTTTATGGGTTGAGTACTGTGGTTTATTGACTTAAAACAAACTACAGAAATGAAGTTATTATCTGTAAGACTACATGTAAGCATGGATATTATTCACTGAAGAAGACCTAAGGAATGGAAACATAGGACGAGGCATCCGTTTTAATTTCTTAATATTTGTGTGTTTCAGTTTTGTTTGTCTGTCCTTCTGGCCTAGGTATTCTCATGATTACTATAGGGGTGCATGTGTACATGCATGTATATGTAGTTTTTCCAAAAGCATAGACCAGATTTACTGCAAACTTGGAGGGGGGGGGGGACTTGGGCAGGATCTTTGTAAAACGAGGTCAGTAAGTTAAGCAGCTGGCTCACTAGTATCCATATACATGTACTATGAGCCCCAAGTTATGTCAGGCTCAGCTTGACTTATCTTATCACAGTTCATGCCGCAGCTTAAGCTCAACTCAGCTGAGCTCAGGATGGGACTTGTTTTGTTTTGCATTGAATGCATCTAGGCCAGCTGAGGATGGGCTGTTCACAAAACCTGCATGTTTAATTTAAGTTGATATGAATTATTCTTGAATGATGGAGACTTGAAGCTGTTGTATTTTATCAGGCTGTCTTTATGCTTTGTTCAGGAAAATATGTGGTGATAAATTGATTGGTGTAATTAGATGAGTATAACATTGAAACTTTAACTGTAGGTTTATGAAATTTACTAAATTCTAGTTTTAATACACAGAAAGAACATCCAAAAATAGGTGAATACATTTTTGGAGAGACTTTTCATCTTTAACAGTTTACATGAAGATTGTTGGCACATAGTAAGGAACTTGGCACTTTTTGGGACAAGGCTTGCAGAGAAAAGCAGAGCACTTTTACCATGCAGTGATTTTTTTAATTGTACTGTATAGTTGAATAAAATTCACTACCAGTTATAGATTCATCAGAAGCACAGAAATGTTACATAATTGACCGAATTGACAAGTATTGATTACATGGTTGGATTATTTTGTTGGTCCTGTATTAACTCACTTTAACACTAAAATTTATTTTTTTTTTCCAGGTTTTAGCTGTAAATATTCTGGGAAGATTCCTGTTAAATAATGACAAAAATATCAGGTGAGTGAGTTTATTACATGTCTTGTGGGCACAGACCCAGCTGCCCGTTTTCATGCTATTCATCAGCTAACAGTGATAGAACATTACTTGCATAATGCACCACCTGAAGGTTTTTTGTCCAAGCCATCAGAAGTGTATCGATGCTTTAGTCAATAATTTCAAATTTGACCCAATCAAATAGTCTTTTTACTGTCCCTGGAATTCATGGAAAGTGGCAGCATTTCCTTCAGGTATGCAAAAGGTTCCAGAAGTTTTGACTGACACGAATATTTAGAAGTGTACACATGTCAAACCAATAATGGTAAGAAATTTTATTTTGTATAGTTGAGGTGTGCTCAAAGCACTTGAAAAATTACAGGCTTGAACATGATAGTTTTCCACCTTACCCCCACCCCCACTCCCACCCCACCCCACAACCGCCCAGTAGGATCATCAGCACTTGCCAGCATATAAACATGAGCAACACTGGCACAAACATTAGCTAGCATGTCACAGAGTTAATGAAATCACCTAGAATCATTCTTAGTGCCATAGGTTGTTTTCAACTCTTTCAATGTCAGCTGCGACTAAAGTTGAACTACTTCAGAAGTGGTCTTGATGATAAAGATGCTAGATTCATATTCCTTGAGGAAAGACCTATCATTCAAGTACCAGCATGTCTGTATAATGGTGTGGGTCAACGGTTTTCTTTGGCAGGCATTGTGCCCAAAGCCCACTGGGGAAAGCTGTTGACTCAGTCCAAAACTTGGCACTGCAAGAGTTAATAGGATGATGTTTCCAATACCTCCTCTCTCCTTCACCAAACTTGAGCATAATATGGAACTTGGAACAGTCGTTACCAGTGCATAAAATGCAAAACGTGCATGAACCAAACAAAATGAAAAAAATTGACATTCACAAAATTACCATTAATGTAAAATATGCAGATGTAAAACATATATATTGCAGTATGCACTGATACCACTAAATGATGATGACATGTTTGTATTCATTTAAAAGAAAAACGTTAGGTTTTGGGCAATGTTCCTCCCTAATTTCAGACCTGAGAATTTTCATTAAAACCACTGATCTTGGCATATAAGGATTATAATGTTTTAGTTGCTTGTGTTAAGTATCTGAATTTCAGAGATTTCAGCTGATTCTGCAGAGAAGCATTCTCATCCCAGTAGTTTGTGTGTTTAAACTTGATTTTATGTTAATGACAGTTGAGGTGTCTTTTACACTTTTTGCATGTTTTACACTTTATGCGTAAGTGATGATGGTTACAAGGTCAACCTTATTCATTGACTTGATAAAGGGGATATCAGGTTTTTGAAACATCATAATAACAATAACTTATGGTAGGAAGAATAATTCCTATGTGTCTTGATAATTTGCAAAATTCCTAATATTTTGAAACGGACAAAAATACCTATACAACATCATGTACTTTTGCATACTGCACCACTGGGGCATTGAATAGGTTAAGGTAATGTGAATGTGCACAAAGTGACTTCATGTCCAGACCAAATGTGTCCCAAATACATGTTCCAAATGTAACAAAATTAGAAGTCTTCCGATCAAAGATGGTTTAACATTACCTTGTTGTTGTGGAATGGGTGTGCTAACATATACAGCCCAACAGCTATAAATAATGTAATGATGGTGTGCTGGTACTTGGCCTAAATTTCCACAAAATGGATAAGATAACTGGACTAAGTGCTTTGCTCAACAGGGAAATGGATATACATTGACATGTTAGAATGGGTGGCTGTGTCTCTTCTCCGCAAAACTAATACCATACTCACCATCAGCTGCTATCATATGTAAATATTCCTTGGCTTTTGGTGCCTCCAGCCAGACTAATTATGCTTGCAACAAGGGAGTGTCATGGAAATTACAGTGGACAGTAGTGGGGTTACATTCTGCCAATAGACACTACACACTTAAAACCCAGTGGTCCATGCAATCCACTCTGTATAGGAAAGAAAAAAATAGACTAAATCTCTGATTGCTGTGGACTAAACTTCTCAACTTCCATGATAACATGAGGATGAAGGGATAGAATAGTGCATTGTACTAAAGTAATTGGGCTAAAACAGTTTGTATTCAGCTGTCACTAAATGAACCAGCAAAAAAAAAAAAACTTCCTCTTAAATCTAACTAGAAGCTTGTAAATATTCCTGAATTGATGTTGCATTCACAAGTGTGTATCCTATCAAATGTCTTCCTGTTAGTCAAGTCCAACAAAATGTGTTTTGTGCATTGGAAGTAAACTACTTCTGGTAGAAAGTTTTGTAAATAGTAAATACACTGTACATACAAATTTGCACTCAATACTTGAATGTTCCACTGTATATATACATAAGCACTGTTGGAAATGTCATTATAAAAGTGTGTAATCAATACAGGAATGCATCAAGGAAATTCACAATTTTGTGCATGTCACAATGAATCAACCTGGTTCCTGTTTGTATGTGAGACTGTGGTACTTCACATACTGTCACAGCATAAGCATGGGAGCACAGTTTGATTAACAATGTAAAGTTATCTCTTGCTTAGTAAACTGTGAATGCAAAGTTATAAAATACGATAATGAACACAGAAAATTTGAGTATTCAGTTTCAGTATATAAATTGTGATTCATGTTCTGCAGTCTATGCTGAAGAAAGTAAAACTATACAATTGAAAGAGGTGTATAAAGGGGATTAATTAGCAGGAAATCTTGGAGAGAAAAAAAATGAGATAAATTGAAAAATTCATCTGGCAACAGCCCATACTTTCTCTTTGTTCTGCAGAAAGTTTGTTCCTCAGTAAACACCACCTTTAATTTGAACTTATGCCCTGGTAATGTATCGTTTTTTTATTTTATTCACACTTTTTTAACTAATATGTTTTCTTGCAAAACCCATGTAAATTCATGTTGGATTATTCATGCTTCAAACATTGGGAGTTACAGTTAAAATGAGCAAGGGGCATCGATTCAATCCAGGGAAACCCAAGATGATATTGCAAAGAACATACTGTTTCTGTGTGGTGGGATGTAAATTGCTTTCATATTAAATTAAGGTGGCTTTAGCAGCTAATGATGACAAGCACTTGTAATAAATAGTTTCTTCAGTTACATGTTCTTCGAACAGATCTTTATTGTTAAAAAAGTTAAACATTTGACTGTGTACTCTTGTAGATTTTTTAAGTGAATGTTTGATTGTATGGACCCACAGTGGTAACTTGTAGCTTTGTGTGTTTGTTAACATCATGGCAGAGATAACTGAATGTAAGTGAAGTGTAGGAGGTTTAGTTTTGTTAGCTTTACATTAAAATCCTTACACTGTGCTTGACACAAATCGGCAGTAAGCTTTCTATAAAAATGACAGAACTCAAACATGTTGAAAAATAGAATTGATGTCTCTGTAAGTAGGAATCTTTGCAAAAGTAGAGTGGGGCATGAGTAATCCACCTGTTGAAATCACATGGGTTCTGCTCGCCTGTTATACTGTATTTTGCTTACTAATTTCTGCAGACACATGAATTTCAGATATGTAGCTCTGAATACTCTACTGCGAGTGGTCCATGCAGACTACAATGCCGTACAGAGGCACCGTAGTACAATTGTGGACTGTCTCAAAGATCCTGATGTGTCCATCAAAAGGTGAGTGGGTAGTGAGGGTCCCTTGGTGCCAGGCGGTGGTGGGATTTCAACCAGATTGACATCAACCATTTGCAGTGACTAAGCTTTACATTGTATGGTGATCCTCAAAAACTTGCTAATTTTTCAGACTGGCTCAAAAAACTCAAGTCATAGTCTTGTTTGTGTGTGTTTTGGCTACTGTCTGAGTTAAAATGACCATATTTGTCATATTTTGCTCAAAATTATGAATTTTGGCATAAATTTACCCTAGTTTATTCAGAAAAGTGTACAAAGAAGTGGCGAAAACTGCAGTTTAGTCGATAAAACCTATCCAGGTCTAACAGCAGATAGACTGAAAAAATATGTGGTGGTATAATGAAATGGATGAAGGTACAGGGAAGATTGAATTTTAATTGTCCACACAACTTCATAACTGACATTATGGTTTGTATTAAGTGTAGGGGAACGGGGTGGTGGGGATATAAATTAAGGTCCTGACACTATCATGAGATTCAATGTTGGCACACTTTTTGTTTTAATCAGGAGAGCGATGGAGCTCTGCTTTGCACTTATCAACAGTAACAACATCCGCAGCATGATGAAGGAGCTGCTCTTCTTCCTGGAAAAATGTGACCCAGAATTCAAGGGGGATTGTGCCTCCAACATAGTCATTTCTGCAGAAAAGTAAGTGACAGTCTTTCTGGAGTGTGCTGTTCTTCGCCACCTGACAAATTAGTCCCAAATGAATGCAAACAAAACAAGAAATTGTGATTTTAACCATGTAGATATTTGAGCATGCAACAGTTTCCAAAGTGGTCATAGAGAGTTATAAGTCAGGGTTCCACTATTTACCGTAAATTCTTTAATTGAAGCCATGGCTTGTATTAGAGTACATTTCATTATGCCCCCCTCCTACTACAGGAGAGGGAGGGGCATATAGTAATTGCTTTTTCTGTCCGTCCATTTTTCGTGTCTGGTTTATAATTCACTTGTCCTTCAACTTAGATTAATGAAACTTTACACACAGGTGCATCTGGGCATAAGGGTGTGTCGTACTAAAAGTAGGTCACTAGGTCCAGTATCTGGGTCACAGTTATATATTCTTGTAAAATCGTGTCTGGGCTTTAACTGCTGGACTATGAAACTAGTCAGGTACAGAAATTACTGGGATAGTTAATGTATTTTGTGTTCTTACAGGTATGCACCAAACAAAAGGTGGCATATTGATACAGTTCTGAAGGTACTGACCACGGTAAGTGCTGGTGAATCCTGTAGCCTGTTAACAAAAGTTCATGTGTGTCAAATTGATATTGTCTAGTTTCATGCGGCATTAGAAAGTGCTCAGTAAAATGCATGCCATGAACCCAGTTTGGCCCTCTGTGTCCCCTAGTTGATCAGTAAGATTCAGTGCCTCCTTGGCCCTTGCAATATTTGTTGGCTTAAAATGTAAATTGTACATGTAGTTTAATTCTCCTTATTCTGCAGAAAATTTGCTAGCCCCATCAATATACAGTGATGGTTCTTTGATTTTTCAGGCGGGTAACTATGTGCGTGATGATGTTGTATCATCATTAATTATGCTGGTGGCAGAGACAAATTCATTGCATACGTACACGGTGCAGCAGCTATTCAAGGCTCTGAAGGTAGACATAAGCCAACAGGCTCTGGCACAAGTGGGTGCCTGGTGCTGCGGGGAGTATGGTGACCTACTAATGTCTGGAACCTGTGAAGAGGATGAACCACTGCAGGTAAAGGTCGCACGTTAGGAGTGCAGAGCCAGCAGAGCTACTATCTGGGGGAACTAGTTAATCTGAGCATTTTGAGCCTGTTTTGCTTCACATTGAGCATTTCCTGCCTTAAATTAAGCCTGAGTCAACAAGTTGAGCCTTCTCCCCCCTTGAATTAAAACTGAATCAATAGGTTAAACCTTCCCTTGAATTAAGACTGAGTTAACAGGTTAGTCCTTCTCTCCCTTGAATTAGGATTGAGTCAAAAGGTGGAACCTTCCATTGAATTAAGACTGAGTCAACATGTTGAGCCTTCTTCCCCTTGAATTAACACTTTCCAGTCTGGGCTATGTCATTGGCTTACGTTGCCTTGTGTCTGGGGATTTGCTGTAAAATTCCAAATATTGGACCAAATGTATTCTTTTTCTAAGTTACACCTAATATTATAACTATATATCAGCATGTTCAGTGGCAGTAGTGTTCTCTGGTTCCATAAGTATCAACATGAAAAAATAAGTGGAACACTTGGTTGCCATGGTAATCAAAATGTTGTTTCATATTTTGAATTTTGCTAAATAACTTATGTTTAACAACATAAAATGGTTCACCAGGTCAATGTTGCATTCCTTAACCTTTTTTAGTGCTGGGATCCTGACAGATCGGATCACAAACACATGCAAAATATATTGTTTGTATAAATATAACTCGGGACAGTTGCCATGGCAACCATATTGGTCAGCTTGTTTGAAAGGTTGGCCAATTACTGCAATATACATAGCCACATGAGTTCAGCAATGACCAACTAAAACACATTCCTGAACATATTAAGAAAGTTTGTGAGTTAGAAACTTTTGCCACAGGAAAGCTGCAAATAGACCTCAGAATATGCATTGCTAAAATTATGTCAAGGTCACCTTAGTTCCTGTGACATGGCCACCGTCTTGGATTTTTCCTTTTTTTCATCAAGTTTTTTCACTATTGAAACATGCCTTGAATGGGCAGAAATTCAGCACAGATGATAAATGGCCCCTTTTCCATACATTCTCTCTGAAATGAATAATTAATGGCCCCTTTTCCATACTTTCACTGTGAAATTAAAAATCTAGAAAGGAATTTACAGTAATGTTGTCTGATAGGACCAAGTGGTATTTCAATGTGACGGCCTCTGGCTGCCATGATGCAGTGTACACCATGTGACCTTTTACATGTATCAGTTTTGACAGGTGCCCTCCACAACTTCAAAAACCAGTACAAAATTTATGTTGGCATTCCAAATTGGACCATGTTGATATTCCATCAGTTGCAGTTTGTCCCTCAGCAAAATACACCAATGTGGCTGCTATTTTTTAGTGCAGAAACAAAGGTGCCCAGCTAACAACTCCAGGGACTTGTTTCTCCACCAATTTGTAACATGCTGGAACATGGCAACCTTAGCATTTGACTTCATTGAGCTTATTGTCACTTGTGGAAAAAGTAGAATATATGAGCAGTGCATTTAAGCCCACCTCCCAAGATACAAAACTCTGTTTAGATGGGAATTTCTGAGTGGCACACAAATGTGGTTGCACTTGTACCTCACTGAAAGCACAACTCAATCTGGCTTCAAGTGCAAATCAAGCCCATTGAACAATGCAAATGGTGCACTTGGAAGGAATATACATCTGATCACCACTGGAGCATGAATAGACAGAGTTGTAGCAGATGAGGAAGCAACAGATTGTTCATCATGACTGGATCTTTTTGTCGTTTGTCTCTGATTGTTTTTGGTTTTTTTTTGTTTTGTTTTTGTTTTTTTTTTTTTGTTTTTTTTTTTTTTGTAATTGAATTTTGTAATTTCTCAGAAATAAATGCATTGGTAGGTCTGCACGTTTGAAGTTGGAGACCGATGTCTTGAGAGCTTTTGGGTCTGTGAATAAATTAGGTGATTCATGTGCTTTTGTTTTCTTGACTTGTTACAGATAACAGAAGATGAGGCTCTAGATGTATTAGAACGAATACTAGTAAATAACAATTCATCGGTGGCTACAAAAGAATATGCCCTCAATGCCATTATGAAATTAAGTACAAGGTTCACATCATCCTTACCGTAAGTATCTCTTAATTATGCCCCCTTCCTACCAGACGAGGGGCATGTAGTAATCCCTTTTTTGTGCATGCGTCTGTCCGCTATTCTTATCTGGGCTATAATTATTCACTTGTCCTTCAACATAGGTTAATGAAACTTTACACACAGGTACATCTGAACATAAGGGTGTGTCCTGTACCTTAAATAAGTCACTAGGTCAAGTATCTGGGTCACAGTGACATATCCTTGTAAAATCATGTCAGGGCTATAATTCATTTACTGTTTAATTTAGTTTCATGAAACAAAAGTAGGTCACTAGGTCAAGTATGTGGGTCACAGTGATACAATCATGTAAAACTACATTACACTTCATGTCCAGGCTGAAATTCTGTTGTCTTTGAACATAGGTTTATGAAACTTGATACACAGGTGCATCTGGACATACAGGTGTGTCATGTACCAAAAGTAGGTCTCTAAGTGAAGTATCTGGGTCTTAATGGTATATCCTTGTAAAATCGTGTCTTCCTTTACTATTTAATCAAGTTTCATGAAACCTCACACAAAATGTATCTTGAGGTATAGGTGTGTCATGTAACAAAAGTAGGGTCAAGTATCTGGGTCATGGTGAGGCCTTTATATAAAAAGTGCAATATAGTTGTTCATGTCTGGGCTGTAATTTACTAGTCCTTCAACTCAGATTAATGAAATTTTACATACCAGTGCATCTAGACATAAGGGTGTGTCATGCAACAAAAGTAGGTCATTAGGTCAAACATCTGGGTCACCTGGTATGTCCTTGTAAAAATTATGTCTGGACTGTAATTCCTGTACTCTTTGAGTTAGTTTCATGAAACTTAATACACACACATCTTTACCCTACTATAATGCCTTTACTATTTAACTTAGTTCAATAAAACTTCAAGACACATATATCTGGACCGAAAGGTGTGTCATGAAAAAAAGTAAGTCACCAGGTCAAGTATGTGGGTCACGGTGATAGCCTATTTTTACCCTCGGCACATAAAGTGCCCAAGGGTTTTGTCATCCCATGCATCGTCGATCTGTCCGTCGGTCTGGTCAACGTTACTGTGATATCTAAAAAAATATTCACCATAGCTGCACCAAATTTTTGTCACAGATGCATTTTATAATGGACGAGGTTCCTATGGAAAACCAGTTTCCTTTTATCATTTTGAAACTTTTAATGTATTTAACTGAAGGCCGCCTGAGTGCAGTCAACCCTGATTACGTTACTGCGATATCTCAAAAAATATTGATTGCAGCTTTACCAAATTTTTGTCAGAGATGCATCTTATGATGGAGACAGGTTTCTATTTAACACCAGCTTCCTCTTTGTATTTGTAAAATTTTTATGAAACTTGAAAGCTTTTATTTTAAGGCTGTCTGAGTGGAGCACAAGGGGACAACATTACCATAATATCTCAACAAGGGGCCATTGCAACTTCACCAAATTTTTATCAGAGATGCACATTATTATGGACCACGTTCTTATGGAAAACCAGTTTCCTTTTATTATTTTGAAATTTTAGAAGTATTTATTTGAAGGCCTTCTAAGTGGTGCCAAGTGGACAATGCTACCATAATATCTCAAGGAGTCATCATAGCTTTATCAAACTTTTGGTGCAGTGACACCATAATGTGGCACTTTTTTCCTAAATAGAGGTTACCTTCAAATACTTATATGTATTCTGGGGTAAAATATTCATTAAAAGTCCCAACTTTGAGTGGTTAATAGTCCTAAAAGAAATTTTCCTGTCTAGAGCTTTGTGCTTAATTTTTTCACCCTTGTATGAGCTTATTGCTCATGTATTCATAGGCAACAATATGGAAATTGTATGCAAAATTGTCAACTGTGAAATCTCTTTCTCTCTCTCAAAAAAAAGCAGAATTGAGAAAAAAAAGATTGTGGGTGCCTTGGGTAGTCCGTTCTCTGAACGCTACTTTTATTGACTACAGTCATTCCAAAATGAGACCTGATTAGCAGGGTTGTAAATGAGGCGAGGGAGCATGGATCCAGCAATCTCTGATTGCATTTTACTTTATGTGTTTCATGTCTAAAGATTTATGGATATAATGTGGTGCAACAAGAAGCATGTTAAAAGCCTACTTTATATTTTGGGAGAAACCATAGTTCCAATGTGAAGTGTTACATGTTTTTATTAAATACTGCTTGATTTAGTTTTACTGCAAAATTTTAAACAATTGCCACTGTCAAGTCCAACTGTATAGTCATTTGAGATAGAGAGACCATTCATACTACATGAACATGCACTAGCTTTGTTGTTTATCTAAGACAAAAATTTGCTGTAATATATAAAATGAGAAAAACATGCTCCAGCTCAATTTCATTTATGAAGCCAAAAGCAAAATGATACATGCTGTGTATTCTATATATTTTCAGGAGAATAAAGAAAATTATAGCTTTATATGGTCAGAGCACAAATGCAGAACTTCAGCAGAGATCAGTAGAATATACAGAACTTTTCAGAAAGCATGACAACATGCGGTAAGTTATTTGAAAATTGTGACTTTCATGATAATATCAGAATGGTGGAAAAAATAACCAGTGCCAGTCATCATGTTGATTTACTATGTTGTTAGCCTTTCTTATCAAAAATTAAATTTTGGATCTCCGTTTCGAGTAAACTATGTATTGATTTACTATGTTGTTAGCCTTTCTTATCAAAAATTAAATTTTGGATCTCCGTTTCGAGTAAACTATGTATTGTATTGTGTATAGAAGGTATTTGTACCAGAGAGAGAGAGAGGGAGAGGGAGAGGGAGAGGGAGAGGGAGAGGGAGAGGGAGAGGGAGAGAGAGAGAGAGAGAGAGAGAGAGAGAGAGAGAGAGAGAGAGAGCACTTTGCAGGATCCTGGCACCTGTGCATGATTTGTACGAGAGTGCACTTTGCAGGATCCTGGCACCAGTGCATGATTCGTACGAGAGTGCACTTTGCAGGATCCTGGCACCAGTGCATGATTTGTACGTTTTGAACCAGAGCATATATGTGTTTGATAAGAGGAAGTGTTGAGAAAACTTCTGTACATCATAACAAGTCTTAGATTTCAAAAGGTAAAGAAACCCACCTTTTCACAAATATATCATAATACCCAGTATAAGGCAAATACATATCAAAGACATAGTCCATGTATATCACATTCTGTTAATGAATATGTCTGAATTCCTGACATTTGTAGATCGGGTTTGCTAGAAAGAATGCCATTATTAGAGAACAAGCCAACCAGAGAGGCAGTTCAGAATGGAGATGCAGAAATGAATGGAGGAGAAGATGATGAGGATATCGAGGAGCCAAAGAAGAAAACTCAGCAGGCCTCAGAAGTAAGTGATATAAAGTGGTTCCCCTCTGATAAGGCCACCGTCTCTGTAAAAACCACTTCCCCATGCCACAAAAGTGGTATATCCATTGTGTTGTACCTCTCAAGAGAGGCCACCCTTCTAATGTGGCCACTTCGGTTGCATTGAGGTGGCTTTATTAGAAAGGGATCATTTCACACAGTGTGGACACATGGAGAGTGTAGAAGGTAGTTATTGTTACACTGTAGCAAAAAGTAATAGATGAACTGGTGGGGGCCATGTCACCTTGAGTGAACCACATATTATAATAATTGGAATCGGTACTGCCTAGGGAGAAGGAACTTGAACATGTAATGTACAATGTCAGTTTACCGCGGCGTCATTCAATACTATGTGGCCAAGAGTTAACAGGATTAATAAATCAATTTAGTAATTGCTACATCAAGGGAATGTTTCGAGAAGGTTATGTGCATGCAGTTCACCAATGTTTTTAATGAAAGCATCCACTCATTAAAGAAATGTTAAAATATATACAACCATTATAAGTATCAAATTGCCAAAAGTAGTCTTAAAATTATTAGTCAATACTTTGAAATGAAATTGTGTGTAACAGTTATTATAAATTATGTCTCAGGTCTTATAGTGTGGCTTTAATCAAATAGTTCACAGTTGTAATCAGCTAAGTAGAAGGTCCTTAACTTAAGGGAACAAACATTGGTTATATTTTCAGAGCACAAATATTCTAGATCTTCTAGGAGAGACAGGTCCAAGTCCAGTGATTCTCACCAACCCAGAACCTAAGCCATCTGGTGGCGGTGACTTGCTGGACTTACTGGGAGATCTGGACATGGGCAGCAATACAGGTATGGGCATTAGTTATTTGCAAAGTTCTCCTATCACTCTGATGCTATCGCGTGAGGAAATGGGTAACAGTGAACTCTAGGTGGTGTGCTGAAAACACCTGTGTTATATGAAAGATGCTCTGTTTGATGGGTAGAATGCTATATTTGAGATAGAGAGAATCTAGTTTGTTGTACAACTTTTTTTAGACTGTTCAGTTTTTATAAAGATTTGTGAGGAAAAAAAGTCCAACAAGGATTGCCACAAGCATAACCTACAAGAACCCATATTCGATTCTGTTTCTCATGCACATATATTTGATAGAAATTGGGAAAATAATCTCTGAATGGTTACATTTTTCCAGCTTTTGAAGTTCCCGTCTTAGTTGTTGGTGAGAGTTGAATGCACACCGCAAATCACTTTACACATTCAAAATTATATGCAGTGTGCAGTAAATAAAAATAGTTTATCTATTGAACACTATTATAAACAGTAAATTAACAAGAAATAATATTTAGACCTGTTTATTCTTCATTAAAAGTCATTGCGGTGAAGATACTCTTATATATCAGCCTTTGGAGGCCTGATATTGATGTTACTGCTCCTTAAATATGCAGTTAATAGATGCAGGAGAAAGCAGTGCATGTCACTTACAGAATGACCAATAAGATTTGAGCAAAAATTGGCAATCACCAGTGGAAGTTAAATCAGTAGCATGGTAAGGATGGTTAAAATATGTAAGAAATGTTGCTGAAGAAACTGGTCATTTTCCCAAAACAACAATATAGCCTCAGTGCAACCAGTGTGAAACAGATGGTGCTGTCTATTGACTGCTATCCGTAATGAAAAATAGAAAAATTGCCATGTTGATTAACTGAAGGAAAGAAAATCGGATATGACTGACTGTAATTCAATACTTTGTGTTGGATTGAAGTGTGATTGCCATTTTATATACATGTATTGCAGACTTTGTGACAAGTTCAGAGAGTAAACAATGCAATTTTATTTAGTGATTGTCTGTTGAAATCTTGCATTTATTTCATGAGTTGTAATGTACATTTTATTGGAAATACAGCTGCACCAACCATGCAGGGCAATCTTCTGGATGGCCTGTCTCCTATGCAGTCTGGTGGCCTGCCAATTAACTCCCAGCCTTTAGTGAACAATGGAACAGGTATGGATATACCACATGTATGAGTGAAGAGTGCCTGCAGTAGTTTAATCATGTTTCAAGGTCCTTGACTCATTATGTACTAGCTGCAGAAATACATAATTATGATGCATTCGGATTCTATATATACAATGAGATTTAGTCAAGAACCAACATACAGGGAGGTAAATCTAAGCGAGTGTATTTTTGTATTTCCTTCAGTGCAAAAATTCCACTGACAAAGTAGACATTGGTAATATGAGTTTTTAAAGTTGCATTGAAAGTGAGACAGGTCCTGTTGGCGCATTTTTTTTTTTTTTTTATCAATTCATTAAGGCCCATCATTGTGCAATATGGACCTCTGAAGATCCAGTTACTGACTCTGGCCACTTAAGCTAACAATCACTGCATGACTGATTTCATATAGTTACAGCATGCCTGTATTGTCAGGTAAGGTCAAGCTACCGTGACTTGTATTGCATAGTTCAATGTGTGTGAAGTTACGGAAAGGGATCCCCAACATTCATGGATGTTTTATTGAAATAAATATTATTCCATCATATTCGCTGTCTAATTTCATTGTGGCATTCTACAGCAGACCTTGCACAGTTTTGCAACTCACCATGGTTTGCATTGGTGAGTTCACTTATCAAACTGGAAGTAATCTGGCACTACTTTCCTGCCTCGACTCTATATAGAAATGACATCTGCTGTGCAGTCAGTAGATGGTGCCACAGATTACAACATTTGATAAAGAAGATAGATTAATGCCAGTCGGTCCTATTTCCAATTGTGGTGTAATGATTTTTTCATGGTTTTATCATGATTGAAATCATTGTGGAGATCTGCCAACTTCAAAACATTTAAACTTGAGGTAAAATTCTGTGTAAAATAGGAACACCTACGATTAGATGGGATCCATTGACAGTTGAAGTTGAGCAGTGGCAAAACTCAGCATGGAAGACTGCACTTGCTCAGGTCAGGCGGGACTGTTCACCTTCAACCCTCATGGGAGCCCTAATCCATGTATGGACAGAAAAGCTTGGCACCTTACATTATTGTACCTAGGCATCCTGATCTCCTGGGTATTGTTAAAATACAGTGGCTTTGAACATAAGTTACAGTCATATTCCCATCTACAATCCATTTCTGCATGGTGGCCATTTCCCTTGCCGTCCAATTACTTGCAAAGTACCATAAACATGATAAAGTATTAATTATGCCATCTTGGTGGCCAGAATCGGTAACTGCATTTCGAAAGGTCCATGTCATTTTGAAACAACAGAAGCTGAGATTATTTTCCAAAATGTAAGTGGAGTCTTCCCCGAGTCTACCAGCAGTTCAGTGTATGATCGCATGTGGTAAAAATTGTAATGTATATATATATATATATATATGTGTGTGTGTGTGTGTGTGTGTGTGTGTGTGTGTGTGTGTGTGTGTGTGTGTGTGTGTGTGTGTGTGTGTGTGTGTGTGTGTGTGTGTGTGTGTGTGTGTGTGTGTGTGTGTGTGTGTGTGTGTGTGTGTGGTCTGTTGTCTTTTGTTGATATAACATGATGCTCGTGAATGAAATAGTGTTTTGTTTAACTCTACCACAGCTCTCCCCTCTATGACAGCTTTTGAAAAGAATGGATTAAAAGTGGATTTCAACTTTGAGAAGGCAGAAACCCAGCCATCTGTCATCATCATCACATTAAGTGCGACAAATTCCACGCCCTCACCTATGAATGACTTTGTTTTCCAAGCTGCAGTTCCCAAGGTAATAGATTCCAAATTGTTGGAATCAAAAGTCTTTTCACAGAAAATAAAACACAAGCAATAGTTCATTTTACTCATGGACAAGCAACAGCTAATTTTACTCATAAGCTATGCATGTGCAGTGCCGTAGTAATATAAAACGAAAGTCTGCTGTGTCACACAGATTGACACTTTTACCAAAAGAAAAAAAAAGTACCCATGACTGAGCCTAGTCATTCAGCATTTAAGTTACAGTGTACCTTTGACAGTGCTGACTTGGGTCTTACAGTGCAGTATACACATTAGTAGGTTGCATTGCATTATAGTACAAATCTATTAGAGGAGCCGGAGGGTGGTGAACAAATTGAAAGTTGCATAGGAGTATAATGTCTTGTGCTTCTTTGCAGTCATTCCAGCTTCAGTTACAGTCACCATCAGGCAACCTGGTCCCTGCCAACAATGGAGGAGCTGTCACACAAGTTATTAAAGTTAATAATCCAAATAAGGTAAATGTTTGTCTTGTCTTATGCAGTTTCTAAGTAGTCCATAAAATGTTTACATATGATACAGACTTGTTTTTATTAGCCAGATTCTTTCTCAACATATTGAATTTAATGTGTTTTCAACACTTTTTGGTCCATCTTTCATAATACTGCATGCAGGTGGTGCCACCAGTTTCCATGTGTTTTTTTTTCTTCAGTTTTTGGCCCACTTATTACATAATACTTCAGGTGGTACTGCCAATATCAAACTCAATCTACATTTGATAAGTCGACCTGAAAGTTATACAGGGCTTTCTTGAAAACTTTTTTTCCCGTGAGAACTAGGCTGTATGGCAATCCAATGCAAAAGTTCACGGACATGAGTGATCCAGCTCTGCAACCTGTGATCAGCAGAGCTAAAACCCTACAACCCATGGCAAAACAGTTCTAAATCTTGGTGTATGTTATGCCTGTCAATTGGTAATGATAAAGAATAGTCCATTCCTCACAGTTCACAGCAGAAATGTAAGAGGAGGATGAAAGCACATCATCCAAATGACAAATTTGTCGCCCAGCAAGACATAGCATATGGTCATCTAAGTCCACTTACAATTTTTGTTTATCTTCAGACACAACTTAGGATGCGTATACGATTGAACTACAGCATGAATGGCATGCCAATAATGGAACAAGGAGAGGTGAATAACTTCCCTGATGTGATATGGCAATAACAGATGACACCGCAGAGCCTTGGACGAACAGGCACAAGTTTGTTCATAAAAGTGGTTCAACACATTAGAGCATAGGGACGGTTAACGCCAGGCCCAACTGCCTGCCAGCTAATATGTGGTGACCACATCACACTGACATACAAAGAGTATACATTTATAATGGATAATTGTATCCTCAGTGCAACAAGACACTGTCAACACAGATGGTTTTTGATGCTGCCTAGATTAAACTGTGGTACCATTTTGTTGAGTCGATAAGGGTGTGCTTCGCTATACCACAGTTTGGCAGTGGTTGGGAGGGCAGAAGAAGTGCAATAAAGCATGCAACTGACTGGAGTGCCCGCTGTGTGATCACTTTGTAGCCTACTGGACAAACGAGAAATGCAGGCTTGCTAATGTGAATTTGTACTATTTAACAGGAGTGTTACAAACCATTTTCATGAAAAAGGGTAGGTGTTGCAGACATAGCTGCATTTCACTGCACAGGACTTCAAACACTTTCTGCAGTACACAAGATGAGGACTTTGTTCTATACTTGTATGTGCAAACTGGTTCTGTGACAAGGAGCAAGCATATATGCCTTTAATGGCAAAAAAATGTATCACTACAGAATATGAGCCAAAAGCAGGGAAAGCATATAGAACATGGGAAAGCTATTGGTGGAAAATCCACCACAGGAAAACTTTTCCACAGTGGCATGAGGAATTGATTCCAGTCTTCTGTTGCATGTATAATGGTGGACATATCACCTATAACATGATAGTTTGGCTCCATGTTCCAGATGGGATGCTGCCTAGTCTGGTTGCCAGACTTCATATATAAATATATATATATTCCACACACTGCATGGCTGTGCTGAAGTGAAACACGGTACTCTCTGGATCTTTTTTGGCTGTTCCATTTATGTTCACTACAGTTGGGCTGGGGGCACTTGTGAAATTAAAGGGTGGGGAAATTTACTATATATTTATTATGTAAACCACCACAAGAATGTAGTGTTTGTAATATGTCCTAGAAGTGATTATGTTGGGGAGGGGGGAGCATCTGTTACATGCTAAGTGAAACAGTCATTGGGTCTGAAAGATTTAAAAAATCCAGTGCTTGTCCTATGTGCCTGCTATGTAACATACAGCACAAGGCCAAATTTTGCTTGATTTTTGTTGTAGGCCTACCAAATGTGTCGAATTCTTACTTCTTGAAACATGAAATGTTAAAGCACTGGGCAGATATGCAGGAGTGGAGTACAAGCTTTAGACACAAAATTTCATCAGAAGTCAAAACTGTAACTTGAACCAGCATGCATATATGGTACAATGTGAAACTTAAAAAAGTTAAATGCTGATTCAGCCTTCCTGATAGTGGAGCCATCATTGAAAACTGTTTTGCTGTCTTTAAATGGACTACTTTCACTTTGGTTTTAAATGACAAATGAAATTTTGATCTTGCCAGTCAAGTAATCATGTACATGAAGAATTGATAAACTTGTTTGAAAAATTCCTCATTACAAGCAAGAGCCAGATTCAAGTTCTGATATGTTAAGTTAAAAAAAATAATAAAAGAGAAGGTGGTTAGACAAGGTTATAATATTACAGGTACTGCCAAGATGAAGGCACCAGGTACATCCAACAGATCCTAGGCTTCAAGTTCACCTTCTGGTGGTTGATGTTGAAGATGAGACAGAAGCAAGTAAATTTGTTAATGGTATAATTTTCTGTAAGGAAAACATGTACTGTGTTAAAACACAGCTGTTAAATATGTGTATATAAAGTAGTCTTTGGGTACCGGAATAACTATATTTGGACCAACGTATCTTCCGTGTCTCGTCTATATGTTATGTTTTACCTTTCGTATGTGTTGCCCAATGTTACGCGGCTAAAAGTGTTCCCACTTAGGAAAATAAGGATGGAATCTGAAGCCATTACATTGGGACTGTAATGCAAGCTGGGAGAACATCATGTAAGCTACAAAGCGACTTGGTTTTAAATGGTCAAGATGTGTAAAATATAAGCTTGTGTACAAAAAATAGACCCTAGGATGAGTACCACCAGTGAAAAATGAAGTGTAGGGACTGATGTTTTAATGTCAGTTTCAACCTGCTTTAACCATTTCACACAGTTTTTTTTTTTTTTTTTTTTTGTGCAGAACAAAATTTCCAACAGCTTTCTTCAGCATATTGCGAGCTTTAATGGAACCTGTCTAATAAAGTACGTGACTGTGTAATTCTTGTTTAAACATGCGATGCTTGCAAAACGAATTGTAAAACATTGCCAGTTATCCATTTGAGGGGGAATAAGTTCAAAAATTGAAAACCAAGTTGACGGACAAAGTCGGAACATTCTATTCTGCAGGGAGGGTGGCCTCTATTTTATGGCACTGTGGACAATTGTGATGTGCAGAGCATATTTCAGTGGTGATTGTAATTTAACTGCTCTTGGTAAAGTGTTAATTTGTGTGCCTTTAATTAAAGCTGCAGAAGCCCAGGCCACCTCAATAAAGTGTATTGTCACCCTGGTATTAAACAATAATTGTATCTGTTTTTGGATTTTGAAGGGGGGGGGGGGGCAGTTGCAGTTACAAGTTATGGCAAAGTAGCATTGGTGAAGTGATATGGCGTGGTCAGTTCAAACAAAATGAAATTTTGTTTACGGAGGCAAGACTCTTCAGCATGTTGATTTCAAGGCACACTAAAAAAAAATACCAGGGAAGATCAATTTGAAACGTTTCTTAGCAGCTAACTGTTCCCCTCAAATCTTTTAAGCTCAGCTGACTTGTCAGTAGCTGAGCATAGCTTATGGTCCTTCGTCGGTCATTAACAATCGACTTCTTCCCCAAAACTGTCAGAAAGATTCACTGTAAACTTGGTGGCAATGTACGTTGGGTGGGTCTCTACCAAATTTGTTCAAATGGTCACGCTCCAGTGATTTTTTGATTTTTCAGATTTTTTTATTGTTTTGTTCTCTTTTGGGCCAGCCTTTTGTTCCCATGATGCATGTCTGTGACACTTAGCAACCCATGTCATTTGAGGTCAGGTGGATGAGCAAAGCCCATCACATTACAGTGTGAACCTGAAAGTTTTACCCGGCATATTAGGACGATTTTTGGAATTATCATCTTCTAATCTACCTGAAGTACATATTATTATCGATCAAATACACCCAGGTGTGATAAAATGAAAGTTCAATGCTTATTTGGTAACACATAGAGAGGTTAAATTTATATCTGCTAATTCCCCATGTTAATCTATGGAGAAAAAGTGAGGGTCATGGAAAGTGACCCCAAGCTGTGGGCGCTTAAACATGAACAGGATGGGCAGCACCATCTTGAGACGAATTTAGCACTTACCCAGATAATAGACTACATGTAGTGATTACTATTCAAGTCATTGGGCATTCTAATGCTAATTCACATGTTGGACTTCTCCAAAATCGTCAACCAGATTGACTTCAAACTTGATGATAATGTATGTTGGATGGGTCTCAACCAGATTTGTTCAAATGGTCATGCTCCATTGATTTTTAATTTTTTTATGAATTACTTTGTTCGTTTTGGGGGCAAATCTTATAAAATTGCAGGGGTATATGTACATGTCAGCTGAGCACAGGACTGTCACAGTCCTCTTGAAAAGTTGGCGGAATGGGAAGTTTATAATGGGGTCAAGCACAGTGGCAGAGTAGTATCTCAGTTGATAACTTTATTTCTGTATTAACTCTGCAGATGTATTGTTTTATATATATATATATATGTATATTTATCAGAAGGTTTACTGTGCTAATAACTGAAATGGGGGGGGGGGGGGGGAGATGTTAGATATACAGCAAACTACAGAGAGAAGCTTAAAATTAGTTATCCAGCTCTCAAATGTTAAGGTACATATCAAATTACAATTCTACACCAATGACTCGACACCAGTGTGCTTGACCCCAGGTCAAGGGATGTCCTCATTGTTGCAGCAAAAGGGGACCTGTGTGCGTCTAATCTGAATTTAGTTGCATGTAAAATAAGTAAGGGAAAAGAATACATGGTCTTATGTTAATTTGACCTATCAAGGTCAATGCAAAAGGTCACAGGTATTTGATCCTGACAGTAAAAAGTAGCTTGTATTTGAATAATTTCTCGATTATTGGTTCAATTTTTTGTACACTAGCTTATTGTTATTTCCAAGATTTGTTTAATGCAAATTAAACTACTTTTCTTGTTTAGTGACATACAATTTTTTCTGACAAACCCATTTTCCTTGCTTTAAAACATTGCACTACTTTCTGCATGCAACCTTTTGTCCAGACAACAATGAGGTTTATCTGCTGATGAAAAAATGTCTAAAAAAATGCATCTTTCTCAAAGTGATCTGTGTTGTACCTAATTTTCTCAAACTTCATGAAACATTGTATACTGCAATTGCAGGTCCCTGCTTGATAAAATGAGGCAATTCACTCTCCTAGCAATGTACATATGCCATTCTTGCAGACAGAGTCGCAGGCACACAAAGCAGTCTCAACTTTACACTCACCACTGTTCTGTTATACGTACTTCCAACACAAAAGGTACGGCATAAAGAAATTTAAAGTCACTGGCAAAGCCATTCAGTAATTTTGCATGTGACATGATCAAGGTGTATCAATTTATAAATGTACAAAATATAAACTGGAAAATGAAATTGTGATGTGCTAGAGATATTACAGCAGAAAAAAAGGCCAATCGTGTGTAAAAAATGATGGAATGCTTGACATGTGTAAAAAGTCTATACTACCAGGTTGGACTGGTATGTGCGATGTGACATTGGCAAGAGGTGTTGCCCTGTGGTGTGGATGGGCCCAGTCTGTCATCAGTAGTGTGGCACTGAGTCTAGTAAACTAGGGGTCTTGTTAGCCAAAATGTTATTTTGCATAAACACACACCATTTGGGTGGATGTGAGCTCCTTAAAGCCCAGCAAGAATTACTTGTAGACTGTATGGCTGTAATAAATACTTATTATATTGAAGCTGTGTACTCTGTTGATCTTCTGTGCTTTCTCTGTGCATGTGAAAAGACAGTCTTTCTGAAGTCCTCAATGGCCACTAAATGTGGCTAGGAAGCCTGGAAAGGTTGGTGAAAGGAACAGTCTATACTTGGGTTAGTTTAAAATTCGCCTGAAGGTTGTGCTGCCCATCCTGTTCATGGTTGACTGCCCACATCTTCAGGTCACTTTGCATGACCCTCACTTTTTCTCCATAGATTGACATGGGAAACTTGCAGACACAAATTTAACCTCTCTATATGGTGCCAGGTAAGCACTAAACTTTAATTTTATCATACCTGGGTGTATTTGAAAGTTAATAATATGCACTAATAGGTAGATTAGAAGACGATAATTCCAAAACTAAACTTGTCCCCATATGGAAGGTGAAACTTTCAGGTTCACTGTCATGCAATGGGCTTGGCTGACCCACCTGACCTCAAATGGCATGGGTTGCTATGTGTTGCAGGCATCAGGAGAACCGAAGGCTGTGTGTATCAAGAAATTAAACCAACCCAAATCGCCCCTATTAAGACCTTGTTTATTAACTGAGCACACATTTTGGTGGAAGAAGTTCACTTTTTAGCCAGATTTTGGGGTGTACCTTTGAAAGCATGACAAATTTTCAAGTGGCAACTTAGAATTTGAAGGTACTCTGACTATGTCTGTGGAGAATCAGTCAGCCGACACAAATTTTCAGTCCTAAAGTACTGAAACGTGCAATTGTAGCGTTTTTGTAAAGGGCACGATTGATGAATTCTGAAAGGACCAACAGTTAAAATGTTGAATGTAGCAGCTTCAAAAATGACCATTGGTTTGAAATACATGTATGCATACATTAACATGAACTGGACTCATTGTTTCGAAGAAATTGCAGTTCGCATACATTCACAGTCTACCATGTCCTTTCCAAAAATGTAAACTTTGCTTAGGTTTATTCATGTTTTAAGTTTATGAAGTAGGAATCGTTGAGTTGACTGGTTGTGCACAAGCATAGCTGCATGTACATGGATGGTGTCTCCAAGTATAAGCTACCTGTCAACATATTACCTTTTGATGAGAACCAGGAGTTTTTTTTGTTTCCACAGGGAGAGATTAATTGTTAACAAAGAAGGAAAAGAAAAATATATTTTCAAGGAGGTGGAAGTAATCCAGAACAGGTCAAATTTCAGATGAACAGTCTGGAAAGCTAGCGTGAAAAGTGGGACACTCCAGCCATATAGGAGAGATATGATGTGTGGTACATGGAGGTATTGGGCTCGAGGGACCACCAATATTGAATGGCCACTTTTTCACCACACTTAACCTGATTCTTTGCATATAACTTAAAGCTTCTATTGCCCGGTAGAACATGTCTGAGTCATGTAACCCGGAGTTGAATTGATAATCTAGGGCTACGTGACTCTGGGTTATGAAGCCATTGATCCAGAGTCAAATTCGTTTGCACTTGTCAAGATCAAGTCAGGGTGTGATGACTCCAGGTTACACTGTTGTGTCTTGAGTGTGTATGCCTGTTTTGCATAGATTCTATTGTGATGTAGCTTTATTCCAATCTACCCACTTCTTTTTCCTTCCCTGGCATGGTTGTGTGTGAAGGCAAATAGAGGGTCACGCCATCAGAACGGGCAAAAAACTTAAAACAAAGACTAAAAACTGCTCATTTCTAATTTGAACAGACGAATTCTTAAATTGGCAGAAGCGGATAAATATTGTGGAAAGTAAAAAACAAAAACAAAAAAGAACTGTTAAGGCTAAGGTCCAGAAGAGGGAAGAAGCCTCGAAAAGAACTGGGATCTCAGTTGACCAAAAATGCATGGAAAAATTTGAAAGATAAAATTGCTCAGTAGAAAAGATCCCTGAAGCTGGCGGAGGTGCCGCTCCAAAGCGAATAGTCAGTAAAGCCAGTGTCCGTCAATTCAGTCATCCCTCAATTTAAGTCACTTTTCGATGCCATAGTTTTTTTCATTAAACATCGGCATTCTTGAAGAATTGCGGACATTGAAGACATTTATGCATAATTTTGTCTTGTATATTACAGTTTACCTTTCTTATTTTGTTGCATACAATTTGTTATTATAAAATAATTGGGAAAATAAAAAGATGATTTTGTTCTGCCTTGACCAGTAAACATGGAGAAAAATTTCGGATCTATGAATGCCTCCATTTCCTTTGACTAGGAGATTGTTCATCCAGCTTTCTAATGTGTTTGGGCACAAAAGTGTAATAACATTTATCGTGATGGTAAATACTGTTTATTGGTACTGATGAAACTTTTAATCTATGTATTCCATGTATGGGTGATGAATTTGTTGTGTTGCACATGAAAATATTGTTTTGTGGCATCTGCTTGTTTCGTCATTCTCCTTGCCTCTCTCTCTCTCTCTCTGCGTGTGTGTGTGTGTGTGTGTGTGTATGAGAGAGAGAGAGAGAGAGAGAGAGAGAGAGAGAGAGAGAGAGAGAGAGAGAGAGAGAGAGAGAGAGAGAGAGAGAGAGAGAGAGAGAGAGGAGAGAGAGAGAGAGAGAGAGAGAGAGAGAGAGAGAGAGAGAGAGAGAGAGAGAGAGAGAGAGAGAGAGAGAGAGAGAGAGAGAGAGAGAGAGAGAGAGAGAGAGAGAGAGAAATTATTCTGCTGGCTGCCCCTGTGTCTCGATGTTACAGACAATCAACCAAATCAAATTTATGCAACTAGTCAATATAATCTTCCACGGTACAGTGAAACCCCCACTTACAGCAAGGTGATGTGTACATACACTGGAAAATTGGTGTAACTTAAGCTTTTAATCCTGGCTGTACCCTGAGTTAAATTGTGGGGTTAAAGTCAGTAGGGCTTCAGTTTAACCCAGACGTGCAAGTGAGCAGACCTAGTTGACAATGCTTGACCCCAGAGTCAAGAGAGATCAACCGTCTTAAGACTAAAGAGACCACAATTGGTCATCTCCAGGGGTTTTTTTTAAGACAAATTTTACTGTGATGCAACTATGAAAACTGCCAATTTGGTACAAAGTGAGGACAGGTTTGCCACCTGAACGGACTTCCACGTATTTTCTACTCAAGCACCACATCAAAAGAAACAAGCGCAGTCTGCTAAGGATGCAGACAACAGATGCAAGATTTTTGAGATATCTATACCATAATTCTACTTTTTCTGAAAGAAAAATTAATTTCTCATCAAGAAAAATATATATCCAGTTTTCTTTTCTTATAATGAGAAATTAATTCAACAAGAATTTTCTTTGTTATCTTTAAAGAATCTGGGTCAAGATAATTATTTTTATACTGTGAGATTAACCCTTTCCGGCTCAAATCTTCCAAAATCATCTCAATGTACAAGTAAAGTGCCACCTGCTTTAATTTTTTTTGCCCCCCTTCGAAGAAGGACGTAGCTTTGCTCATGTCGGTTGGTCGGGCGGTAGAGAGACTGGTTTCCGCACCATAACTCGAGGTCTTTGAGATGAAACTTTGATACTGCCCAGGCATATACTCCAGTATAAGGGCAAGGGAAGCAAGAAGGTAGTTGACCTTGATACTATTGCCAAGGTCACAGAGGTACTGTATTAAATTTTATCACGAGAAAAGTTCTTATAATAGGACCTGTATAGGGTTACAGTCCTTCTCCAGGTCTAGGTTAGGTTCAAAGATGGGTAATCTTGGCCTCAATTCGAAGGTCACAAGGTCACTTTAGTGAACTTGGTTTCTGCATTGTAACTCAAATTCTCAGAATTTAAGTTAGGACTTCTATATTGCACATGGTAATAGTCCTCAATTAGGGCTTGGTCAGCTTAGAAATGGATGACCTTGACCAAATTCCCAAGGTCACCGGGAGTCCTCTTAGTGAACTTAGTTTCTGCATGATAATTAAAGATGTTTTGCACCTATAGCTTTCATATTTCACAGGAATATAGCCTTATACAAGAGCTAGATTAATTTGAAATGGGTGATCTTGAGTCAGTTCCCAAGGTTACAAGGCCACATTACTGCATTTGGTTTTTGCTTAATAACTGCAGAATTCTTTGAGGCAGAGCTTTTATTTTGTGGATGTTTACAGTCTTCTATTAGGGCCACATCAGCTTCAAAGAAAGGCGAACTTGACCTTGATTCCAAGGTCACAGGACCACTTTAGTGAATTTGGTTTCTGCATCCACTTCCCAAGGTCACGAGTGCCCCATTCAGTACCATCAACAGGGTAGCAAGGGCAAACATAATGATGGTAGGGGGCATCACTGTTTAACAAACATGTTTTGTTAACATAAATTTCATGTTTAACTTAGTAGAAATAGAAAATATGTTTCGCTGAGAATTGTAAAAAGTACCTTCTTGGATGACATGTCCCAGGTGAATAGCCATCCTCAGCCTAACCTGCACCAAGGAAGTCTATTGACTCTTCTTATTCTGAGGAGGAAAGAGTTAAATCTATCATCCTGATACTTGGTGCATGAAAAAAATTCCTCATGCATCAGAAACTTTTGAAAGCAGACATGTAATTTGCAAAGTGAGCTATCTAGACAAGAACTGATAAATTAGTAGCACCAGTTAAGTTGGTTTTTTTTGTTGTTGTTGTCATGTTTGTGTAAGTGTAATGATGCACTAAAAACATGAACGGAGAGTGTTCTCAACATACAATTTATTAAATAAACACCAAATCAACAAACATGATTATTGCTGCATTCTGACACTACTTCAAGATTTCATCCCAAAAGTGTTCGCATGTACAAGATGTGAGAATTCTTTGCATGCAGATGTTAGATCTGGATAAAAATATTGATACCCTGACTCTATTGTTCGTTTGGGAATGACCTTTTGACCTTCTGTCAGAACCTTGCCCCTTTCTGATCCAAATATAGTGTTCATCACAAATCCAGGTATAGGAAATATGGCTGGGCGCCATAGTGCTCTGGCAAAGGCTTGGGTAAACTCTGCATTGGTAGCGACCTGTGGAGCAACTCCATTTAGTACACCTTCCACATTTTCATTTTCAATAGCATGAGTGAAGATACCAGCTGCATCCTCCACATGTATCCATGGGAACCACTGTTTCCCTGATGCTATTCTACCTCCGACTCCCAGGTAGAACGGGGCAAACATCTGTTGTATAGCCCCACCATCTCGACCAAGAACCACTCCTGCAGGTATGAAAAATTAATAAACCAGTTAAATAATTTATTTGGGCATCAACTCGGTTTCACTTGTCATGATATCCCCAGGTAAGGTCTCAAATGAAATTACAGTGACCTAGAATTCCCTCAAGTTCACCTTTAATGAACTTGCTTTAAGGTACCATTGTACCAAATTTTACCAAAATCTGTTCAGGCATGTAGTAAATGTATCATAGTCACTAAAGTGACCGGATGGACGGAAATTGAAAATGTGTTCAACTCTAAAGTGAGCTATAAGAGGGATCTGCTGTAGTCTAGTGCAACATCTGACCCATCATAATCATGATAATGTGTCAGGTGACCTCTCATGATTCAAGTGTTGTCAGAGTCGACGTAACAACAGGGACTAATATGGTCTCTCACCCAAGATTGAGACTATCAAAAGCACAAAATGAGGCAAACAGCCCAAACTACCTCTGCCTTTCCTAACTCTTTACAGAACCATGGCTTATAGACCAAATCAAGAGACTGTGAAAGGAAGGGGGTAAGAATTTTTATGATACCTGTAGCATTTAATTCCCCGAATGACTAAAAACAAAATTTTTGAGTTATATTTTCCCAGACTGAACCCAAAGTTGGATTCAAATTACACATAGGAAAAAAATCCTGAGTCAACTTTTCTCACATAAACATCCTTCCCTTAGGAGACGTTTGATGATGCACAAACATTTTTCCCTTGAAAAAATGTCTGATAATGCAGAATACAGATATGGAAATAGTTCTTCACATGTTTACTCAAATTAAGATTTTGTAAAGTTCTTTTATGCAGGTTGGCTACTTAGACATCCTGTAACGGATACAGGTGCTGACTCAGTCGTAATCTCTGAAGGAAATGTCTTGTAACACTGTTCTGATTACCTAATCTGATGATAACTTGTCTACAGTTGACTCCTGTGGGTAACTCTGCAGCAGCCTCCCAGTCCATTCCTAACCGTGACAGGAAATCAAAATCTCCACCGGGGCTGTCTTCTGTATATTCTGTTGTTGCACTTGGCTTATAGTAGCCTGCATTAAAGTAATTAAAAAAAAAGGTATTTATGCATCACATTTCCGTACATGCTTGAACAAAATGTAATTAGTTACTAGATCAGTGATCCATATGCGTACTTGTAATTTGTGCTATTTGTGTAATTACTAGCTGGAGTAGACCTACGTGGCAGTTTTTTAACCTTTCCTTGTTCACATCACCCAACTGCACCAGGATGTAAAATGTCATCTGCTTCAATTCATTCCTTTTTTTTTTTTTGAAAACATATTTCAATGAGAAGTACATATAGGACCATGGCCTGCACAAACAGCTTTCCTTGGTGTGGATTGGTCACATTGCACTACATCTGCCATAAGACAGCCTTTGACCAAGTCTGCATCTCATCTGGAAGAAGTTCACAATGAATGATTTTATATATATACATATATATGTATATTGGATGGCCAGGGGGTGGGTGGGGGTGCAATTCAGATGGGGGCAAGTATTGCACTACTTGTGTGACTAAAACTAGGGAAAACATATTAGTTTTTTTTTTCTTTTATTGAGAGTTCTCTTATTTCTGGGTCTGGTTTGCAGTTCAACCACCCCTTCACCACTATTTTCATTTTTAAAATTTTTTGTTTGTTCACCTTTTCCACTTCTGATCACAAAAGTCAGTCTATGTCTGAAGTAGTCCTCAGTTATTTCTGATAAGCCCTTTGACCCCAGCATGCCTGTAAATCACTCTATTTTACCCATTTCCTGGTCAGAAAAAAGTCGATAGTATTCTTTGGAGCAAGTTGGTGACAAAATTCTCAGCAAGGGTGATCTGGGTTGGTTTAATAATATCTTGACACACAGCCTTTTGTTCCCATGATGCATGTGTGTGACACCTAGCAACCCATGCCATTTGAGGTCAGGTGGGTCAGCAAATCCCATTTACATTACAGTGAGGACGATTTTTGGAATTATCATCTTCTAATCTACCTGAAGTGCATATTACTATCTTTCAAATACACCCAGGTGTGATAAAATCAAAGTTTAATGCTTGTTTGGCAACATATAGAGGGGTTAAATTTATGTCTCTTAGTTCCCCATGTTAATCTATGGAGAAAAAGTGAGGGTGATGGATAGTGACCCCAAGATGTGGGCAGTCAACCATGAACAGGATGGGCAGCACCATCTTTAGGCAAATTTAGAACTAACCCAGATATAGACTATTGTTTTATTTTGTATTAGTGTCTTTTCGTCCAGAACCACTTCTTGGTAGTCATTACCCTATTCTGCAGTCCGAACTCTCTACACTCCATAAGGTTACATGTCACTGTCTAACCTGTATACACATGGAAGTACTATTGTCACGTTCTTCTGTAGAATTTCGACACACGCTTTATTACCCAAATAAATTAAAGGGTCTTCAGCGGGTAACAACTCAGAACATGTTTAGAAGCCTGTAACCGTACATTTTTCTCTGAGTAGCAGCTCCTTGTGTAAGATAAATTATATTCAGCAAAGACAACTCACATAACAATGAATACATATAAATGTGTCAAATGATAAATTAGCTAAATAAGTGTAGTTTTGCTTATAAAGGCACAGCTTCAATACGAATACAGAATACCTACTGAACCAAACATAATTACTAAATAATATAGAACAAGTTCAGATAAGAAGAATTTGACTTGGGGTGATGTGATAACATTAAAGCTGACAACAAGCTACATCTAGCCACTTATGGGCAGTGCAAGCAGGAACAAAGGAATTCTCTTCATTTTGCTACTCTGTAACACAAAGACAGCATATGTATATATATCACATGAACAAGGTGACATTGTGTTGAAATTTAGACACAACAACACCACCATGCAACTATAGCATTAAAATGAGGCAAATAACATAAATTAAAGAGATAGAAAAACACTTTGCAATGGCCATGCCTATGTAAGAGTGTCTGTCTATGTTACACTTGTCAGTGACCATAGAACTCTTTCAGTGCCAAGTGGGACTTCAGTTGATCTACTTTTGAAAGTCAAACTAGTCTAAATTATCACAAGGATCCCACATTAGCATTCCTCATTAAAAGACCTTTCATTCAAGTACCAGCATGCCTGCAGTTCCAGAGAAAATATTCCAGGTCAACAGCTTTTCTCCGGGTGCACTGCACCCAATTTTCGCTGTGAAAAGCTGTTGACTCAGTCCAAAATTTGGCACTGAAAGAGCTAAAACAAAAACGAACCAAAAAAACAAATTATATATATATATATATATATATCCATCCATTGTTACATGTATGGAACAAAATTTTTTACAAACCTACACCAGACGTAGACACAAAAACCCTCGGTGGACTATCTGCTTGCTGTATGGCTTGTGCCAGGTTGCGTGTCGTGTCAACGCGACTTGAGCGTATTTCCTCCTGAAAATCTGTGTTCCATCTATAAAAAGCAAGTTCGACAAGACTTACCAGGTGATCATTTAGACTGTGACCATTAAATATATGTATAAAAACAGCAATTTAATTAATTTGAGAGACTTATCACAAATCTGTCACTTTAATGTTGTTACTTAAGAGCCATTGCATGACTCCAATCATGTGATGGTTAAGTACAAAGGTAAATCATCTTGTCAAGGTATTTGTTGCCATGGTTACCTGCGTAGTGGGTTGAGCAAGGGCTCTCCTGCCAAGCTGACCACAGCTGTCACTTTTTCAGGCAGTCCATGCTTGTGTAAATCAGTCTGGATCATACAACAAATTTATTTTACTTTTACATGCAACAGATGTCATATTAAAGACGAGTGTAAAACAATCTGGTCAGAGGTAGCAGACTATTAAAGTTTATGCCTAAAGCATCCCAGTCTATAGCAAGAGGAGACTGGGTTGCCTTGATACACCATGAATGAGATATGTATTTTGATCCATCTACATATTACAAAGGGGATGGGGCAGTTTGCTGATACAGGTAATTTTTTTATCCAAATACAAGGAACAGAAGGTAACTAAAGAAAATTTTGATATAATCACAATAATGGCTGGGTGGAAGTGCAGAAAACAAAGGGGCTCCTAGTATGCTATGCTAGTACAGTAAACAAAGAAGGCTTGTATACCAGTACAGAATATAAACCCCTTCACCCCCTCATATTACACTTGACAAACATACAAGGTGATTCTCTGGGGTGGGGTTTTCTTCTTTTTTGATCATTTTTATCTTTAAGAAGTGCAAAAAACTAAAAGTCTTTGGAAAAATAGGTCACAGTCACACAACATATATGTCAAAATTGGATCATTCATCCAATACTAACATGTATCTGGAGTACATTGAGGTCAAGATCACAAAACATATTACAAAATTTGACCATTGGCCAAATGCATATTTAGTGTAAGCTTTGTAGTTCCATTCCAACTTATTATGTCATGGGCATCACCAAATCATGTCTCAATATATATTCCCTCCATGACTTTGAGAAAGTAGGTCAAGGTCTCCCATATTCTGCAACATCAAACTTGTATACATGATAAACATTTGTGGTACATTTGGTCTTGTTTTACTTCTTTCTCAACAAGTAAAATTTATTGTCCTTTACTACGTTGTTATAGACCTTGAAAAATATGTTAAAGTCACCCAAAAATAAAAAAAATTTGATCACTGGCCTAATGCATATTTGGTGTAAATTTAGAAGTTCTATCTCAATTTATAATCAAAATAATGATATTCATGTACTTTTAGTGCTGCCGACCTTAGTTCCACTTTATACCACCAGTGGTACCATCATGATTCCAGACACAAGTCGTAGACTTCTGTCTGTATAATATACCCATATTGGTACATTGATACATGTGCACAAGTTCAGACGTAATGACCATAACAACAAAAATCAATTGATGTGTGTTCCCTCTCTGACCTCGACAAAGAACCTCAAGGGCATCCATATTATGCAACATAAAACGTCTACATATGTTACATATTTGTGGTATATTTGGTATCATTTAGCCTTTTTCTTTTTCAACATAATTAATTTAATGTATTTTCAACACCTTTTGGTCCATATCTTCTGTAATACTGTAGGTGGTGCCACCAAATTTTGATGTGTTTTTCACTTTTTGCCTGATTAACATTCACACCAAGTCTCATGATGATTTACAAATGACCTTTCCCAAAACAACGTTTTCCAAATTTCCCATTTGCGCCCAAAATATTAAATAATACTATAGGTGTTTCCACCAATATCGAACTCCAGGCTAGAATTTCATCAACTTGGTAAGTCTAAAAAGTTAAATGGAGCTAACATGAAAACTGGTGACTATTGCATACACAAGCAAAAGTTGACCACTGGATGGAAAGACCGAGACAGTGACAAAGGGACAGACATGGATATCCCCAACCCCCTCGCCTTACCTGCCCATTGGGCTTACCTGGGTACTATGTATTTATATATAGGCCTGCACTGAAACCTACTTCAACGACCACCACTGAGGATGACCAACCTGTGGTCTCCCAAGACAGATAGTATTTTAATAGGAGGTATCAATAAGATAAAAAGTATTAATTCTTTCTGTGCCAGCCACATCTAAAGTCGATCTACTAAAGTGAAACCAGTCTGAATTACCATAAGGATCTCAGATCCGTATTCCTCAGAAAACGATCTTTCATTCAAGTACCAACATGCCTCTAGTTCCAGAGAAAAGCTGTTGACTCAGTCCAAAAGTTTGGCACTTAAAGAGTTAAGCACAATATCCTGAGGTGGTCTTTCAACACAGGCAACCTCCCATTGGAGTGTTTTCTGAAGGCAGGTGTAACTTTATTTTGTACAATGAAACCTCATTATTACGACACTCAGATATCCGGCATATTCAATATAATGACACAAATTTTAATTGGAAAAAGTTAATTTTCTTTGTTATCTGATTCATTTGTCTGACATATTCAGTTATCTGACACTTTTTAGGGACCATATGGTGTCATTAAAACAAGTTTTCACTGTATTTTTAAACGCTGGACAACTTCATTAGATTTTTTGTTCACTGCTTTCATGATATTACAGTTAGCAGTACCTGCACTTCAGGATAATTATATACCAGATGAAGTGTTTTCAAGTGACTGCCACTTACAGCACTACAACCTGCATTCACATACAAAGTGATACAGTGGTCCCTGTCTTGAGATATAATACATGTACCACCCTGGGGAGAGAAAGACCACCTGCCTTTAGAGACCACTGTTTTTAGTTTGCTTAGTACTTTACATGTTATTCATACCTATAATGCACTCAGATATCCAACATATTTATTATAATGATACAAGTTTTGAATGGCAAAAGTTCATTTTCTTTGTTGTTTGATTCATGCATATTCAGTTATCCGACACATTTCTAAGGGAACAGACAGTGTCATTTTATGGAGTTTTCACTGTACCACCTGTGAATGACCATCTCTTTAAACAGATTATAATTTGTTCACCACTAGTTGTCTTTCAAAACAGTTTTAACTGTATCAGCAATGTTAATATTTAACTGTATCAGGTCTACTCTTTTTTGAAAGCTTACAAGCTTACAAACATGGAGGTCACTTTTGATTACATTGTGGTCCTTGTTAACATTGATGCTGCAAGTATAAGAACATTTTGGACACTTAATCACCAAAATATGTTCTGAAGGGACTGAGGCTTCTCTGATGATGCCATTTTGAAAAACTGACTTTCACAACCTTGAACTTTCATTCATGTGCCAAAACTGCAAAACAAGCTTCTTACTCCATGCTCTTATGAATGACATTCAATGGTTGTCATATACCTACAGTTTTAACTACCGAAAGTAGTCCCTGGCAAAGATGACTGACCACCTCAATTACACAAGCCATGCCTTTTAAGGTGTCTCATATGGGCAGGGAACAATCTTATTGGCTGAGCAGCAATCATGACAAGGGGGTGTGAGTCTGAAATTGGTTTCAAATCGGTAAAATACTTCAAGTATGTGAGAATAGACTGTAAACTACTCATGTACAAAAATATGCCTCAGTTTTGTTAATTTTAGTACTTTTCCTGAGATACAGCTGTTTATTTATAATTAGAACAATGACACATTCTAGGTAGACAACTTTTGACAGACTCTCGCAACAAAGTTTAGAAAATCTGAGACACATCTTATTTAATTATTATGTCCAAGTTATCACTGGCTCTACCACATATTTGGGGTTCATTGTCCCCCCAAACTTAATGACTCCATTGCACGTTTGAGTGAAATCATGCTTACGACATATCATTTAATTGTTGCGCAAACACTGTGACCCTCTTAATACTTTGTACCAATAAATTGTGTTAGCTTTCAGATAATGTATACTTTACACATAAAACATATAAACTTAGCATTCAGCGATGCATACTCTGGGGACAGAACACCAGGTGCCTTGCCCCGCCATGCTTTGTCTGTCCTGCTTTACTGTCAATTCTCCACAAGATGGCTTCATAAAAGGCCTGGCCCTCCTCCCCAATTGCAAACTATGGTCAATTATCTTTAATTTCTTTATATAAAAATATCATTATTCAATTTTGTATTATCATGCAATCAAATACATATTATAAATACAGGATGAATGTCAAAATACTTCTGTACACATAAACGAAACGCTCAAAGTTATGGTAAAAAATCCTCAAAAATTTGTAGATATCAAAGATAATAAGAACAATCTGTTTTATGAAATTTCAGTGCAAAGAAAGTTTGAGAAATCATACATTGAAAACATGTGGAGCAACAAACTAAACAAAAATAAGTATAGGTGGAAATATGTTTGGTTATTTATCCATAAAGGTTTAATTGAAAACAAAATAAAACAATTCAAATACAAACTTCTACATTGCATTCTTCCTTGTGGAGAATTATTACACAAATGGAAAATTAAGGAAACTGCTAATTGTTTGTTCTGTGATAAATTAGATAATTACACGAATATGTACTGTGAATGTAATTGTTTGATTTTCTTTTGGACTACGGTAAAACAAGCTTTTTTACGCATTGGAATAAGTAACATGGAAATAACATTAGAAACTCTGATTTTTGGTTATAAAATTAGACAAACAGACTATTATTGGGTAAATAGAATACTGTCATTATGTTATTTCATTATTTTCAAAAGCTATTGTATGGCCACAGAAAAGAAGGTAGACATTTATTTGTTGTTTAAAAAAGAAATTAACTATAGAGCCCAAATAATGGAATCATTGGACAAAGAATTTCATTTAAAATATCAAAATTTGTTGATTATTTGTAAGTATCATGTTGGACTGTCGACAACATGATGCAATTGGAAGACAGAAATGGAAAATAAAATTTTGTTGAGAAAAATGAAAAACAAAAAACATATTATAAATACATGGATGTTAGAGGTCTTGCCCTGCCAAGACTGAAAATGGCCAAAATTAGAACTCTTCTAATAGAAAACAATGGCATGTTTAAAGCTCCCAAGACTGAATTCTGTCTGAACACTGAAGTTTGACACCCATATGTCTTGACCAAATGTAGAATCTTAGTGCACAGCCCCCAAGTATTCAGCATCATTGGGAGATTTGCTGCTACATGTATTTCGTACTTTTTTACAAAGTTTCCCGCTCTCCCACTTTTTATAAAATGTCTCCTGCTTTTTGTAAAATAAAAAAAAGTAGCATTATTCCATCAGTGGCTGTAAAGTTGTACTGTTTTGCCATGTTGTACTATATATACGCATGGAATATGTCTATGGTGCCTAAAATGGTTCAAAATACAGGAAATGAAGGTGCAAATTTCAGATTTTCCTGGGGGAGATACCCCCAGACCCCCCTAGCTACACGTATACCTTCTGCACTCACCATCCTGCTTTTCAGTGCCTGTAGGAGGGAGTTCTCCCACTTTTAATTTAGACTACTGTGAGGCTCTGTTATTGGACAATTAGTGAAAGTCACAGGGATTTTCTTTCTTTCCTGTCCCTTGTATTATTTTTCTCCTGTATTTTGACCACAAAATGCCTGAGTTTGCACCTATTACCTCACCAAGAATAGGAAACACACATATCTACTTGGACACATCCCCATTCTTAAAAAGAAGGGCTCAGTGGGGTCATTATATTATCAGGTGGCTGTACACTTACCCAGGTGATCCGATCTGGTCCTACAGTTCTGGACACATGTATAACATCATAGCCTTTGGTTCGAAGTTGATGTGTGAGATATCTTCCCACAAAGCCTGAACCTCCGCCTACAATTTCAAGAAACAATTTAATATCTTCACTGATGCAGTAAAACCTGTTTTGAGAGGCCCCTCCTTTGGGAGACCTCCTCCCTTTTGTGACCATTTTTCTTGTGCAAAAACACATTCCAATGATAATTTACCTCTTTTGGGCAACCACCTGCAGAACCTGATGAGTGACAACCCAAAACAGCCCCAAGAGACCACTTATCCAGCCACAAACACCCCATTTAGATAAGTAAAATCCACCAATTTTGGCAAGATTACAAAAATTGTTCTGATAAAACGAGTTTACAAAAACTAAATATTTTTATGATATCAACAGATAAATAAACATCTGACCGCCAGATGGAATTGGATATAATACATGTAGAAACACGCATGTATGAATTTAAATTTTTTTTTTTTTTTAAATTTAAATTATGGATGGAAATACAAACTAGAGGTTAGTTGGCCAGTTGGCACACCAATCAGCCTTCCTTTGGGAGACCACCTGCTTTATTTGACCACTTTTGGGTGTGTCCCAGGTGTGGTCTCACAAAACAGTTTTTTTTATAAAACCTCAGGCATAAATCTAGTGTTCTGATTGGCTAATTGGGCATGTAACAGTTTTAACTGTTAACCGAAAGAAAGTTACTGTTGCCCACTGCCAAATTTTTGTCACTAGGGACACTGCACATTTGACCCGGCCTTGACCAAATAGGACTAATTTATGTCATGTAAATGATTTGATATTTGTTCATTTATTGTTCTTCTGTATAATAAAGGAAATGGTTTCCTTGCCTCTATGGGACAGGAAAAACAGTAAACCTTCGGGATGGACTGTCAACCCGATTTGAAGCTGAGGGTTGACAGTCCATCCCTCAGGTTTACAGTTTTTCCTGTCCCACGGAGGCAAGGGCACCATTTCATTTCTTTACTTTTCCTGCTATCTGTTCTAGCAGCTCTGAATCTCATGACAAAGTAGAACACTGCAAACATGTGTGCAGGTTTAAGTTTCAAATGCCTATATGCACGTATTAAGAGACCATCATAGACAGATCTACAATATATATAGACAGACAGATAGATGAATGGATGATATTTATCTTCCCCAGGGCCCTCTTACATGCACCACACAATCAACCATTCATGCACATGTGTGCAGTGACCTGTTGTGAGCGCATTTCTTATAGCAGCCACTACTGAATCAGGGGACCTGCAGCCCCTGTCATTTCGACTGGCCTAATCAGGCACAGGCAACCCAAATATATCCCAATATTAAGCTTTTGAGCAGTTAAGTGGTCACTGCATGTGAAGGGCCAAGGACATTAAAGTCCCTTGGATCAGTTGGGACTTGAACCCTGTGCCTTTCACAAGGACTAATATTTCACCAGTGATTGTGTATGAATGTTTACATTGATAATCTTTTATCCAATCACATAAACAAGAGCACTTTGACAGTCCTGTGCTCAGCTGACCTTACATGCAAAGACTGAAGAGGTCCTGTGAACTTCAGATTGATGTCACAGTCACCTTTGTTTAAGAACATTATCACTGCTGCTTACATACATATCCCGTTACTGATTTTCTCAAATTTTGATAATTTGTTCAAAATCAGAAAATGATAGCACCACAATGCAGTGAACAAATTCAGAAGAAATCAACCTGACATCCATTCCAAATAAGTTTGAAAAGGATTCAACTTATGGTTCAGCAGGAAAAGTCAAGAAAAGGGAAAACACACATTTTTTTTTTCAAAAGGTGAAAATTTGCAGCACCACCTGTTCAACAAATTATGGCCTTGAGGTCTCCCCATGTAATTCCAGAACAATTGGCTGTGTGGTTTCAGATACGGAATTTTTTAATGTAAAAAAAAAAACAAGAAATTAATAAAAAATCTTGATACATTGGATCATTATCATTTAAACAAACTAGGAAGAACCCACCCAAGATGCATCCAACTGTGTTTGATCTGGACTTGGTTGATGGTTTTGGAGCACAGGTCAAAAGTGTGAATTTCCGTTGCAATCCCTGCTGCCTTGCATGATAATCTACAGATCTATGTGTGTGAAAAACTGAAATGTACTATGAAGTACCTTGTTTTTTCATTTAGTTGTATTTTTTTTTTCAACTTTACTGTAAACACAATGTTTAATAAAGGTCACCTGGATAAAATGTTGGGGTCTAGTTCAGTTAGACGTGAGCTGTACTAAAATTGGAATGAATACAGTATGTGGATGAAGTCAAGAATAATACAGTGGCGTACCAATAATTTTCAAGGATAGGCCAGGCCTCCTCAAAAGTCTTGCCTAAAACAAACAAATAAGCTATTGCCCCCCCCCCCCCCCCCCCACTCTCCATTATTCATGAGATTGATCTACTGATAAAAACGTTCTGTCGAAAAAAAAAAAAAAAAAGAAAAATTTGACAAATAGAACATCCAATCACAAAGAAGGAATATTGGAGTTAGCTGTTGTAGGCCTACATAAATTTTACAAGTATTACACGTTTTTGAAATTCGCATCACATATGAAACTCAGGTTTTTTTCATTTTTTTCTTTAGTATTTTTAGGGCCCCATTATAAAGGGACACTTTTCCCAAAAGTAAGCTTGGGGCCATCCATAATTATTATCATTTTCCTGTCAGCAGCCTCACCCCACTTAAAAAAACAAAAAACAAAAACAAAAACAAAAAAAACAAAAAAACGCGTATACAAGTGTACAGACTCGAAAGGGGTACAGTTCGACTGGAGTATGGAATGACTCGGTGCGGGTTGATGCAGGTATGGGTTAACTGGGGTACGACTTGACTGGAGTACGGAATTACTTGGGCACGGGTTGACTGGTTTCCAAGGTTCCAGGTTCTTTGTTACCCATGACCTCAACTGAGGTATTGGGTCTAAATATGATACAGATTGAATAGATTGGCTGGCAAACCATGCGGGGACAAAGAATATTTTTCATAACTCAGTATAATTGTACAATAAGTAACGATAAATAAACATAAAGTAACCAGATAAATATGAAACAAGACTAGCAGATCATTTAATTGAAGAAAAAAATATATATGAAAGTGGAGTATACTCAGTTATTCACCACTTTAAATATTACCGATACAAATCTTCTACTGCGTCCATATTGCACAACCGACACTTACGTAATTCTACTGGTGTTTTGGGTCTTGTGTATTTCTCTGCTTCAATTTCCAAAGTGTGGGCACTTACACGAGGTTTAGTGAAACTCTTACGTTTATTGACTGGAATGTTACACAAGAAATTACCTTCCATTCTAAAATCTTTTTTAAATTTACAATATGTACGTAATTTGCATGTACTATTATCTTCAGTATTAATTTGCTCTGACCACTTCAATTCATAGATACTGCACAAGGTATTACGTGAGTAATTCGGCCAGCTTCCGGGTAGAAGGATTATAGAGTGCGTATTGGAAATGACCCTTACAGGTACAGGGGGCTGTCTCTTACATAATTCTGACCACTGTAACATACTTTTTTTCTGAAACTGACAGGTACAGTGTGCAGTATTTATTGACAGGTCAGTTTTCAATATACCCAGCGTAGTAACTGAATACACATGGCCACAATGTGAGTTCTCCGTGTCACCGCGCAAGGCGGCGTAACTGCTGTCAGTACTTTGGCTGTAGCAAATGGTAATATCTCAAAATTTTCCCAATGATGACTAGGTTTTCTTGTTCTCAGATGATTCAGAATATTGTAAGGAACAATTTGGCATAGGGCATGTGTGGGCTTATAAGTTATTTTGGAAGGTACAGACTGCAACCTGGTTTGTTTACATTTTTTGCGGGTTGAATTTGTAGCGTAATACCACAAGTGCTGCCTTAGCTTAGTTTGCTCAGCCTCATGCCATGGCATGGACTGATGGAGGAAAGAAACAACAAAATTACTGCAATTAGCAAAATGCATCATCATCTGAACCAATTATTTACATGTCTAGTTTTGGGGTACTATTACACTTACCAATCAACACTCGCATTTCGCTGCCTGTCTGCTCAAACTGCAGCAAATTTGACTTTCTTTCGGTGTCCTTTAATCTTGACAGCTTACGAAACCGGTCATACTGCAAGAAGAGCAGGGCAAAACTGATGCTAGTAAAACGTCGAAATACCCGTTAATACCGACCCGACGAGCGAGGACCAATAGAAACAGAAATAGCACTGTGAAGTGCATGATCATGAAAAGTGTGTCAATTATAGGATTTTTAAAGATAATTTTGGATTTGAAAGATACCTTATTGATTTGCCAAAATGTCATGCCATGAGACTCTGTAAGTTCAGAACTGGAAATCTCAACTTACCAGTTACTAGAATGCAATATGAAGATATTCCTAGAGAAAACAAAGTTTGTAATTTGTCTGATCTGGCAGTGGGATCTACTACAGTACGTCTAAAACCATTTTGCCTAACTGTCAACATGCCAAAAATCCATTTCGTCGAAGTGCGTGTTGGTCGACATACAAACATCCCGAAAACAACTTTGCTGAAAGGTCAAAAGGTGGAATGCAATTTCGTCTAAATACCTCTTTGCCTAAAAGTCCCAGTTTGAATACAGGACAACTCATGATGAAATTTTCTTTGTTCTTATTTTTACAAATTTGCTTGGCTCGATTTTTATTTGACCTTTTTTACCATTGCATCGGTAGATGGTGCATCAGGTGGATCAAGTGGGGGCGGCAAAACCATGGAGCTATAATAGGGCTATTATAGCTCCATGGCAAAACCTACCCGAGCTTATAAGGGTCGAGATCAAGTTCCCTTTTTGCGGGTACAGGTACACAAAGGATAGGGTGTACCAGGGACGTGTTATAACACGTCCCTGGGTGTACAAAGTAAAAAATCTTACTGGCAGTGCAAAGATCGTCAATGTACAGGATGGGTAGTCTCCTTAAGGATAACATTCAAGGTTTTTTACTGGCAAACAAAGTCCGAAGATAGTCAGACATGAGTCATACATAGGAATGTAAGACGATGGTATGGATCATGCATTCCTTCCACATCTGCCAAAAAGAAGCGCCAGTCAGAAAAAGTAAAATTCAACCAGGTCAAACAATAGAAAAAAATGTAACAATGCAAAGAAACAAAGAAAAAAATAGCCATAGAATACGCTATGAGATATAGTGACCGATTCCACCCATGCACAAGTGATGGCAATATTATGCCAAACTGTGCTTTGAATACATTACACGGTACTGATAAGCAGTCGGTATTGCACCTAAAAGTTAGAGTTTTCGACGAATTTTAGACGAACATTCATGGATTTTAGACCAATTTTCCATTCGACCTGTACGTTTTTCTGCCAATTTGTATTCGACAAATATGTTTTTCGATGTAAAAGAATTTAGACATAATAGAATTTCTACGTATTAACTTTTCGATGGACTGGATTTAGACGAACTGTCGTGCACCGCTGGAAGTGGGTGATTAATTTCATGTGTTATTTAAATGTAATTTTTTAAGAACACGAAAAAAAGACTACTACTTGAAAAAGTTACTGACATACCTAATTGCTATAAATTCAAAAATTTTACGAATACTAAAGACCAAACCGAGCTGGTCAATTTATGTAATTTCCTTGAAATAATTTACAATTACATGAGGTGATTATAAGGCGTGCCTACTCAGCCATGTCTTTACTGTCACTGTACATATTTATATCACACAACTATTGTTTTTGCCGGATCAACCATGTATCTCTTTTATGTTCCATATATTTGTTTATGTACAATTTCTGGAAATAAATTCAACTTCAACTTCAACTTCAACAAAATATCATGCAGTTAGACTCTGTAAGTTTAGACAAGGACACCGCCAGCTACCAACCCTCAAAGTTACCGTATGAAAATATTCTTAGAAAAGCTATGATGTGACACGTGTGTAACTCTGGGGTAGGGGATGAGTTTCAAGTTCTGTTTGAAATGTAAGTTTTTTTCAAGCATGAAAGAAAGACATTTTTGAATGATCAGACCTATAACTGTTTCAAGCATCAAAATCTAATGACTTCTGATCACGTGACTCAGCAGGTAAATCTCTGTAATTTTTTTAAGATAATGATGGTTACATGAGGTAAGATTAATTTAGTCCATATGACTGCATATGGTATTTCTTTTGTTTCCTGTCACTGTATATTTTTGTACATTTATCTTTAACACTATTGTTGTTTCACAAATGTTTTCCTCTGGATGTCCCTCATACGTGTACACACAATTTTGGGAATAAAAATCATATTCATCTTCAACTGAAATTTAGATTAAAGGGTCAGTAATAATACAAACAGAACTGGCACTCTGAAGTATATGATCATGAAAATTGTGTTAATTACAGGATTTTCAAAGATTATTTCGGATTTGAAAAATTGAAATAAATTAAAAAAATCTTATGAATACTGAAGACCAAACTGAGCTAGTCAATTTCTACATGGATCGTCGCAGGAGACCCTTCAACGATCCATAATTTATGAAAATTCATTAACGTAATTAACAGTTACACGAGGTAACTATTAAAGTGTGCCTATTCGTCCATGTCTTTCCTGTAACTGTATATATTTATATTACATAGCTATTATTGTCCCCGGATCAACCACTGATCGCTTTTATGTTCCATATATTTGTTTGTATAAATTCAACTTCAACAAACCAAATTGTGCTAGTCAATTTATGTAAATTCATTAAAACAATTAACAGTTACACGAGGCAATTATTAAAATGTACCTTTTCGTCCATGTACGTCTTTCCTGTCACTGCACATATTTATATTATATACTAACTAGATCTTGATTTTTTTCCAAACTTTCATAGTGTGGTGTCATCGTGGAGTTTGTTTTACATTTCTAGTACAGGATGTCCATTGTTGCAGTACTTGTTAGGAATTCCCTAGGTTTATACAGGTGTCTGACTGTAACTGTTTACTTTATAATCACTGGGACTGAATATATAACCCCCGTTTGTTTCTACCTCAGCAATACACTGGCAGTTGGTTGGACTAATGTGACCTAACCAAGGCCCGTAGCCCGGGGGTGTCAGGGGTGTCGATCCACACCCCCATCAGCGCCAAAAGGTCCAATAGTATCCCTTCCCTCCCGAAACAAAAAAAAATCAAATAAAACAACAGCACCATATAAAACAAAACAAAAACAACAAAAAATGGAAAGGAAGAAGGAAGGTCTCTCTTTAATGCACATTTAAATTTATAATAATTATTCTTTGCATACGGTCCACGCAATAATTCAGTCAACCAAAAGTACGCCACTTATTCTGATTGATTATAGCACCTTAAAGAACGAAAAATATTTTATAATTTGCACAAATTTTCCAATATGTCAAGACCTGTTTAATGTCCATGTTCGCATAACACTCTTCCTATTGGAAAGGATACTTGATGGCAAAAAATATTCCATCAATGAAGGAAAAGTGTCGAGCCTTTTAATTTGTTTTCAACTGTTTTTCTTGGACTTTTATTTTATTCATTGCCGTTTTATTAATATATGAAACCCAGTTTCAGAGATGCTCTTTGAGACAGAACTGAATGAGTACCTTTCTTTTATTGAAGGAATGAAAAAGAGCTGTTTTACATTCACTATTTGTTATGTCAAAACTTGGTTCTTTGATATTGGACATTTAGGTTTTATATCGAAACTTGGTTGAGCAATACTGGACCTTTTTTAACCTTAATTTATCCAATATGGGACATTTTTATATGATTAGAGCGAATTCGGGCCCACATGGGATAGCGTCACTTTCGCTGAAGCAGTATTATTTGTATATCAGTCTGACTGGAAGACTGCCGAAAAAAAACAATTTTAACTAAAAATCAACAAATATGATAATGAATAAAGTACCAACAAAAAAAAAAAAACAAACAAACAAAAAAAAAAAAAAAGCAAAAAAAAAAAAAAAAAAAAAAAAAAGAGAGAAAAAAGAAATACAAGTAAAAAAAGGAAAGACTGGAAATATCAAGAAAAACTCAAGCATTTAAATTTAGAAAGTGCAGGGGTTTTTTTTACCTTTTATTATATTGTTTTGTTTGTTTGTTTGTTTGTTTGTTTGTTTTTTTGTGTGTTTTGTTTTGGTTTTTGTTTTTTTGTATTTTAAGTAGTTTTATGTCCAGATAGCTGTCAGCTTTGTAAAAGAGCCACGTTCGTACAGTACAGTTTCTTTAATAGCTGAGTTTACAATGTATCTCATTATGGTATACGTGGTAAAGTAATAAACGTGTTGTGAGAGTTTTAGAGCTTTATCAGCGTAAAGACTATAGTTGAAGGCAGTCGAGCTATGCCCCAGTAGACCGCAAAGACTAGTTTAAAATAGTAATGGAGCTATGGCCGGGTGAACTATAAGTCCACTATCCCCTGTCCGACTCCATGAAGCTAATAATTAACATAAGCGATATATATATATATATATATATATATATATATATATATATATATATATATATATATATATATATATATATATATATATATATACTTTGCTTGTAGGCCTACTTATGTGACTGCTGTTTATATATGCTAATATCGTATAATATGTGTGTTCTGGAATGGAGTGCGTACTTGAACTGTCCCAAGGCTTTACGATGCAATCATCTTTCCCGTGTAAACACAGACCTGTTGTTTTGCTTATTAAAGAAAATATCCGTTCTTTGATCACTATGTCCTTTTTAGTGTATTGTGAAATCAAGTGGAGAATAAAAATGTGATTGGTATCGACGTCCGCAAGACCATATTCTGGATACACAGTCCTGTTCCCTGCAACACTTGTCCGGGTGAGATCGTTTCTTGGCCTACACAGTCCTGTTCCCAACAACACTTGTCCAAGTAAGATCGTTTGTTGGCCTACATACATGCGTAATTATTATTGGCGTTCTTCGGACTCCACCGATGGGCGGTGTCAAATTCTATCCATAATTGCATGCGCTCGTACGGGTGTCATGAAGAAGCGCTCTTAGCAGGCTAAGAGAAGGGGGATGGGGCATCCTGACTGGTCCATTAAATATGTATGTCACGGATTTGCCTTCTAATACAGAGTATTCACTGAGCCCAGGCAAGCGCTGTGATTTGACCGAGAGTGACTTCATGCAAGACTGGCCAGAACCGCCCGCATCCTTGTGAACGTGGTGTAGCGGCCACCGCACTCTTGAAGACCTGCAATATAGGGTGCTAAACCTGTGAAACACATTTATTGAATCAAGAAAACGAAAAGGAAAGAAGAAGCTACAATGAAAATGCTTTCCGCATTCCCGAAAAAAGTAGGATCATTTGCAGTGAACAAATTTACATGTCCAGAAGTAGGCTAGGCCTATCACGAAGATGCCTTTGCAAGGCGCTCACAATGTGATATATTGTCTGTGGAGGATATGGATTCTCGTCAGTACGCTTCGTTTCTTGTACAAAATAAGGCAGCCAGTAATTAAGTTTGTCATCTGACATATAGCGGTAGACCTAATATCTAAATCAACCGGAAAGTATTCACTGTTTCTTGTTTCCTTTAAGCCGTTTCTCCAACGAGCCCATTCCCGATAAACACTGATACCCCATTTGTTTTGGGCTCTTGTGCTTTTTGGAACTGCAGCATTAAGTTTCTGTTTTTACCCTGCTTTGGCGAGCTCAACCTGTTGCTTTTGTTTGTCTCTTTGCCTGGGAGCAAATTGGAAGGGCCTTGTACTTGTAGTGAATGATGCTATTCAAGTTTCAGCAGCTGTCTTAGCAACACGTCTTCTGTGTCGAGTGAGTGAACATTTTCATTTGGGGATCTTGCAGAATTTTATCATGGATACCCACATCGTAAGGAAAATCTTCAGCAAAGAATACTTTCTACGACTGATGTATATTTATTTTGAGATTCCCCGCACTTATGAGATGCCAGAAGATGAGCTATTTGGATACATCAGTTACATCTTGGTCCAGGGGGAAAATTGCCGCATGACTTGTGCTCCAGACTGCGCAACACGTCCAGATTGCGACTGTTATTTTTGCACAGAGGAGCAGTGAGAGAAATTTTGTGAACTGTGGATAACCGATCTTTATTTTGGAGAACTGTGCAGAACCTTTGTGATTGTGTTATAGTGAGCGTCAGCGAGCTCTTACCATAAACACATGTGAATATGGGATATAACAGAACGGTAAATTATCCAATCAGAAGAGTACTCAGTATCTGTCCAACGAAGTTGATTTTCTTCGTCACCCCCTACGGCGCACGCGCACATGCGCGCGGCCATTACGTTTTTTAGGCACCACGGGTAAATTTCGCAGTTTTATTTACACCAAAGTCTCACACTTACCAGCCTTTATGAAAATCATGTCAATAATTCATAACTGGGTTTCAGAAAACGTTGTCGGCAGAGTGTAATGAATAATAACGATTCACCGACTTGCATCGTTACACCTCGATGGAACATGGACCTGGCAAGCACGCTTCTGAGGCTGGAAGTGGGTTTCCGCGGAATAGAAAAACTTGACAGGTGTGAGGGTAACCAAAATAATCATCCCAAAGTATGTAGGATTTGCTGCTCATGTTGCGTCTCACCTTGTGACTGTAATCTGCACACTGTGCTGTCACCAGGTTGCTTCTCGGGGCCTTCCAGATCGCTACTTCCACTAAGTTCTGGTCACACTTATCCTCCCAGGGGCCCCAAAACGCCATGTTGCCAAAGCCTGCTCTTAATTTGATGTTGTCCCGCGACAATCCAGCAATCACTCTCTGTACGCACTACATCTCTGCCACAAGATACGTCACTAGTTCAATGGCGATATATAAATATTGCGAAGAATACCTAAATTTGTGGAACTGTGTCTAACATAAAGAAAGGTTATATGGCAGATAATTTTGTTCATTTGTTCAAGGTAGTACCGCTTCGCCCCTCTAGACTGGTTTAGTAAATGGCCGCTAGAGGGACCTAACGACCAGGTGCTATGTACTGCCTGATCCACCAACGTTATTATCGATACTTTGTACTGCTGACGCTCGCATCTTAGGCTATGCATACAACATACTATAACGCCGGATGATACAACTTGTGTAACAAGCTCACCATGGCAGGTGATAACGATAACCAGCCACCCCCTCTCTGCGACACAGAGAAAGTGGAGAAATGGGCCGTGGACAATAAAATTCCCCCAGAAACCATTAAGCTTCTCTTTAAGGACGGCTTTATCTCTCTGGAGGCTTTGGAACTCTTAGAGTGGGGTGATTTTGAGCAAACAAAAATCCCCACTGGCCAACAGAAACTGATTATGAAAGCGGTGACCCAGATGAACGGCAGTATGCCTAGGCAGTCACATGACACACAGAGTTTAACGAGTTGCACCGTCGGGCCGGATGCCGGTCAACCTGTCCCACCCCAACCAATAGCTGGACCCAGCAGCACCAGCGGGCAGAGCAGGTGTGATCCCTTTGTAGCTCAAGTTATGTGTTCGTTCAGGCAACAACAGAACCTTCCTCAGAGAAACGGGTTAGCACAATCAGTTGGTATTAGGCCTGTGACACGCTGAAACCCCATCCAGTCTACAACCGGAATATGGCCATCAAGTTCCGCTTCCAATATTGTGGCCCCCAGTAACATCGTGACTTGGCAGGACCTGCAACTTGATTTACAAACAGCGGCAGGTAAGGGCCCGTCAACTTTTCATGATTAACGGACTATGTTTCTGTAACAGGCACAGCTCATGAGGAGGTTGCAGTTGACTCGGAAAAAGGGCCACAGCTAGTGCTGCACACGGGTGCAAGAAAACCCAAGCTGGAGAATGTGACCATACCACAGTGGTCTGTGACGAACTTGGCCATTTTGCATGCGTTAGTAAACAATGATGGCTACTCTCTGAATGAGGTGTTGGATTATCTGTCCTATACCACACACATGTGCCAACTATTCCAGCGATTTCATGTGATATCAGTCCTGTTATATGATCTTGAGTACCAGAAGACACAAGCTAGCACAACATAATTTCAGATGGGGAACAGAAATGCCCCATCTGCAGTTTTGCTTCCTTCAGTCTAAGACTTGGAATAACGGGAATAGAACAAGAGGAAGCCAGCGAACATCTCAAGGAAACCCAGCAGGGGGGAGCCAGACAAGAAAGGGCCCACACACCAATGAAGGAAAAGAGATTTGCAGGCTTTTTAACTCTGCCAGAGGCTGCTCCTTCACAAACTGTCGATACCAACACGTCTGCTCTGTTACTAACTGTGGTGATAAGCACTCCGCAACCCTTCATGATGTCCTAAACAACTCAACATCCAGCCAGGCCCTGGGTTAAACTTGGAGGCTTGGCAGAGAGAGCTAGAGGGTGACTCGGACCGGGATTTCCTGTTGCATGGATTATGCCATGGGTTTGATATAATAGATGAAGGTGTCACCCTCCAACCTGTTGAATTACCAAATCACCAATCCTGTTTTTTAGAACAGAAGAGACACTTAGTAGAAGAACAAGTTATCAGCGAAATCGAGACAGGGAATTGTGTCCCCTGTACAACAAAGCTTACAATAGTCAGCCCCCTAGTATCCCATGTGGTATGGCCGTAAATGACTATGCCACCTTCAATGAACATTATACCTTTGATACAGTGGACTCTCTAGCCAAGCTCTTGAAGAGAGATATGAACTTGGCCAAGGTAGATATCAAAAATGCTTATAGAAATATCCAAATCAGTGGAAGAAGCCAGCAGGCGACCGGACTTGAGTGGGTCATTATAAGAGGGAAAAACGATCTATCAGATGGATCGGAAGCTTCCCTTTGGGGCCCGTCTCAGTTGCATGATCTTCCACCATATCTCCCAATCCATTAAGAGGATGATGCAGAAGCGTGGTTTTAAGTTATGCGTCTACATCAATGATTTCCTTTGCATGGGAGACACCAGAGACAAATGGCGGGAGGCAATGAATGTCTTAATCTCCCTGATCCAAGAGCTAGAACTTCCAATAAACTGGAAGAAAGCGGAAGATCCAACTAAGTGCATTACGTACCTAGGAATTGAAGTAGACACAGCCAACATGTGCTTGTGTTTACCAGCGGGTAAATTACAGAAGATTCAAGAGCAGTTAGATAATGTGTGCCGCCTTCGGCAGCTCTCCAAGCGACAGCTTCAGAGTCTTGTTGGGCTCCTCAATTTCGGCGCAGCAGTGGTGTACGGCGGAAGAGTGTTTCTTTGTTGGCTAATCGACGACATATCCAAGCTCAACAGAAAGACAGAATTCTATTGCGTGGCGAACTCTATGAAGGTATTCAGTGGTGGAGGAGGTTCATGAGTGTGTTTAATGGCAAATCTCTCTTACTACATGAACGTCCTGTGTCAAATATAGTAAGCGACTCCAGCTCCGATGGGGCAGCAGCCTGCCTGGAGCATGATTGGCTATACCTTAATTGGAAGTTAGACTGGCCTGAGGCCCAGGACTTGCACATAAACTGTAAAGACACACTGGCAGTAGTCCTCGGTGTGTGTAGATGGGCTCCTCGTCTAATAGACTGGTTTATGTAACCTGTGACAATACATGTGCTGTTTCAGCTATCAATAAAGGGACGTCTCATTACAAGGTTGTAAAGGCAGCCCTGAGACTGTTATTCTGGCTGTTTGGCCCTGTTTAATTTCAAGCTCAAGAGTGTATTTGTACCAACTAGTAAGAATTTGACAGCTGATTGTATATCGCGACTGCATGGTATAAAGTTTTTAAATCAGTTACATTTACATGTGCCTCCAAGTGACTATCGCTGTCACATGTCTGACGCTTCATTTTTTCATATTTTTAGGGAGCAGACCGTGCAACTGATCCACTCTTCTGCAACAACTGGACACTGATGTATCACTGTATCGTGCTCAGGTCTTCTCACCAAAACACTAGGAAGACCTATAGTTTTTACTTAGACAACAATATTAAAATTTTGTGAGCAGGCCAGACTGAAGCCAGTCTCTATTAGTGAAAGGGATTTGGCCTGCTATACAGCCTACCTGGCCTCTTAATTAAAGTATACTTCTGTGAGGCAATATTTGATCATAGTGAACATTTTACATGAAGAGGCAGGTTTTCCTAATCCCCTAGGGGAGAGTTGGCTTCTGGCTTCATTATTTAAAGGAATAAGAAGGACACTTGGTGACCAATGTAAGCTTAAGCTTCCAATCACTATTGAACTCTTGAAGAGACTGTTTAATGTAGTAGATTTTGATATTAGTGCAGACGTGTGTTTTTGGTGCGCTTGCACCATAGCTTTCTTTTCTATTTTGAGGAAGTCAAACCTGGTAGCAGATAACCAGAACCAGCACAAGGGTCTTTGCAGGGGGGCTGTCTCCTTCTTACCCGAGGGGGCCCTGCTCAGAATATGCTCCTCAAAGACAATCTAGTACAAAGAGAGGGTCCTAGAGATCCCCCTAGCAAGGATTCCCAGGTCTTTCCGTTGCCCTGCGCAGTCAGCTTTATTTTTGACTAAGTTAGTGCCTGGCAGCTTAGGAGACCCTCTTTTCCAGTTCCACCGAGGTGGTAAGGTGTAGGTGTTGACCTATAAACTTTTCCTTAGCGCTCTGAAGGGCAAACTTTTCTTGATTGGATATGACCCTCAAAATTTTGGTGGTCACTCTTTCAGAAGGGGAAGGGTGACCCTTGCCCTTAGCTGCAACATTCCTTCAGAGTTAGTCAAAGTACAGGGGGGTTGGGCCAGCCCGGCTTACCTTAAATATTTTGCCCGCAGGGTGAATAATAAGTTTACCCTAGCACAGGCCTTAGCCAGCCATGTATCTACCCTCTACTGTGGTTTTGGGACCTCGTTTGGGAGATTTGTACTTATGCTTGTGAATGAATGTCGATGCCTGCTTGGCTTAGGCAATGTTCTGCTTGCTAATGCATTAAAGATTTGGTCTCAAACCCTGGTTGTTTTGTCTTCCTTTACATAGTTAAGGTTTATTACATGTTTATCTGTATAGAGAATTAAGGGAGCAATTAGCTGATAATTGTGTTTTAATTCCCGCCAAAGGCAGCTTGCGGGATCTGCGTGAGTGGGTGGGAGGCGCCCCTCTATTGGCTGGCTAGTCCATGTGCGCTTTGTTTTACCCCTAATTGGTTAGTTATGCCCACATGGCATGAGGTGTAGCATGGGGTCTTTCTTGCGGGGCATTCAAGTTTCAGCAGCTGTCTAAGCAACACGTCTCAGTTTCAAGTTCCAGTTTTTCAACACGCCTTTCTCGAGTGAGTGAACATTTTCATGTGGGGGTCTTCCAGAATTTTACCCTCCCTCCCCACCCCTTGTGCCTAGAGTTTCAACCTTTTTCCTCTTTTTATTTTTCTTAGTGTCTTTTCTTTGTTAGCCTTAGTTAAGCCATCCGGATCAGTAGTCAATCTTTAGTGCATTTCACTGCTTCTTAGCTTTTACGGTGATATACATACTGTGTGATTGCTTGTCCATATGGGAGATTTGTACCTATGTTTGTGAATGATTGTCAATGCCTGCTTGGCTAAGGCAAAGCCCTGCTTGCTAATGCACAGGTCCCGAACTATGGTTGTTTTGTTTTCCTTTACATAATTAAGGTTTATTACATGTGTATCTGTATAGGGAATTGAATACCATATTAATTCATAACAATAAATCGATTAAGTGATACCATCAAATGCAATTGATAATATCATTAAATGGATTTTGTCTTATAATTGAATATAAGACAGCTTCTTCAAATACATTACGTAAGATAAAATCGAATTAATGTTATCTTTGAATATTTGATGATATATGTAAATGATAAATGTTATAATCAAATATTGAATGATAATATTACATAGAATTGATCTATCATTAAATATTTGATATGTTCAGATAATGAATAAAAGGAGAAACGGCGCTCCATGGTGTATATATATATATATATATATATATATATATATATATATATATATACAGACACACACGGAGTGAAAGCTGGCAATTGCAGACACCATTAGGATTGAGAAAAAGTGTCCACAACTGACAGGTGTCCACATTGCGACCTCTAGGTAAACTATTTAGTATCAAAAAATAAAATAAATAAACAGGAAATGAGCAGTGAGGAAGCTGTGCCAAGCTGTGCTAAGCTTTATTTCAGGACTATGATTTATCAATCGAGTTTGTTTTCTTTGATTGACTGAGTAACTGTGATAGCCCTATACCCATCTGAAGAATTAATCCCTTTTGATCGTGTATTAAGAACCAAATGTTTGTTTACACATTATCCACAGCCTACTCTGTCCACTGACTATGGATAACTTCCGTCAATTGAAAAAATATTAAAAGATTTTAATACGCAATAAAAGAATAGGCCTAGTAGAAAACTTGATCAACCCTGGAATTAGTTGATTGACAGATTGTCAATATGTAGAATGCGCAGAACATTGGAGGAATATGTCACATGACCTGTTTATTATAACCCATTAAATCTTAGGTGTTGTCTGATACTGAGTAACGAAGTGACTTGTGTATGGAAAGCTGACAGTTCTAGTTAGACTTCTGCCGTTGAAACTCCTATGACTTGGGTTAGAGCAAAATTGGATTTACTTCGGACAATTAAGAAAAAAATATACATTTCAGTAGTTGTTTATGTATAAATATAATATTGAGGGCACATTTGTGTTCTCAAAAAGATTACATTAAGCAAAATCATAAATTGGCAGGCTTGTTATATTTTGAAAAACACAATATAAATCATTATCCAATGTCAGAGGAATATACCGTAATTGCAATTAGAAAAAGAGCGTTGCCTCGTTGCCTACAAAATTATATACAAATCCCAATTTGTGCTTTGTCTGTAGAAAATCGAAAGTACAATTTTTGCCCCAAAACAAGTCCAAGGAAATATGCCTCTTACAAGATATAACGTTGAAAGGATGAATCAGACAATTTAAAAAGTGAATAAGAAAGAAAAAAAACCAAAAGCTTCAGCGCGAAACAATTGAAACGAAGGAATGAATGAAAAGAACTGTTTGGGAAACAATTTAATTTAATGTCAAAATCAAAAGTACATCTCTTGCGTGATAAAACGTTGAAAAGTTGGTTCAGGCGATTTAAAAAGCAAATAAAAGAATAAAACAGGAACTTTCAGTGAGAAAGAATTGAAATGATGGAATGAATAAAATTTTAGTTGAGATTCAAGAGCTAAAATTGAACTTTTAGCTGAGTTGTGTCAGAAAGAAACAATAAACCTCATGTTCAGTTAAAGCATACGGTTAAAGTTGAAAAGGTCAAATGTCAAAATTTTGCATTCAAAAGGTGTGAATTTATTTACAGGCGCCGGATAAAACTGAGAATCCAAACATATGTAAAAATTCCAACAACCATTTGAAAAACTGGTGTCGTTTACAATTTTTAGATAAATGAAAAACACATTTTTGTTCATGTTTAGAATGTTGGATAGACGAATATATTAATTTCATAAACTAACGTTCATACCCCCATCCCCACCCCCACAAACAACTTTACAACAAGATCTTAGTTGAACCTCCACGCTGAGCTTATTTAAGGTTTGCCATGCAGGTATGGTAACATAAACATTGATCTGATTCCCTCGAGTTCTTCAGACATCTTATTAACATAGGTGATAATTTGGTAATTGGAAAATCTCATTTGTTTAGAAGTTAGTTGAAACTGAATAGGCCTACTCATGAAAGCAAGCAACCTTAGTCATGCAATGACGCAATTATTTTCATGTAAATCAATACGGACATTGTCATGATTGGTACCAAAAAATGTACCGACACACACTTCGTGAGGGTTTGCCACAACCAAGTGTGGACTCCGTGACCCCAGTTCTGTTCAGTAACTAGTGCTGATGGCTCAAGTCCATGCACAATCAAGTATTATTTGATGCAGTCTTCTTACTGCCAAGTGAAAAGAGTTCATTCTGTACTATTTCGTAGTGTTCGTTACACCGGCATTTTAATATCGAAGTGCGTCCGGTGATAGTTGATTTCATAGGCGAACAGTGTACAGGCAAAGGGAGTTATTGGCACTTTTAGTTCCGGTGCCTTCCAAAGTTATGATCTTACGAAAACTGCAGGATGTTCTATTGGTTGTCAATAATGTGAAGCTGATTTTTTTATTTGTGCCTCTGATGCAAACCGTCCTAACCTGTCTCGTAATTAATTTCGATGAAGGTACTCTCTTCACCTGTTTTATCTCAGACGGCGCCCAGGTGAACGCCTCCCGACGGGGATCCTTCAGTTTGAGCGCAGTCTGTCTGTCAGAATAGACTCAATGAAGGACAGCTAGATTGTATCACCTGTTAATCTACAGAAGACGCTGCTGTACATAATTTAACACGTTTTGTGCCTTTATCTGTAACAATACTGGTTTTGCTATTCCATGTTAAGTCACTGCAACGGATCCAATTAGTTTCATCTCTGTGCAAACACAAACATTTGGTTTTCACAAGAGATTCTTTCTCTCGTTTTGTCTTTTCATAAATAATTTAAGTGCAGGGAGTCATTGTGGCCAAGGGCTATCTGACCTGGCTCTTAGAAACAAGAGACAAATGGGGCACTGCAACGCGTAGTCCTCCACTACTTAACAGTACTGGTGCTGAGTTGGCTAAACCACCAATCCATTACTGTCTTTTGGTCCACAATAACGGCACAGAAGTAGAATGTGAAACAATTAGTGTGCAGATAAGCGTCATCTCTCTGATTTGCTCAAGTCTGCAATTGGCTACTCTGATGTTTTTTCATCTTGTAACAGGTATGATGAGACCTGTTCTTCACGGGTACATCCAGTGACAGCATTTGATTAGTTCTTGTATTTTTTATTCGAAAAATGCCATTTCTATTCAAAGGTTTGTGCTAGAGGCGCACCCAATGAAACGAAAATAAAAATTGCAGAATATGAATTTATGCTCATTAAGTATATTTCTGAGCGGTAAATTTTGAATTATCTTCAAAGGTATTATAATAAATAGAGATGTCAGTCCAGGGGCCTATATAATTTAAGACGCATAGCATCCGTACCGGAGGACATGGTGAATATCGAGACCACCCCTTCGTTTTGCTTCATGTGGTTATCACTATATTGCCATGTCAGCTATATGGGATCTAAAACTTATCGACACCTCCTTGATGTGAATAGTTTTGCAAAGACTGAATATGTTTCTACGCTATGTCATTTTCATAATGATGAGACCTGTCAGCACTAAATACCTGGGTGCTACATACTATGGAACTTTCCTTGCTATCAAACCCGAAAACAATACATGTTTTAACTGTGGAAACAACAGACAATACATAGCATTTGATATCAGTTTATTGTTTCAAAATTCCGTCGAGTGACAGTGTACATCAGTTTTTTTTACAGTGCAGACGAAATAAATACGTAAAACGTCTGCTAGCATCTTAGATGAAAATTGTATGAACCTGAAGGACCAGCACTTATTTTTCACCAAGGGACTGCGTGGTGTTCAACCAAATACACACACACACACACACACACACACACACACACACACACACACACACATTATCGCATTTGTATCTTTTTGTCCAGAACCACTTCCTGGTAGTCGTTGCCCTATTTCGCAGTCCGAACTCTTTACTCTTCATAAGGTACATATGGAAGTAATATTGTCCATATTGCACACGTTCCTCTGTAGAATGTTGACATAGGCTGTATTGGCCCAACTCAATTAAGGGGTCTCCAGCGGGTAACTACTCAGAATATGTTTCGGAGCCTGTACCCATACACGTCTCTCTGAGTAGCGACTCCTTGTTACCACTTATATAAAAAAAAAACCTCGGGTACTTTCAGACCTGTATCCACTATCAGGGCAACTGTCTAGCTCAAGATTCATCCGTCACACACCAGGGGGCAGTGGTGGGCCAAACTAGTGCTGCTGCCAAATTCGAAGCTTGGGGGTGACTTCAGTGCATGATACAAAATCCCTCCTTTGGGGGCCACCGCTGGCTGCAACTGATATCTATCTGTACTGCAGTGTATTTACATTTTGAGGTAGTACAGTAGTGTGGTTATACTACTTTTGAATTACTTTGCACTTGATGATCCCGAAATCCTGAATTCTGATTGGTCGAGAACGGTCATGTGACCAGTCTCTGTGCACAAATGTTCCAGTCTCCCCATTGCATGAGAGCAGTCATGTGATGGTAGGGTGGGAAATGAAAGCAATTTGAAAAGGATAAAGAGGTTCTTACCTTTGGGTGCATGCGTTTTAACATTTTCGCAGTAACTGGTTGGGACACAAGTTTTTTAGGACCACAGGAGCATGGACCTCAGGTGGGAATCCTGGCAGTATCGGGCATACTGGTGGTGTCTATCTCTGATTCTCCAGGAAGCAGTACTGCTAAAATACCCTTAAGACTGTTGAGCTGGAGGTTTGTTAATTGCAGGTTCTCAGTAGCCATTTCGTTTAATGAGAAGTGTAGGTTGAGAGCAAATTCACTGGCTTTATATGGTCATATTTTAGAACATTCTAGATTCAGAACATAGAACTAGACCTTAACTTTCATACTGGAAAACAATGTTTTAATGTTCTGGAAGGAATTTGTGTGCTAAAATGTTTAAAATTTCTTTCCAGAATTCACCAGAACAAAAGGTGGGTTAATGCCTCTCTCTCTGTCTCTATCTGTCTGTCTGTCTGTCTGTCTGTCTGTCTGTCTGTCTCTCTCTCTCTCTCTGTCTCTCTCAGGCACCTTAAATTACCTTGGGGGTCAAAGATCCTTGGAAAGAAGTGTGAGGCATATTTCTCTGCTTGAAATTTGAACTTGATTTACAGCACCTTTAGCCAGCATGTCTGTTAAAAATGTGTTTTTTACTGTTAAGGGGCAAAGGTGGAAAATAAAAACCTCAATGTCACCAATTCACGGGAAAACATTATTACTGAGCAAGTTACAGGGCCTGATCCGATAATTAACAATATGTTTACTAGCATTAAGCAAATCTGCAGGAATCAACAGGTGGTATTTTTTAAAAGATGTCCTTTAGATCTAGATTTTTGTATTGTTGCTATTTTGTCAGATTAAATTACCTTTACAATTACATAAACATGGCAGTGAAGTGTGAGACTGCTCCAATGAAATGTTAAAACTTGATTGTAAACACACCTAGATAGTATGTCTGTTTTAAATGCTTTTATTGGAAGGTTCTGGAAATGAGTTTTAGAATGTTTTAAAGATACAAACTGCTTCCAGAAGACTCATAAAAGCATACCAAAAATACCTTTCCATCACATCATGTCAACATGATTAATGCAGGTAATTCCTGTCCCATGCTCATATTTTTCTGGAACATTAATTTCTTCCCGTTTGATCTACAACTAATAAAACTGTTTATATGTAGATTTTCAGTAGTTTTGTCACAATCTACAGATGCACAAACTCTCACCTTTTGCACAAAGTGGGGGTCAAAACTGCAGAAAAAACACATTCCTTTTGACATTCCTCACTGACATTTGAGTCGGAGCACACGTTGGCACTCACAGGTACTTCTTGTTTCTCTCTGTATTCTTTTTCATATGCCAGGGTGAAGGTGAAGTAAACAGATATAATGATGTAATTGAAGATTTCCGAGAACTATTACCATTTCTGATAGCCTCCAAGGAACATTCTTCTCAGCATCATTGATGCAGGTCATACCTTTCTCACGCTCACCTCTTCTCTCTCTGAAATTACTGTTCTGGATGCTTCTTGTCAGCTTGATTAATATAGGTCATACCTTTTTCATGCTCCCCAGGATCTAGAATGTTCACTACCCTCTCTAAAATTACATTTCTGGACCTTTTTTGTCAGCAGGATTGATGCAGGTCATTCCTTTCCCATGCTCACCTGGTTCCAGAACATTCATCACTTCCCTATAAATACACCCTGCAACTACTCACACATCACACTTCTCGCTGAAGGTGTCCAACTGAACAGAAGAAGCAGCCAACTCTCATTGGCAGTATCATCTTGCTGTGGTGATTTCAGAGCAAGTGTTTGAGCATCTTAGGTCTTATGTAATGCGGAAAAGTCTGTAACAGTGTGGTAAGTGTGTTTTTCTTTTCTATGCAAGTTACACCAGGCAGCATCAGCAGCCATTTGACAACTTCAGTTTCATTTTTGCTGACTGACTTCCTACAGATTAGAAAGGAGGCTGGAACAGTGTAAAGAGTCTATTTTTTAAAAACGTGACACCCAGGACACATCAAAATGCTGTTTTAGATGCTACCAGTTTCCATTGACCAGCTTGGATGGCTGGTTGTGTGTTTTATGTGGGCCAATTCTTCAAGTTCGTGTTAATAGATGCAATTTCTGTAATTGTTCAATTTCTGAGGGGCAATGTTATTGTCATAAGTGTGGTAAACAAGGTGAAGAGTGTAGCGATGTCTTCACCTATTGCCAGAAAGTATTTTGGAGCTAGCAATCACACATGCAAGACTTGTGAATACAAAAAGTCTTACCGAACAGCATAAGGAAAATTAGTGGAAGATCTCTGCCTTTATTCTGACAATAAAAGTGACAGGCATAGTGATAGAGGATTTTTAGATACACATTTGAATGTCATAGTCTTCCATCTCAAAGAACAATTACAGAAAAGAAAAGCTCTTAAATTTCACTTGATATTAAGGGAATGATTGATTAAACAGAATCCAATAGATGAGAGAAAAATGGAAACAATTCTAGCTTTCCATAGTGCCACAATGACTATGCTTGCCTTGGACAATATTGAAGCAAAGGTGAAAGAGGCATACAGCCACTTGCTTGGCAATGTGGACAAATTTGTTCATGATGAGGAAGTACTTGAGTTGATTGTGAAAGTGGGAACTTTACATACCAGCAGGAGCTCATCATATGTTCTCACCCCAAAGTGAATTGTGCATGTCCATACTGTCATAAATATAAAAAATCGGGATGCAAAATGTTTCATGTGGGCCGTTTTGTCGGCTTTGCACCCAATATCCACTGATGCAGACAGAGTGAGCAAGCACATTGACTATCAAACAGAACTGGACTTTCCAGGCATTTCATTCCCAGTCAAAATAACAGATATTGCCAAGTTTGAAAATTTGAATCCTTGGCTGTCCATCAATGTTGATGGTCTTGAGGGGAAAGCATTATTTCCTATGTATGTCACTGCCAGAAGAAAGAGCCAATATATATATTTGCTGCTTCTAACAGACAGACACTATGTTTGGATCAAAAATATGTCTTCAATGAGATCTCATGAACTAAGTATCATGGGAAATTGTACTTCTGTTTGTATCGCAAAACACCTTTTTCAAAAGAACAAAATGCAGTAGAACATGAACCAACATGCAAGACATTTGGCCTGCAGAGAATCAAGATGCCAAAACCATGCAGTGTTTATAGATTCGAGAATACAGGAAACAAATTGCCAGCCACTTTTGTAATTTATTTTGAGTCTATCACTGTCTGACTCAATGAAAGCTGAGGTACTCAAACTATGAAAGGCAGCCTTCACTTTCCTTCAGAATTTTGCGTCTACACTGTGTGCAGAGAGGATCCTCGATTTTCCTTGGACAAGCTGAGCTGGTATAGGGGAGAGAAAGTTGCAGAGACTTTTTTGGAGCAATTGAAACTGAAAATTTGCCAAGTTCTCAATATACTGGATGATTCTGTGCCTATGACGATGACAGAGGATGAAAAAATTAAATTTCGTCAAGAACAGAATTGTTACTTTTGCGAAAAGCCAATATTTACATAGTCAGACAAGGTGTGCGAGCATAACGACTTCAATGGATGGTATCGAGGTGCAGCACACAGACATTGTAACATACAGGCTTACTTCAAAGGTAAGAAGAGGAGAGACATGTTGGACCGTCTGTTTAAGGGTTAAAGGGAATACAAATCAGAGTATGATGCTGCACATGACCACACGGAAACTTGCCACTCCAAATTCATTATTCCTATGATTATTCACAACTTAAAAGGATACAATGCTCACATGGTGATGGAATCTGTTAGAAAAATTGACATGGGAGAGGTGAAATGCATTCCACAAACTTGAAAAGTTCATTCTTTTCCTTGGGAAATGATCTCTGTATAGATTCATTGCAGTCTCTGAATCAAAGAAAAAGATAGTGATATGGTATAGATGAACTTGTTGGAGGAGTGAAGGCCTTCAAACATGTGGGACGATATGTTGAAGGACTTCAGGAAGAGCTGTTGACCAGAAAGGTGGTCTATCCCTATGTGTACATGGACTTGACAGCACGTTCCCAAAAGACCTGCCTCTCACATATCCAAGCATTTTACAGTAGTCTTACTGGAGAAGGTACTAGTGAAGAGGCTTATGCTCATGCACAGAGAATATGGACAATGTTTGACTTGAAAACATTGGGACAATATCACGCTCTATACTTGCTTATATATGTCCTTTTGTTATATGAGGTGTACTAGAATTTCTGCACCCTGTCATTGAGGGAATAAGGGTTAGATCCAGCTCATCATTTTATAGCTCCAGGGCTGGCTTGGGATGCTGCTCTGAAGATGCCTAGAGTGTCATTTGATCTACTGTGGGACATAAACGTGCATCAGATGATAGAGAAAGGAATAAGAGGAGATGTGACAATGATTACTCATCAGTATGCCTAATGGAAAGAAAAAGAGAGTGATATGGTATATTTGGATGCTAACAATCTCTACGGGCACTGGCTTACGCAATGGCTTCCAACAGGTGGATTTTGGTGTGTCAATACACTCCCAACTGAAGGTGCCAATTACATTGCCAAAGTTGATGTTGATTACCCATCAGAACTCCACAAGCTACACAATGATTTTTCTCTGGCACCATAGAATATTGAGATTACGTCAGACATGATTTCTCCATATTCTGCCAATCTCTTAGAAAAACTGCAAGGTACTTTTGGACAGAACCTGATGCCACATCTCAGACCAAGGAAATCATACATTGTTCATGGTCATGCATTAAAATTATACCTCTGCTTGGGATGGCATTGAAAAAGGTCCATCGTGTGCTAGTTTACAAGGAGGAGTCTTGGCTGAAGCCTTACAAAAACAAAAAACAAAAAAAAAAACCCACTGCATTGCGGACTGAAGCCACTTTAGATTTCGAAAAGAACTTCCATAAACTGATGAATAATGCAGTCTTTGGAAAAACAATGGAAAACATTCACAATCGCATCAATTACAGGCTCCTCAGAGACGAGAAAAAACTAAAGAGACACATAGCAGCACCAAATTACAAGGCGCACGACATTTTTCATGAGAACTTGGTGGGCATAAATAAGATCACTACACAGATCACACTAAACAAATCCATATACATAGTGCAAGCTGTCCTAGACCTTACTGAGGTACTCATGTATCAGTTCCATTAGCAGAAGATGGTACCACTGTTCAGAATCCAATGTCTGAAACTCATGTTTACAGATGCCGACTCATTGCTTTATCATGTGAAGACTCCCAATTTGGATTCAGAACTGAGCCAGATTTCTCACAACTTGAACACATCGAACTATCCCACAGATCACCCTCTTTACTCCAACAAGAACAAGAAAGTTGTAGGTATATTCAAGCATGAGTGTGGTGGACAGAAGATGGTTGCATTCTGCAGGTTACGTGCCAAAATGTACAGCATCAAAATGCCTAACAGAAAGAACTCTAAGTGAGTGAAAGGTATGGGTAGATCAGTCATCAAAAGACTGACTTATGGTTATTACCTTCATACGCTGAAAACTGGTTCAAATATCAGGAAAAGGGGGAGCAAAATACACTGTTATTGTCACCGACTGATGACTGAAGCAGTGAATAGATAGCCTTGTCTGTATATGATGATAAGCGTTACATTTTGGATGATGGTATACCCACTCTGGCTTATGGACATAAATTGATCTCGAAAATGAAATTTGGTCACTTTAAGGTTACGTAGAGAATATGGGACCTGGTATGGATCCAAGGTTGAAGCATCCTTTTACCTGAATCTTGGCTGGTCCAAGTCAATCTGGAAAAACCCAATGGGTAAAATACTTGGTAAACAAGACCCAGACCATGATAGTTTTCCCACTTGTCAGAGTCGTGTGGCATTACTGAATTTGGCATGATGGATATGAAGACATGCAACCAAAGGTGGATTTCCTGGCTGGTCTGGATGGACTGGGAGATACATGTAAGAATGTACCTCTCTTGGTGGTGGTTGATGACCTGATGGATGAAATGGACAAGTGTGTGCAAGACGTGTTCACCAAAAAAAGTCACCACCAAAATACAAGCATCGTATTAATTGTGGCGAACTTGTGCTGACAACAAATGTTTTTGCACTGTCAATCTAAACGTTCACTATTTAGCAGTTTTTGAAAATGCACGAGACAGACAGCAAATAACTGCTTTAGCCAGACAGCTAGAACCCAACAGAAGTTGAGTGGTGGTGGATACCATTGAGGAAGCAACCAAGGACCAACATGGTTATCTCTTCATCGACTGTGTACCTTGTACCCCTAGAAATACAAGATACTGCACAGACATTTTTGCTTCAGAACCTACAGTGTTTATGATCACACTTGAAAGTGTTCCAATGAGAAGGATGCAACAAAGAAATTTTACAGGCGAAAGCGACGAAATGCTGTCATACTGTCTTCTTTGAATGCATGCCCACCGAGCATGAGAAGTAGTATGACACAAAAAGCACCTCCCGACTTGATAGATGTCATATATGAATGTGTGCCCAACATGCTAACATGCAACATGAAACTTTCCAAGAATCAAAAGGGAGTCTTCAAAAACATAAGCACAAACTACAGAAATTAGCTGCAAGAGGCATATCAAGAGGACAGAAGAAAAAAAACTTTGAGAAACTATACCAATGTGCCATTGCCAATGTTCCAAAGAGTTTGAGGAAGAGTGAAGAATGGGTTGTGGAGTTTGTAAAAAGAACCCTGATCTGTCCATCAATAGCAACAGAGAACTGAAGGTGAAAGGTGGTTTGATAAAGGCTAGTCACATAAAGGATCTTGTTGCCAACTCTGTATGCAGGAGACTAGATGCACAGAGTTTTCCCGGCCTGCCTGAATTTCATGATTTCCTGTGGAAAGCCAACATACCTAAGACTATAGTCCCACAATCAGTTCTTCCTAACACACCACAGAGAGCCAGTAGACAATCATCACCACCTGCTGTCGAGTCTTTGCCCCTGAGAGTAAGTCAGGAGCAAAAAGCAGAAAAACCAAAAAGGCACAGCATAACATTGGCTGCCACATACTACAACCCTGCTAGTCCTGGAAGCTACCATGACATCAAACGACTGGCAAAAGGGCTGGTGTCAGTGAAAGTAAGGCAAAAAGTTGGTTAATGAAACATAGAGTGTACATGTTACACAAGCAAACAAAGATGAGATTACCTATGACACGCATTGTTGTGCAAGAAACCAATGAACAGTGGCAATTAGATCTGTGTGACCTTCCTTCTATTTTGCCAGATACAACAATGGTAATCAACATATCATGACAGTGATTGATTGCTTGTCCCATTTTGCTAAAGAATAAAAATGCACATGCAGTCAACAAAGAATGCAGAAAACATTTGAAATGGATGGAACAACTGCAAAACGAATCCAAACTGACCTTGTACCTGAGTTTACAAATTCTTCTTTCCAACAGCTGATGGAGGAGCATGGAATAGAGCACTTTTTACGAAAAAATGAAGATATCAAAGCAGCATTAGTTGAGAGGTTTAATCATAGGGAGGATGTGGCGATACTTTTCCCATCGGGGTACTCATAGGTACATCAATGTGTTACCTGATTTGCTGACTGCCTACAACAATTTTCTGCACTCATCACTGAATGGTTTAATGCTGCGATATGCAAGGGAACATGTCACTGATGGTGATCTGTGAGATAAGCAGTATGGAGACATGCCACTGCACAGAGAAAAGAAGAAAGGTGAACCAAACGACAAAAAATAGGTGATTTTGTTTGCATAGTGGATACCAAGGGACCATTTACAAAGGGTATCAGGCTCAATGGAAAGAAGAAGTTTGTGTCATTGAGAAGTATGTACCTAGAACAGGTGTCTACGATATAAGACATCAAAAGGGTGAAAAAATTGATGGGACCTTCCATGAAGATGAACTGATCAAAGTGTGGCAACCGTAAAATCAGTTGTATATCAAGGCTGTTACACTATCTACTGATCATTCAAGAAGGAAAACTTTGACATAAATACCACATGGACCAGAAATGGCATTGTACATGATGTAGATCAAGATGGTGACATAGATCTGAAAAATGCCGGTATATCACTAGCTTTTCTTGGGGGTATGATCATGGCTGTCTTAGTAGCAAAGCTTCAGTACAGACTTGCTAGAAAAGGCGTTAACAACAACAGCACTTTGGATCAATCAGAATAATGGCGGAATATTACTTAAGCCTTCCATCTGACAGTTCAAAGCAGTACTTTCCAGATAATACTGTAACTGAATTAATAATACTGTAACTGAATTCAAGGTTAAGCTTCCAAAAGTCATAGATTTACATGGATTGTATGAAGATGGATGTATCCCTATAACTGGTGTGACATCCCAGCTGCTGATGTTCATCTCAAAATAGGAACCCCAGGTAACCAGGGTGCATACGCAACAATCAAAATTGTTTTTCAACAGAAATCCAAATGCTTTGAAAAAGTTGCTGAACAATGCTTGTGCACATTGTGGCATCAGCTTTATGTACAACAAAGACAGACACAAGATGATGATAAAGATGACATTGTCCTATGTATAGCCGGAAATTTTAAGGGTAGAGCTTTGTCAAGTCCTTGGATTTGAGCAGTGCAAATTCAGCTCTGGTACTGATGGTATCCAACTATCCCTGCACACTGAAGCTTCATACAAAGTAGATTTGGATGCAGCATTACACTTCATGTTTGTGTATACAGATGTGGTTGAATATACAGTAATTGGAGATACGTTGGCTCCAATTCTGCAAATTGTTAAAGTTCCAGGGGACAATGGTCGTCAGAGTACTGCAACTTCCAATGCACCACTGTATCAACCTATAAATTATAGTTTGATGTAATAACCATAAAAACCGCTGGTCATGGGATTCCAGTCTATAAAGGTTCCGGACTGCAAAGGGGGCATGGTATTGGCAGCATTCTTGGTGGCTTCTTCAAATCTCCACCTCCAATTTTGAATTCTGCAGCCAAAACCATAGGCTGAGAGACTTTGAATTTTGGCGTGGGATTGGCCAAAGATGTTATGAGTATTCAGGATAAAACTTCAGCAGAAAAGAGAGGAAGACAACTTGGCACCAATCTTTTGGACGTGACTGTTCAGTCACAAGGACGACTCAAAAAGCGGAAGGCAACTGGCAATAAAAGGCAACAACAGCAGTCAAGTAAAAAGAGAAGACAAGAAGACATCTTTAGATAAAGACCTGTCAAGATGACACGAAAAGAGCGCCCTCAGCAGCAAGTCTGAGCTAGATCTCTTCACGTTACCCATTTACCCAGACTGGAGTAGAAGCCAGGTCATGGGATTCCCATCATCCTGTCACCTCCTTGGACAATGATGCTCCCATACAATTTGCAATCAATGAATCTGGGGACAAGTACATGAACTTAAACAATAGTAGTTTGCTGCTGCAAGTGAAAATCTCCAAAGAGGATGGCACAGACATTGATGATCCTACTGATGTTGGATCAGTGAACAACTGGATGCCCACTTTGTTCAAGAGTGTAGAAGTAGAGTTGAATAAAGCGAGTGTAACCAACTTGTTCTCAGGTTAAGCCTACCAAGCATATCTGGAAAATTTACTCACCTATGAGGATGACACCAAAAACAGTCAACTGAAGAGCATGATGTGGTCTGTTGATACTGCTGGACATATGGATGAATCAAATCTGGGCACTTCCACTACCCCTGCCAAGAACACAGGGCTTTGACAGAAGAAGTCGGCAAACTAAGGTCTCCAAGCTAGTAGGACTCATGGGACCACTGAATATTCCCATACTCAATCAAGACAGGCTGCTGTTGAATGGTGTTGATGTTAGAATCACACTTCACAGGTCATCAGCATCATTTCACTTGATGCCTTCAGCCATTGGCCCATTCAGGACACATATACATAAAGCCATCCTTTATGTTCGCACAGTAAGAGTGGAAGCCGTAGTGCGTATGGGACATGCAAGAGCATTAGAAACCAGACCAGCCACATATCCTATCCAGAGGGGTGTTATCCAGACGGATGTGTTACCTAGTAAAATTACTTCTGAACACGTGCAGGATCTGCTCAAAGATGAAATTCCAAGAAGAATCATCATTAGTTTTGTGGACAACAATGCCTATGATGGCTCACTCAGCAAGAATATTTTCTATTTAAAGCATCACAAGTTAACAAACTTGTCACTTAAAGTAGGGGGTGATATGCTGGAATCATTCAGACCCAACTTTGCAGGAGGTATATACACTAGGGAATTTCTGAGCCTGTACTCAGGGATGGGAAAGCTCAAGGAAGACTTCGGGAATGATAACACCAGAGACTTTTGCAAGGGGTTATACGTCTTTGCCTTTGACTTGACACCAGACCTTTCCTGTGACTCAGATCACTATCAGCTAGTAAAAAAGGGAAGTATGGATCTGGATGTGACATTCAATACTGCCCTCTCATCAGCAGTGTGCATGATCATCTATGCTGAATATGACAACATAATAGAGATCGACAAAGCAAGCAATGTAATCACAGACTTCTAACATGGACACCAACATGATTACAGATATTTTAGACAGACAGGAATCAGCAACAAGATCTTGATTTCCTGGTGTGTATGCCTCTGACAAGCCTCCGAAACCACTGCAATATGAAAAGTTGTGTGTGATAAATGCCGCTCCAATAACAGAGCAAGGAGAACAGTGGGTGGCAGTGTACCTCCCCCAAAGATTTAAACATGGACGTGCAAAATACCATGCCCCTCTTAAAATAGCCCTTTTGTTGATAGCATAGAAAAGTGTGTGTTAGCTTGGCCACATGAGTATGTTTGGAATGAAGACAGAGTACAAAGCGCGCATAACATAACATGTGGACAGCAATGCATGGGGATAAGCATGGCTGATATCACAGGTAAATTGCTCTACCCAGAAGATCAAGAATTAAGTGATGAATTGGTGAATCAATATGTAGAAGTCTCTGCTTGATATGAAATACCTGGTGACTTAAATGTACAATATGACAACAGAAACCAAATTACAACTCAATATGCCTTATTTGACAACATTTTTCAGACATACTCTTTAAGGACACATATCCTCTATGATAAATGACGTCACAGATCACAGTATAAGTAAGTGTTCTCTCATTGTCAGGTATCAGTTTTGCCCAACGGATAACAAGGAACTATAACACTCAAACCATCATGGCTAACAACAACACAAAAATACCATGGTTTCCTTGGCAAATCAGCAAAGAGTTGGATGGCTCAACCAGGCTCTTCAAGCCCACCAAGAGATCTGAGACCAGTCTGCATATATCTGCAGAAGTTGCTCAGAGGAGTATAGATATAAACAGGCTGTTCATAGAGGTATCCATGCAGGAAGTCAGCCTGCAACCTTGGCGTCATGACCTGGGTGAACTTACGTTTCTCTCTGTATGGGAATGGGAGTATGACAAGACTATGTGCATAGACATCCGCAAGCGGTTTGTGGACAAATCATGCATGATACACCCCACCAAACGTGGGATATGTCAGGATCCAGAACAATGGCCGCATTTCATGGCAGATCTCCGTCTTGCTGTCTTCAAGCCTACACCATCAGATGAAACTTATGATGCTCTCACTACCAACTTCTGCACTTTAGTCAAGGGTCCTGTGTATGCTGCAAGTTTAGACTTTTTGCTCGATCAAATGTCAAAACTCCCAAGTTGTGAAGAAGGTGAGAATGGGGAGCCTGGTCAGTAAAGGCATTCTTGTCTAGATGAGGCAGCCTTTTTGTGCCGTGAACCTGCCTGGAACAAAAATTCCAAGATTCGAACATCCATAAGGCATGCACCTCCACCATCAGTAAGCTGCTGAGAGAGTTTCGGTCCTTGCTCGAGGTCTGAGCCACCATTCTGATGTATGCTGTAGACCTGCATATATACATAATAATGAAAATCATCTGCGACATGACATGATGCTGGTTTTGCATTGGATCCTGAAAAAGCAAACAACCATGAACCACACTGAGTGCTTCCTTAGCTCATGCAAGGTGTCTGCAGGATGTACGCATTTATCCACAGCTCAGAGCAGAAAAAAAAACAAGATGTCACCAAACCAGAATTTTTTAAAAAATAAGACCACCTTGGAACCAAAGAAGCATGACGTTGGCAAACCAGTTGGTCAACTTGTCACTTGAACCAGGAAGGGGAACACCTATGTAGCATATGTCAGATCTTAATAGTCTTAAAAATAAGTAATCTGTTTGATGTATTTGCATACATTATAATCTGAACATTGTATTATATAATCTGTAATATTATCTCCATCATATGCTTTATACCAAAATGAAACGGGAGACTCACAATAGATGATAAAATGACCTTAGAACACACATCTTATCACTACGATATTGTCAAGTTAGAGCCTGTAGCAGATTAAAAGATTAACTCAATTGGCAATGTATAACATATTGATGTAATTGAATACATTGTACCTGCTTAAAATCAAAACATATTGCATAATATTAAACACATTGCATCTTATTACATTTTATACCAGACGAATGAATTGCAGCATGACACTGTAACCATATAGATAAGTTGTATACAGTTAATATTACAATAAAGAAGAAAAACGGTCATTTTTAGGGCCACATGCACAGTTAATAGGGATGGCACTGGAAAGGCTTGATTTGAAAAAAAATGTCTTCTGGTGGTCCATACCCCTGTGGTCCTGAAAAACTCCCCACCAGTTACACCGAATAGGATAAAACGTATGCACTTGAAGGTAAGAACACTGTTTTCTTTTTCAAATTGCTTTTGTTTCCGCCCAACGGACACGTGACTGCTCTCCTCCAATGGGAGACCAGAACATATGTACACAGAGACTGGTCCATGACCATTCTCGACCAATCAGAATCCAGGAATTCAGGGTCATCAAGTGCAAAGTAATTCAAAAGTCTTATAAGCACATTACTAATGCTCACTGTAGAAAAGTCTTGTTTTCTATAATGTACATTACATTCATTAAACAAATTAACCTTCCCTTAACTCAAATGGCACATATATTTTGGATACTGCCTCTTCAAAATATCCAATCAGCTCACCAGTACTTACCTGCCATTTTGAAAATTCCAGATTCTGCACCCTACCGATTGTAAATGAGGATAGTAATTGGACGATCTGGGAGAGGGGGTTGTAATATATGAAACACAAAGTATATACTTTGGAGATGTTTCAGAGCATCAATAATGATATGATATATGCTGTGGCTGCGATTCACTTTGACATCCAGATCAAATGTATTTTTATGTGGCATAGTGCTATGTTCAAAATGGTGTTCACTGCGTGCTGGTTGGTTTAAGGTCTATTGCGTCACATTTGGATTTGTAACTAACAATGATAACTGCTTCAGACACAACCGAGCGGGCAGATTAAAGTTGAGAGTAAATCCTGCTGAAAAGTAGTTTAATGACCGTTTGCCCTGGTAACTCAGAGAATGGACACCATGAATCTAGCGAAATATTACGATAAGGATCACCGAATAAGCGAGCCAAAAGGTCCCTAAATGCTGACACAAACGGCGCTGTGGCCTATGCTGTTTTACGGAACAACCATGGCTATGCCTTATTGAACTTCGTGTTGCTATGCTGTTTCCCCGGCCCAGGTTAACCCTCCAGACAAGTTGAAATAAACTGTTGTGTTTGTGTTGACTTTACTGCAAAATGAAGGCACTTGACGTCTGCTTTCCGATAAAATCTTTCAACCAGGGCTATGGCTATGCTATTTCACCGAACACCGTGGCTATGCAGCTATGCAGCTATGCACCTATGCTCTTTTCCCGGCCCATGTTAACCCGCCACTACAGACAAGTTGAAATAAAATGCTGTGTTCGAGTTGACTTTCCTGCAAAATAACGGCACACGATGGCCACTTTCAGCATAAAATCTTTCAGCCAGGGTCGGTCATTTTTAATAAGGGAATGTCGGCTTGAATTGTTTGGTTTTTCTTTGCTTTTATATTTCATAACAATTGCTTAGGGTCGGGACTAATGCCTTTTCAGTGGGGTCGGTCGGGCTATCGGAACCACACACATGTGCATTTTTTTTGTTAGGCCTTAGGTAACTTGAATATTTGTAGTAACATGATAGTTATGTTGGAAATGGATGTTCTTTTCTCATTTATACTCTATCTCCTTTGACGTCAGTTGAATTTGATACCTAGCCACAGCCGAAGGCACTTGTCTAAGCTAAATATCTATCAAGTTTTATATGCACTAAGAACGTTAGTCTTTTATGCCTACAAAAAGGCATATTTTGACACCAAAAAGAAAAAAATGTCCCGATAGAATGGGTTTTTTGATCACGTTTCTTGACATTAGGCCTCTCATTACGCCAGACGGGCAGTCCAAGCCCAATAGTCCGGGCACGAACAATAGCTTAGACCGCCGATCTGGGTGTACTGAGGGGCCCGACGCCAACAAACGTGATCAAGGCCCTAAAATTATACCCGGGCGCGCGCGCGAGAGAGAGAGAGAGAGAGAGAGAGAGAGAGAGAGAGAGAGAGAGAGAGAGAGAGAGAGAGAGATTATTGCATGAATTACAACCATCAAAATTGACCTTTTGTAAAATCTTTAGGTACCTTTTCACGACAAAATGATCATTTGATCTGGTTTCGTGGTTACCATCTGCCCATAAAATGTTGGAGGTATTTCTTCGTCTGTGCACCCATCTGTCTATATACACGTATATATATATATATATATATATATATATATATATATATATATATATATATATATATATATATATGTGTGTGTGTGTGTGTGTGTGTGTGTGTGTATATATATATATATATATATATATATATATATATATATATATATATATATATATATATATATATATATATATATATGTTTGCCCAGGATATCAAAAAATTGACGGCACTGTCACCAAATATTTGTCATATATACATAATAATGCCCTTGAAAACTGCCGTCCTCTGTTTTTTTAAGGAGCCACCACAGGTATTTAGTTAGAAGCCATCTCTGGAATGGCGCCCCACGGGATAACGTCACTTAAATATCAGGAATGAATGATTGCAGTCTGACAGTTCTATATGTTTTTAAATACTGTAGTAGGAACCAGTTGCGTTTGCGTAACTTTGTTACGAAATGTCTAGCACCTTTTTTTCTATTCCAAGGATCACTCAGTGTGATTTTGCGGTCCTTTAAGATAAGAAGGGCATAATCTGGGCAGGCGCCATTAGTTTAAATTGTGAAGTGAACACGGAAATACTGGTAGATACAGAGGATTATATATTTTATCAGTTCTAGCCAGTTCCAAGCATTCAAAATGTCTGTGCACAATTGCTAAATTACAGATTGCTGTGCACATACACCGAGATTAGACTAAGACCATATTACTCATGGACGCAAGGGTTTACAAAGTTATCCTCCATTCGAAGGGCAATCGTGACCTACCAGACAACAGATGCAGATGCGCAATTATATAATTCAGGACTTTCCCCCACATGTGTGTTAGGCGTAGTTTGGGGAAGTGCGCAGCCTCAAGAACTCGTGTTCCCCAGATCACATGGTTACTCTTGCGATAACGCCACGCAAAGTTGTTTCCGCGGTTACTTTGCCGCCGTACTTCTTGTCGGGCTTTCAGTGCATGACAATGGACGCAGTGGACCGGGACAATTACAATGAGTGGGCATTATCCCAATTCTCTGACAGTGCAAAGTCAAAAACAATGCCCAGGGCTAAACTGGTCGTCATTATCCAATAAGGCAATATGAAGAGGATACATCCAAAGTTCAAGGGTTTTTATCTGGAATCCTGCATTTTAAATCCCTACGCTTCGCTCCGGGATGTAAAAAAGCAGGATTCCAGATAAATCACGAGAACAAGGGATGTATCCTTTTTATACCATGCCTTCTTTGTTCTCATGAATATAAATGCATTTTAAAATGTATTCACCAAAGCAAATCAGTCCTGTGTTGAAATTAATTAAGCCACGGAAATTAAAGCAGGGATATATGTGTAAGCAGGTGACAAATATATCCCTTGAGAAAACAAAGGAGGCATGGTATAAATTAAACTAGAAAAGAAAGATTTGCTTGAAAGCAAATCTGTGTGTGTGAAAAATTTGCACAATTACAAAAATATGCAGTGTTCCAACACTTCTACAATATCTATAATTTGAGCCCAACATGATGAAAATTGGATTAAAAGTGACCGAGTTATGGCTACATGAATATTTCAAATGGCTAAATGACCTTGACCTTTGACCTCTAGAGGTCACATGTAAATTAAAAAAATGTCCAGTGTTACAGTAGCTACAATTTGTGTCCAACATGATCAAAATTGGATGGAAATTGACTGATTTATGGCTGGATGAATATTTCAAACGTACAAATGACCTAGACCTTTGACCTTTAGAGGTCAATTGTAAATTACAAAAATGTGCAGTGTTACAATATCTACAATTTGGGTCCAACCTCATAAAAATCGGATGAATACTTGAAGCCAGAAGCAATTGATTTTTTTTAATTGCTCTAATTTGCATAATTTTCAAAATCTTGACTATTCAGAACGATATGCAAAACTTCACTGCAGGTGCTATAACCATGCAAAGTTTGAAGTTTCTAGCTTGCACGGTGTCTGAGTTTAAGACGACACAAAAATCTGGCGGAAAGAAAGAAAGAAAGAAAGAGATAAATAAAGAATATTGGGTAAGACAATATGTCTGTGTTCACACACACAGACATAACAAGGCGAAAACTGCGAGGATGCTGCGCTGCAGATGTTGAACATAGACAAGATCGCGCTCTCCAAGTGGAAGAACAGGGTAGGTTATCCTTCATACATAAATCTTTATTAAAGCACTCGAGGTGCACAACATAAACACAAGAAATGAGCCAAACGAAAACGTCAGGTAGACATACATACATCTGATTGAAAGAGAGAGAGAGAGAGAAGAGAAAAAAATGCATTTACCTCGTATTTCTTCAATTTCTCCTGTAAGTTGGGTCAGTGATACAAGTTACACTCCCCCCCCCCCCCGTTATTGGATATTTGAGCCGTAAGTCAAGAAGTCATCTGAGATAAGTGGTTTTGTTGCTAATGAAATATTTAGCTGAGCTGCAGGTAGTACATGTACACACACACACACATATATATATATATATATATATATATATATATATATATATATATATATATATATATATATATATATATATATATACATATATATACATATATATATATACATATATACTGTATCCCAAAGTAAAACACATAGAATGAAGTTTTTATATGTGAGGTCATGTCAGAAATAGCTTGGCAATGTACAGCAGGCTGATTGTACATGTACAGTCTTCAGAATAACTCAGGTGCATGAACTCATCACTTACTGGAGTTTCAATCAGTAGCAATTAGGTTGTTTTCATGATATTGTAATTTTCTTGCTGATTTACTCTACAGTGCACCAGTCCTTTCATTTTCTATGTGCTTCTGATCATTTGTCTCTTTTTGACATTGGGCTTGCTGGTGGTGTACGTCAGGAGGGAGGGGAGCAAATTCTGAATGTAAGTGTACGTTGTTATCCCCTAACCTTTGAAAAAACAGTTCCCCAGACTAATCATGCATTCTGGGGAATTAAAATACAATGATGTCTGGTGAGAGAAACATTGTATGGTGCAATAAAAATTTTATTCAGAATTAAGGAACACGTCCTCTAGGATTTTTTACCCTTTGTTTATTGTTGGATGTGTAGACAAGGACCATGGGATATTCAGTTCACCAGGCTAAGCGTGCAGTCTATGGAATAGAAATACAATGATGGTGTCTGATCAGAGAAATGTGTTGGATTCTAAATTTTAAACACAATTCAGAGACATCCACATATTAATCCCATATTATATATTATTTTAATTGAAAAGGAACTGTGATATACAGTTCCTCAGACTATTTGTGTTGTCGGGGGAATCAGAAATATTATGAGATATGATTAGTTTTGTGTATCTGTATACATGTACATTTCTTGGATTAGGAAACCCATATAATGATAAAAAGATTGTATCTACAATGGCTTTGATTTTTTATTAAATCAACCATATAATGAAAAAAAAGTTTGTATCTCAAATGATGTGAGAAAGAGCTTAACACCTAACAGGTTATAAATTTGCAGACCTATTGTACAGTCTTGAGAATTTATAACCTACTTCCATGTTCTACTCACCCATGCAGTCTCCAAAATTAGCTATTAGATTGTACTCATGATATTGATTTTTCTTGACAGTAAAATAAACTGGAGCTGGTTTACTGGTTTGCTCTACAGTTCTTCAGTCTTCTCATTTTGTATGTGCTTCTTATCCTATATCTCAATTGGCATTCCAAGAACCTGACATCTCAAACGATAATGAGCCTGGCAGACAGGAACATCTGTCTCAAGAAGTTTTGGGTGTAAGTATTGTGGTAAAACCTATTCCTTAAACTTGAAAGATAAAGTGTCCCAGACTAATCATATGGTCTGGGGAATAAAAATACCAAGTTGATATTGGGCGAGAGGAAGTTTGTATCTGGAATGATGTTGGAAAGAGCTTAACAACTTATGTTTAGAAATCCTCAAACTGATTGAAGTCTTGCAACGAACCCAGTTTCATGAACTAATTACCCATGCAGTCTCCAAAATGAGGAAAGACCAACTGTTTTGAGGAACCACATTTGGGCATGCCCTTGAGGTGGTGGCCCCTTAAAGTGGTGTTTCATGACCGAAACTTGCTTAAACTAGTGAAACTATAACTGCAATGAAATTACTGAAATGCAATAAAATAAATTATTGAAAAATATAGATTTTAAAAAGGTAAATGAAAAAAGCTGAAAATGAAACCACTAGATAGTGCATTTATACTAGCTGTTTCATTTCAATACATAAACATTTGTCCTGAACAATTCCTGCTTTAATGATTGCAAAATTTCAGACTTTTAGTTTGTCTGTTGACGTGTACAGGTTGATGTTCATATAACAGTTCAGACGAATAAGCGACATCGTTTGCAGTCTGCTCTAGGTCAAGAGGAAGACCGAAGTGTGTATGAAAGTATTTTCTTAAAAAAAAAAATTCAATGATGTATATGTGTTAAAAGTTGCATGTCTTTCCAGATAGGTACCACTCATGAAATCATGCATGCATGGATGAACATGCTGCTTGGTGGGGAAATGAAAAATATGGTTCTTTATTAGGTCATACAATGAAATGTATGTTTGTGTTTTATATATATATATATGTATATATGTTTATATACAGTAAAACCTCTCTAACCGAACACCTCCTTTTACCGAACACTTCTCTATACTGAACACCATTTCTCGGTCCCAAATATATTCTTTCAATGCTATGAAACCTCCTTATACCGAACACCTCACTATATTGAACACTTTTTTTTCCGGTCCCAAGGCTGTTCGATATAGGGAAGTTTTACTGTATATCTATTTTGTATCTTGTATCTTTTATTAAAACAATAAAAAACATAGAATGAAAGTAGTGTGTATCTGAAGTAATGTTGGAAAGAGCATATAGTTTAAAGTTTCTTGAACAAAATGGGTTAGAGCTGTGCAGTCTGGGGAATCACGAATATAGTGAGATATAAATCAGTTTCATGCAAGTGTGTTTGATAATATCTTACGTAACAGAAAATCTGTGGGCTGAAAAAAGTTTGTACCTAGAATTAATGTTGGTAGGTTCTTAACAACTGAATTTTGTAATTCTGCAGCCTGATTGTACAGTTTGTATAATACTTCAATTCTATGAACTATTCATCCACGCTGTCAACAGTATAGCAATAAAGATTTTGTACCTTCCAGGCTGGTTTACTCTCCAGTCCTTTCATTTTCTATATGCTTCTGATCCTATGTCGCTTTTGGCATTCCAGGAACCTGACATCTCAAGGTAGACATTGGACTTGCTGGTGGTGACCGTCAGCAGAGAGGGGAACGGGTTCTGAATTTAAGTGTACGCTGCTATCCCCTAACCTTTGAAATAAACAGTTCCCCAGACTGATCATGCATTCAGGGGAACTAAAATACTATAATGATATACGGTGACAGAAATATTGTATGTTGGAATAGAAATTTTATTCATAATTAAGGAACACAGCCTCTATGACTTTCTACACTTTCATTATTGTTTGAAGTGAAGAAAAGGACCTGGGATGTACAGTTCCCAACACTAAGCGTGCAGTCTGTGGAATGTAAGTATTATGATGGTATCTGATCACAGAAATGTCTTGGATTCTAGATTCTTCCACATATTATTCCAATTATATATTATTTGAATTGAACATCAGGAACTGTGATGTACAGTTCCCCAGACCAATTGTGTAGTCTGGGGTAATCAGAATTATTATGAGAAAGAAATAATGTTTATGTATCTGCATACATGTATATATATCTTTGATTAATAAAAACACATTATAATAAAAAAAAGATTGCATCTGTCAATTGTCAAGCTTTTTCTACACTTTTATTATTCTTTGAAGTGAAGAAAAGGACCTGGGATGTACAGTTCCCCAGGCTAAGCGTGCAGTCTGTTGAGTATAAGTATTATAATGGTATCTGATCAGAGAAATGTGTTGGATTCTAAATTCTTCCACATATTATTCAAATTATATATTATTAGAATTGAAGACAAGGAACTGTGTTGTACAGTTCCTCAGACCAATTGAATTGTCTGGGGAATCAGAAATATTATGAGATAGGAATTATATTTATGTATATATATCTTTGATTAATAAAGACACATATATAATGAAAAAAAGATTGCATCTGTCAATTGTGAAGCTCTTGCTACGCTTTTATTACTCTTTGAAGTGAAAAAAAGGACCCGGGATGTACAGTTTCCCACACTAAGCGTGCAGTCTGAGGAATATAAGTATTATGATGGTATCTGATCAGAGAAATGTGTTAGATTCTAAATTTTATACACAATTCAGTGACATGCTTTTCCACATATTATTCCGATTATATATTATTTTAATTGAAGAAAAAGAACTGTAATGTACAGTTCCTCAGACTACTTGTGTAGTCTGGGGAATCAGAAATATTATGAGATAGGAATTAGTTTCATGCACATGTATACATGTACATACCTTGGATTAAGATAACACATATAATGAAAAGATTGTATCTGCAAAATGTCAAGCTCTTTCTACACTTTTATTATTCTTTGAAGTGGGGAAAAGGACCTGCGATATACATTTCGCCAGACTAAGCGTTCAGTCAGTGGAATATTAGTATTATGATGGTATCTGATCACAGATTTAAATGTCTTGGATTATAAATTCTTCCACAAATTATTCCATATATATATATATATATATATATATATATATATATATATATATATGAATTGAAGACAAGCAACTGTGATGTACAGTTCTACACACCAATTGTATAGTCTGGGGAATCAGAAATATTATGACATAGGAATTATGTTTATGTATCTGTTTACATGTATATATATCTTTGATTAAAAAAACACACATGTAATGAAAAAAGATGGCATCTGTCAATTTAAAGCTCTTTCTAAACTTTTATTATTCTCTGAAGTGAAAAAAAAGACCTGGGATGTACAGTTCCCCAGACTAAGCTTGCAGTCTGTGGCATATAAGTATTATGATGGTATCTGATCAGAGAAATGTGTTGGATTCTAAATTTTATATACAGTTTAGTGACATGCTCTTCCACGTATTATTCCAATTATATATTATTTAAATAGAAGAAAAGGAAATATGATGTACAGTTCCCAGACTACTTGTTTACTCTGGGGAATCAAATATGATGAGATAGGAATTATGTTCATGTATCTGACATACATGTATATATATATATATATATATATATATATATATATATATATATATATATATATATATATATATATATATATATATATCTTTGATTAAAAAAGCACATATTCAATGAAAACAGATTGCATCTCTCAATTGTCAAGCTCTTTCTAAACTTTTCTTATTCTTTGAAGTGAAGAAAAGGACGTGCGATATACAGTTCGCCAGACTAAGCGTGCTGTCTGTGAAATATAAGTATCATCATGGTTTCTGATCACAGAAATATTTTGGATTCTAAATTCTTCCACATATGATTCCAATTATATATTATTTGAATTGAAGACAAAGAACTGTGTTGTACAGTTTCTCAGACCAATTGAATTGTCTGGGGGAAACAGAAATATTGAGATAGGAATTATACTGCATACATGTACATGTATCTTTGATTAATAAAAACACATATATAATGAAAAAAGATTGCATCTGTAAATTGTGAAGCTCTTTCTACGCTTTTATTATTCTTTGAAGTGAAGAAAAAGACCCGGGATGCACAGTTCCCCAGACTAAGCGTGCAGTCTGTGGAATATACATGTAAGTATTAGGATGGTATCTGATCACAGTAATGTGTCGGCTTTCAAAAACCCCCTCCCGCACCCCCCCCCCGTCAATCTCCAAGGTGAGATTTCTCCAAGGGTTGACACCCATGCAAAAATGATCATAGATTTTTTGCACATATCAGGTCGATTGTGTACCATTGTTACAGTCCCACCACTGTTGACAGTGCCAGGAAAACAGATTGCGCGTTAATCGTAATAGGGAAACTTTAGTCTCATTTGAAGTTGCATTGGAAACATATTTCAGTACAATGTTCAACAAATCAGGTGGAGCATGATGTCATCACGCATTCTGTCATGGTTTTCTAGTTTGGTTTTCCGTAATACCAATGTACGCTTCAGAATACAGTAAAACCTGTCCTTGTGGACACCTGTATAATGCGGACACCTGCATTAATGTGGGCAGAAATGTCCAGGACCGAAAGGTTAATTTTCTTGTTAAAAACACCTGTTTATTGTGGACACCTGCTAACTGTGGACACTTTTTACCAGTTCCAGAGATGTCCACAATAGACAGGTTTCACTGTACAAGAGTTGGCCGCACGATCGTATTCCGTTGATGCACCAACTTTCTCGAGACACTGCATTTCCCCAGACTGCGTGCCGAGTGTGAATTTCGCAAGACTGAGCGAGGAATTCACGAGAAACAGTGTTTCGCGAGATTACGCACAACAATGTGGGCCACTGTGCCCAGTGATTTTCTCACCTCCAATGCCTAGAGAAAGCCCTCTGCCAGGGTAAGACTACTTGATTGTATAGTTTTGACATTGCCACAGAGCATGGTAAAATAACATGAATATCTCAGCTGAACAAGTTTCAGTATGGAAGGAAAATGGCCTCTAAACTATTAATAAAACCTTTCATAAAATGTTAAATTATAACAATAGGTTAAGACTATTTTAGGGCAGTAAAGTTTGCCTAATCAGTGTAGTGTCTGCCATAACTGAAACAGTGGCGTTCTGTCCTTTAAACACCACACTTGTCTGAATGGTTATATCCCACAGAGGCATATGCTGTGTGATCATGAGCACATACGGCCAAAATGTACACAGTTTAAAGGTTTCACAAACTAATCTGGTGATTAACCCCACAGGTGTCAGAAACCAATTGACACCGATGCATGTGTGGTAGTCAATACAGAGATACTGTATGAGGATCTCATTAATTTTGCCTCTAAAAAGTTTCTAACATCTTCAAATTAAAAATACCTGGTACATTAGCGATATTGACAGGCATAGTAATAAAAGAGTTTTACAATTTATGTTAGTGTTGCTACAATTAATTGACCTCAAATTTGTGTTGAAGATTGGTACTTTTAACATGCATTACCCCATGCCCTCAAGTGTTCACCCCCGCGATGCCCTCTCCACTTAGCTGGAGGTGAGAAAAGTCTATGCTTTGCTTGTTCTGTGAAAGGAGTCCATTGGTCATTTGTGGCAACCTGCGGGTCGTTTGGAAACGGATTTCGATGCTCTTAAATGCAATTAATAGGTATAGTTATACAAAGATAAAGACCTAATCAGAATATTCTGATCAAACGTTATCCCCACCAGCTCGTATGACTGATTCAGCTTACAAACCAAACTTTTCCATTATTATTATGACCACACTACACCACCTGATCATAAGGCTTTAATACAGCAGGCGGGTGATATCAAATGGACACATAGCTAATGTTGGAAAATGTACGCAGGTAGAACTTTATAGCATTTTACCCTAACGCACAATCTTCAGTCCCTGAAGTTAGTCTGTAATAAATGAAGATTAGTAGTTTATGGTCTATTCGTGGGACCTCTCTTCCGGCTGGTAAATCATGTCCCTGGTACACTCAAACTATGGTTTGTCCATGGCATATATACCTGTAATTTCTGGACGCATTTTCAACAGCGGCAACTGTTAATTTCCACAACCAAAAGCTATTGTGTGAGGTTTTCATATGACGACCCTGTACACAATACACAGAAGGAAATACCACATATTTCCGGTATTTTCTAAGATAATAAATACATATCAACGCCCAAATGTTCAGGTACACTTTTCGTACTTGCATCTCATTATAGATAAATATATGTAGATAGACAGATAGACATACAGGCAGACAGAGAGATAGAGAAAAAGACAGACATAGATAGATAGATAGATAGATAGATAGATAGATAGATAGATAGATAGATAGATAGATAGATAGATAGATAGATAATTGTGATGTCATATCGTTATGCCCGCATCTTTTGCCATGCTATAAAAAACTCCTTTCTTGTCGTTAAGAAGATCACGTGGGGCAGCAAACTCTCGTATCTTCCCTTTGTCTAAAACAAGTACCCTGAAATAAACAAGAAAACAGTGTTATCGTTACAGCAGAAAATAACGTAAGCTTAAATGTAGCCTAAAATCTTCGCAAATCAAAGTGCATAATTTATTACTACGCATGATATTAAAATATAGTGATCCAGATGACGTTATGTGTGCAATTAATATGATATAGAAAACTCACGAAAATACTCTAACGTTGCAATTTTTATACCTGTAAATTGTTCCAGTTTTGTGCAAAACATTTTGTTCAAGATTAAGCGATTTAATTTTGAAACAATTCAGAACCCCATTGAATCTAAATATGTTTGGCACCTCAGTGTTATGAATATAAAATGCGGAGTTTGACTTGTTTATCATAGTCCTTGATTGTATTGAACCTACGAGCAGTACGAAGTACTAACTTATCATAGCCCATGATTGTATTGAGCCTGTTTTCAACAGTAAGTGCCTACTGAGTATAACACATAGTTGAATATTGCGTGCGAGCAATAGCAAGTGCTTACTTATCATAGTCCATGATTGTATGGAGCCTGTGAGCTATAGTTAGTACTGTACAGTTGGGGAACTGAGTACGGATAGTCGTTTGGATTAGGTCATCTGTCTCCATATCAACTGCTGCTGTTGCCTCATCCAGAATAAGAATTTTTGTTTTACGTAACAATGCGCGTGCAAGACACACAAGTTGTCTTTGGCCAACGCTGTCAGGAAACAGAAAAGAAAATCCACGCACAATTGCATGATAGAAGACATATCTGTGGGTCATATTATTTATTTTTATGGCAGTTTCATTTTAAAAATCATTCATTCATCAATAATTTAAATAACATACTCTAAGCCAAGCAACTCTCAAACTAACATTTTCAAAACTATAAATGTGTTTCGCAGATCATACCAACTTATCGTAAGGCACTTTTATAGTGTCATAAGAGGTTTTGCCACTATATATAGAGAGACAGGCAGACAGATAGACAGACAGACAAAGAGGAAAGGGAGACAGACTTTGGTTTTGTCAACATTTACGGTGGTTTTCAAGTTTTCAGTTTGGCATGCAGATATTCAAATATACCTCAGTGCTTCGCCGCTTTCTCCACACTCATAGTTCAGTCCTTTGTTCAAACCAGATATAAAAGCCTTCAAGTGCGCATGCTCCAGAGCACGCCAGATGGCATCATCTTGGTAAATGTCCAAAGGGTCTAAATTCATGCGCAGAGAACCAGAGAAAAGTACCGGATCCTGAAGCATCATATGCAGATATTTGTGATTGTAAAGTTTAAATTTGTTCAATGCTCAGCACTAAATCGTGTTAGGATATAAAACGATATGAATCCATCCTAATCAGCGAGACAAAATGTTTGGGGAACAGCTTATTGTCCAAAATGGTGCCATAGGCTGTGAAAATGTTCTAATAAAACCAAAAATAAAATGAAACTTAATTGTTATTCCCTTATTAACGGTCATTAAATAACATCTGCTACTACATGAAGGCATCATAAACCACTGTTCCGTAAGAACTACGTCCCTCGAAGTTGAAAGCAGTACGCGTGGCAACTATTCCGAAGGAAAACAAATACGTATAGTCGTGTGCATGACATGTAGAAATGAACAAAAGCGGTACATACAATCCCATGATAATGACCGTCTTGTAGGGTGTAAATTAGATGCATAACATAACACTTCTTTTTCAAGGATACGGGTATTTGTACACTTAGTGACATTATTCCGACTGAAATAAAATCATAGAAAATCTTGGCAGGAAAAACTGCGTTAATTTTAGGATTATGCAACAAACCTGTGGTATAATGGTCAATCGCGACCTAAGATCGTGCAGGCCAAGTTTGCTGATGTCTTTGCCATCAATAAGTATTTCTCCGCCGGCTGCCTCGATTATCCGAAACAAGGACAGAGTCAGCGATGACTTTCCGGCCCCTGTGCGGCCTACAACTCCAACCTGACTACAGATAAATTGCGATGTGTTTAATGAGACGAAATAAGTGGTCCGTGGTATCTTAACATTACAAGTTTATGTAAGTTCCCTGCTGATTAGGCGAGAAAAGCGACTTTTAGTTTTGTTGCGCACAATTAAGAGGGAAGAACTGAAAAGATACACCACATGCTCGTACTGAAAAACTTGCAATATTGAAAATACTTTTCTGTTGGGTAAAAGTTTACAGGGCTGTGCGAAAGGAGATTATTTTTTGTACGAAGCCCATATAAGTCTCCACTCAAAAGCGTCCGTTTTCAAATTAAGTGTCATGCCAAGGTAGTGTATTGAGTAGTAGAATAAAAAATAAATAATAAAACCCACAGGACACCCACAACATAAACGTTTCATGTTGAGCTATAAAGATGGTATCTGTCATGATTTACATCAAAACGTAAAAAGCATTATGCCTGTTTTGATAGAATGCACAAATGTTCCAGTGTTACGTACGATCTGCTGGGTTTGGTTTTATAGCCACAATGGCAAGCCATGTAACTGGGCATAATTCTATTATCCCAAATGGACTTTGTGTGAAATATTATCCTGAATGCAATCTGAAGAATCTCAACTCAGTTGTTGTCTAAGAAAATTAGGTGGCTTCTGATGTCCGTGTGCAGTTTACAGTTTTCATGCTTGTAGTGCTGACAATGTTCATCTTTAAACCTTCAAGGATATTGAAACCAGCAGTCAATAGCCAATCATGTATATCACTTTTTAATTGCTTACTTTCTGGCCAGACTTCACCCGGAAGTTAATGTCATTCAGCACCAGATCTAAACCAGGTCGATACCTTGTTCTGTAATTTATAAATTCGACTTGGCCGTGCTCAGGCCAACCCCTTGATGGTCGATTGCCTTCTATCACCCAGTCTGCCTGCAAAAAATGTATAATAATGATAAAACCCTCAGTCCTTGCGACCTGGTAGAAGACAAATTGCAACACAACAGTTATGACCCAATCAAAACTTCTAAAACGCTGAACCTACAGAAGCACAAATGGGGTGTCTGGGTTCCAATCATTGGGAAGTCAATTTCAGACACAAGTTGGTCTGTTTAAACATAATGAACACAAACTGACCTCAGTATTCAACTCCGAATACTCTTTAATCCTCTCCACGGACACTGTGCATGTTTCCAATTCAGTGCAAGAAAGCACAGAAATGTTCATGTATTTGGTCACCTAAAAGAGCAAAGAAAAACTGTATGATTTAAACATGCTGGTTTCATTTCTGTTTCCAGAAACTAATCATAGGATGGTGACAAAAGTGATTATCTTAATTTGAACCTCCAACTTGGAAGGAAATGTTATAAGCAGAGACTCACCATATAACTGCAAAACAGAAGAGCAAAACCACGCACCTATAGGAACACAACATTGAACCAATTTTGGCTTCACGTAATTATTGTTGGCTCAATGATGACGTTATTTCATTTTAATGTACTAGCAGTGTTACAATAGACCATAACATACACCTTTATAATAACTTATTACACTTTTTAACCTGTAACATTTTTTGGAATTCCAGACTCTTCAATGGATAACATTTTATCCCCTCTAAACGCTGACGGCATTTTCTCTTAGCAGAAATAAAAGGTCACTGAACAGTTCTCCTGGTCGACTTTTTGTGCCGTTTCTTCAAAAATAACAAAGAACTGTTTTAGGCTGAATGAAACGGACGTAATGTATGTTAAAACGTACCTGTATAGCGTAGGAAACAGACAGACCTGCAAGAGCACCGTTAATACTATTGCGTTGAATAACTACGAAGAGAGCGACAAAGAATACCACCAAAGCGCCAAGGCTCTCCAGCATAACACCTAGCCATCTGAAATAAAATTGATCCTTAGTACGATTACTCAAGTGGCTTTGAAATATAACATATCAATGATTAATACAAAGAAATCGAACAAATCAAACTTAAAAAGTTAATTCCCAATGCATTATAATATAAATGTCAATTAAGTTCGTTATCTAAACATCCGCGTAAATTCCGTTCACTGTACATAGTGTTGGTTATATACCATGATGATTTAATCATACGATTGAATGTACGGTGTTTTCAGACAGAAACGTTTGAAAGCATAGTAAAAATAAAAATGGTGGCAAAACTTGGACTGTGTACGATTCGCATGGTCAGCAATTCGTGTAAATGATCAAAATATGTTTAGATATGTAAACGGTATGCTGTACTTGGCTCTTAAAGGTTGTTATAAACAAAAGTGTGTGTGAATCAAACATAATATCAAGGAGGTTACCTCCATCCGACAATGACATGGAACCAAGCCCTCTCACTATCGTCAATGAGTTGATCTGACCGATCAATGAATCTTTCTTGTTGTCTGTACGCACGAATAGAGGTTGCTCCAATGACAGACTCGTCAAAATGGACGTAAAGAGGCGACCGCCTTATGGAATCAATCCGCTTGAACTGTCTTGCTGCAGTGATGAATAGTTTCTGCGAATGTACAAATGCAGTATTTTGTTTCCGAAAATTAAGATTGGGAATGAGGGCATAGCCCTATAATATATATATATATATATTATACTTTATGTACTATATCCTGTTGTGACTGTTTTTGTGTATGTGTTTGTTTTACTATTAGGAAGTTAATCTATGTACAGTGTTGTGTAACAAACAAATTGAAATATATATATATATATATATTCTGATATTGCACCAGTGTTCCGTAATGTAAATATATTTTATCATAAAGGAGGTTCTATAAGCGTGTATATGTTTCTTTCCCTCCTGCCAATATTTGTGTTATATATTGTATATATTATGATTTGTATTGGATTATTTGGCGAATAAACAAATCAAAATACAAAAAAATCAAATATATATATATATGTGTGTGTGTGTGTGTGTGTGTGTGTGTGTGTGCGTGTGTAAATAGTATTGTTCAATTGCAAGTAAAGTAACTACGTTATTATATTTGATAGACTTTAAATGGGGAACATAACATTGCCGCCAAAAGGGTTGTCATGCTCCACATTTTAGCTCTCTTTAGCACAGGTCGCAGAACGTCTGTCTGTTATTCCGTCCTTCCGTGCATCGTTCAGTCCGTAATCATTTTGCTCGTTAGCGAGATATAAACCACAATTTTCAAGATAGCCCTATATGACTTTCAGAACTTATCGAGCGTATGGAAGTGCAGGTGCACATTTATCATTTTTCTTTTTCAATAACTCGAAAATTTGTTAACCGATTTAAACAAACAGAACCTGTACGGAGAGCTGGATCCGGAGTGCACATTTTGAACACTAACTTTTTTAAAACCTCAGTTGAAGATCAAGGTCAAATGCCAAGTTGGAATATAGTGGTCATCTTGTGAATGTTCTTCACCCGTCATTTTTTTTTTTTTTTAGTTAGGGCTAAATTACGTTTAGCATTTATAAACCGTATAAACGTTTATGTCCGTGTCAACATTGGTGGAACCCCCTATAGTATTATGTAATATACCGGTCAAAATGAGAAAATTTTGTGACCAGTCCTGCATTTTTATTATTATTATTATTATTATTATTATTATTATTATTATTATTATTATTATTATTATTATTATTATTATTATTGTTGTTGTTGTTGTTGTTGTTGTTATTATTATTATTATTATCATTATTATTATATTTTAAAAGTTGATGGTATTGTAGAAGAGGTCAAAATCTCGGTTGCCTATAATACTAGCAGCGCTACCTATAATTTGACGGAAGTTTGGATTTAAATGTCTTGAATGATGCAAACTTCTGTATCTGGACTTGCCAAATTTATAGGATATAAAGATTATGCTATAGAATTATATTAGATCAGTGACCTTAACCTATTTATGTTAGGTCACCAGACCTGTTCAGTTGGAAGAGGTGAGTTTGTAACGGCAGGCTGTAGCTTGGACATCAATGGCAAAGATGGGTAATAAGCCTCCAGATCAAACTTGCACTTGAGTACATTGTAAATTAAACTCTACTTGGTGATCTACTTTTGGATCACCTTGACCTAATGATTGTGTGAGGTTGACTTATTTTCAAAGCCATCAAGCACTTAAGAAAGGGACATTTAATTCAATATCTTGATAAAGAATAAGGCAAATGGTACCAAATGTGCCACAAATGTGTATCACGTGGAGGTTTAGGATTCCATAATATGGATGACCTTGTTTAATTTTACAAGGTCTTGAGAAGATACATTCCAGGAAATGATTTTTGGTGATGATGGTCAGCAAAGTACGAGGCCCATGGGCCTCCTGCTTATATATTGCAGCTTAAAATGCAATGTAACCGTCACATATTTCACGACAGATGATTGAAGTTCAAGCATTCATACGTTTGCGATGGAGTGAACCAAGTCAAAGGCTCCTAGACACCTGGGGATAATTGAAGAACTTGTTGTCAATTGTGATCCTTGAATTACACTGTTTGTCACCTAGCCAGCAAAGGTATCACATAAAAATTTCAAGAGCATCAAGTTCAGTTTGAATTAGGTGATGGCGATGTTAATGGTGTGACTCTAGTTATAAAATAAGTATTAGTCTGCGAGGTCTTTCCTAGATAAGTTTTGTTTTATATGTACACAAACAAAAGAATGCATAAGATATAACATGACAGTACAAATTATAAAAAGATGCATAAGATATAACTTTACAATACCTGTAATATGTAATAAACAATGCCCAAAGGTAAGGCAACTACGAAGAAGTAAGGCGTAACATACAAAATCACTACCAATGTAGAAAGGAGTGTAGCAACGGCAAAAATCCACATCCGTATATATAGCGGCATATTAAAGTCTATTATGTCCATATCCTTTGAAAACCTGTTTACAATCCTTCCAAGGGGCGTGGTATCGAAATAAGACATGGGCGCCTTTAATATTCGGTCCAGGATAATTGCATGGAGCTGCCTGGACGCCATGACACTGCCTGCGGCTACAGCAAGCGCGTTGACCAACACAGAGGCACCTGGAAAAAATCAAAAGCACAAAACTACAATAAGAGTGTAATTTGGGATCCAAGGCGGTAGCGCACAAAGCTGCTTATATTACATTATATACATTTCCTAATTTCAGGGACAAAATGCCAAACAGATTGAAAATGCCAAACAGATTGATAAGGAAGTGAATGAACTGCATGAAAATAACATTTCTTGGTGCTAGCCTCTGATATCGTAAAAGAGCAGCTTGCATGTATCTTGTTAAAATATAGCCAAAATATTTAACGATTTTTCCTTAAATTAAGACTGAGTAAACTCTTTTCCGGTTTCATCTACAATAAGCTATTTAATTTTGTTTTATTGCTGTTGAAGCCAGTCAAAAACATTGAAGTAGGCGACATTTGACCACCAATCACGTTTGGCCGGTTGATGTGGAAAAGAGTTAATTAAAACAGTGGGGATAACAGAAAAAAGAGACAGATGATATGCCAACCAAGTTATATGTATAGTGAGAGAACAATGCTTGGAAATCAATGAAGCAGTTTGAAAGTCAAAACATGGTTCTCTCCAAGTCTGCATTTACTTCTTCAATTTTTGGTCTGTATTTTACCATAGAAGCACTAATTTCCTGTGAACTGCAAACGTTTCAAACAGGACATGATACTGTGAGATCAGTCTAGCACCTACCCCAGTAATCAGGCTATTTTAATCTAAGTGGCTTTCAATAAGGTCTCGATTTGGCCACCCCGCTGTCCAATGTAACAACAGTGGCAACATGACAGACAACAGAAGATGAAGTGTATCCCGGCAAGTAAAACCACGAAAGAATAAACTAGATTTTGTTCCGCCAGTGTTTTCATGCTTTTTTAAAATCCACTCTGTGAATCTCGTAGATTTACTGTTGTTTCCAGATTTTTTCCTACAATAGGGACGCACATCCAAAACAAAATGTTGCTTGTTCTTTTTCATCATTTTTTCTTTCTTTTTCTGTGATCGTTTTTTTTTTGGGGGGGGGTACAATTTTATCCTGTCCAGTCGTTACGTTTCCTATGTGCATAACATCTTAACAGTATCATATTTCATGGAATTATGCTGCCGTACATGTTTTTATTGGTTATACTTGCACTGGATTCATCCATCAGAGAATACAGCAAGCATACCTTGTATGTAACTGTATACTTTTATCTACGGTGCTTGACGCCATCTTATTAGCCAATCACACCACCAGGTAGGGATCGCATGACTTTCCCTTCGCAACTATGGAGTCATATAATCTATTGTTGGGGGGGGGGTCTATGTTCGTTGGTTTGTTTGTTTTTTTGTTTGTTTTTTGTGTTTGGCCATTTGTTTTTTGTTTTTGTTTTCTTTTTTGTTTATTCTTTCGTGATTTTTGTACTTTTAGCTGCAAAGTAATTAAAGAGAATAGATGAATATGAAAATTTTAGAGATTACTTGTTAGAAACGATGCCTGAAACAAAATAACTTTTTTTAACCAAATTTTTTACATTGCCTTAGCTTTTAATTTTTAGTAGTAACCACTTCCTAAAGATATCCCATGGCGGCCATTTAGGATTCATAAGGCAGCCATTCTGCAAAAACCTATAAGAATGAATAAGTCAGCATTAAATCACGTAGAAGTAAGCCTCCAGATCAAACTTGCACTTGAGTACATTGTAAATTAAACTCTACTTGGTGATCTACTTTTGGATCACCTTGACCTAATGATTGTGTGAGGTTGACTTATTTTGAAAGCCATTAAGCACTTAAGAAAAGGACATTTAATTCAATATCTTGATAGCTAGCTTTTAATTTTTAGTAGTAACCACTTCCTAAAGATATCCCATGGCGGCCATTTTGGATTCATAAGGCAGCCATTATGCAAAAACCTATAAGAATGAATAAGTCAGCTTCAAATCACGTAGAAGCAAAATTTTGGGAGTCTAATCCTAAATCTTATGGGGTAAGGAATTCAATAATATCATTCAAACTACAACCCTTTTATATAAAGAAATTAGTAAGAACACTAGTCGCAATTAGAGTTTATTATCAGGGACTACACTATAATATCTTGCATTAGCACACTTGTTCTTTCGAAGTTTTGACAATAATATAAGAGGTAGTGCACAGAACACCAAGTGAATGAACGGAACAGTTGCTGTGTCAAATGAGAACAATCAGAAATTGTGTTATTGTAAGAGTCAATAAAGTCACAGTGTGGTTTTCACTGAAGTAAAACTACATGTAAGTCAGATAATTCCTTCAAATTTCTGTTGTTGACTGTTTTCTCAACGATATTAAAAGTGATGAAGGGGATACAGAATAAACCAACAGATCGTTTACTGTTTTGTATGGAAACATTCGGAAACAGTGTGAATATAAGAGTCAAAAAAGTCATCACACAGTTTTCAGTGATACAAAACACTTAGAAGTATGTGTAGCAAAATGTCAGTGTAAATTCTTTGCTGCTATCAAGGACTTCTCCCAGGAAGTCATGATGTTTCTCTGAAATACATTATTTACTTTCAGCAGTGACAAATGCATAGTTCATTGTACTTCCAGCCAGCAGTTTTTCATTTACATCTATTGCCCCCACAGCCATGCTGACCCTTACAAGTACATGTAATGGGTTCGTTGCAGGCCTTGGAGCACACAGGTAGTAACCCGAACAGGAACCCAGGACTGGCTGTCTTCGTCAAGAGTCCCACTCCACCCCTCTGCATTGGGTGCATCTTGTTCACTCTTTTCGCTACTGCACCATATCCCAGCCTGGTAGACAACTCGCCTGGAGTGCTGCAGTGGTGCATCCTGGGTCGGGATCATTTCCTGCATCATCACCATGTTCCAGGTCACTTGTCTTATCATATTGCCAACTGTGAAGCGTTCTAGTCACTGGAAGTGTGCCGAATTGGCATCTAGTTTGATACAGGGATGAGGTGCTATGTAGCAGAAGGAGCTGGTCACATCAGGGTAACACTTAAACACCACCCATGCCAATGATGATATTTTGCCCCTGCCAAAGAATAAAGATGTTGTATCACATCCTGTAAAGGTATGGAAGACTGGCAAGGTCAGGGATTTCTCTTTACCAAGGAAATCATATATGACATTTATATGATATGTAAAATGCTTGCCTGTTCCAAAGGCAAGCCATATGATGACACCTGTATCAAAATTGGTCAGAAAATGGAACTTGCATTTGAGGATTACCAATAAACTAAATGTCACAATACCAGCACAGGAAAGAAAGTGAACCACAGCAGAACTATCAAGAAGCTTCACATCAAAGGAATCTGAAGGTGTCCTTGAGTGTCCTGAGCCAGTGTGTCCAGTAAATCAGATTTCTTTCCAAGACACAATTTCCCACCATTAGAGATTGAAAGGAGAAAGACTGGGTCTCATGTTTGAAAAAATGTGGTCATTGCACTGTGTCTTTGCTATATTACAATATGCAATTTGGAGAAAATGACAACATTATTTTCAAACAGTGGTATCTTTTCTGGTTGTTTTGTCTTAGTTTCTGCCCTAGGACATTGGAAAAGATGATGGGCATTCTTTTTAATGGGCTCATGAATTGAGCGTGTACAGTCTACTGTCACTTCTTTGTGATATTTGGTGTACTGATCCTTTCCTAGCCCATACACACTCTACACTATATTCACCACTAACTTATCAAGTACATTCCGTGTGTCTAAAGCCACTAACTCATCATTGTCTTCCAGGAAAGGGTTTTTAAGCTCACTAATGAGATAGGCCAAATTCACTGCATGTTCTATGAACCCTTCTGTATGGAAATACCATCTTCCTGATGGTTCCCACATTCATCTTCTTTTGTGAGATAATCATCTTCAAATTCTCTCAATAACCTGGCTTGTTCAGGACCTGACCCCATTTACTTCCTGAATGCTGCCATATTCTTACTCAGTGCCACTGCACCTCCTAAGCCCTTTACTGCCTCATTGTTTTGCTCATGAGCTTGGTCTATTGGCATAATTGAGAATCTGTTTATGTTCTTTTTGAACAACCAAGTGACCATGTTCCTCAAACTCTTTAAGGATGAGTGCAGTTAGATTACCCATATCACGGATGTGTGTTGGGAGCCATTGGGCCTAGTTGTGCTGGTCTTGGGAAAAAAAACCATTGAGCTAATGCCTTCATGCTCTCCACAAACAAACCGATTTTTTTCACAGTGTGATAAAAATAAGACCCCAAAGTTCTATTTCTAAAATGGTGTCCCAATACTGAAATGTTGGATTTTTCTGAACCATTTGCTGCCTCCATGACCCCTGGGCTTCATCAATGTGAGGTCTCTCAGTTTGAAGGAAACCATCTTGCTGGAGCTTTGCCACAGCCAATGCAGTCACCTGGTGAGTATATCAGGTTCTTGTGAGATGTGTTGCCTTAATAAATGAGTCTGCAGTGCCCAGCAAGTGATGTCTGCTTGTGTCAAAACATTGGTCCATCCAGATTTGTCTAAATAGTCACCATAAGTCTTCCACATTGCCATTTTTATGTGTAAACCTCAAAAAATGTGGTGTACTTGCCTCCCCATGAGTATCTGGCCAATTCCACTGCACATACTTCGCAACAGCATACAGAGTGGAGCGTTACTGGTAGCTGTCCTGGGTTGAGGATTTCTGTAAGAGCTGCGTAAGAGTGGTTTGCAGGCTACTTGGTGAACTTTGTTCAGATGCATGGAATGCCGAATGCTGACCAGACAACACAATCACCCTTTTCTACACTCTCTTTCTCCATGATGTAAGTGGCATGGCCATCCAACACTTCCCTTTCCGTCATGCAACTATAAGAAGAGTTTGCCAATTCTGTGGCAATGAAACATTCACCAGTTGTGGGACAAACAATGTTCCATTTTAAGAGACACAGCTGGCACAGTGCTGAAGCTGTCTGGCTGCATGTGATTCTTTATTTTTTTTTATCAGGTGAAGGCAGCCGGATGTCAATTTGCTTGTGTCCCAAATGAGACATACCGGGAAACTGAAATAGACTGATGCCTCTGCCATGAAATGAGCCTGTGGCTGTTGTACTTCAAGGATTGTGACCCAACTTGTCTAATGCTGTTACAGTGAACAGCCAACATCGAAGCTGAGCAGGAACCACAACACCTTTCTTTTGGAAGTCCTCACTCACTGCTGTTGCCAACTGACATTCAATTTGAAGGACCCTATCATAGTGTACAGAGAGTCTATGTTATTAGTTTTTTAAACCATGTCTCTATCTGAATTTTTAATCCAAGATACAGAATTAATAAAGGTTCTCTATCCAATGAATGCAGAGACCTGGAAGCAGCAGGGGCATGTTGTTTAGAGTTGAAAAGAATAGCCTGAGATATAGTAAGGCTAGCCTGCAAGTCGGTTGAATCTTGGTTGGTTACGTTAGATCCATTCAACACCATAGTGCCGTGGTTTTGAGAAGAGTTGGAACTGATCTATTCTGGCAGCCATGGGGTAGTGTACTCTCAAAGCAAAATCCTGCAAAATTTACAATCTCTTTGCATCAAATTTTGGCAACCTTTGCAAACAGCAGTGCATCACCTTCACAATAATCTGCCATGGCCTGTATCAGCATCTGTTGCATTCCTTGTTGGAAGACTGAAACTTTATTTTTGCCATTACCGTGCTCTCGTGTTTCTGGAAAGTGTGCAGGGATCTTTTCCTTAAATCGAGGCCTGTTTATCTCCTTTTCAACCAAAGTCTCTTAAGCGATTTTGATACGTCTAAGACAGAACTGAAACTTTACAGTGCAAGGAAAATTCCACTTTCAACAGTTTTCTACATGGGTAATGAGTTCTGCAAATGCTCTTGCCTTGATAATCTTCTCTTCAGATGAACCACTCTCCTGTCGTCAAAACAGTGATCTAAAGCGATTTCTTAGCTTTATTAAGCAATCTAGACGATATTTAGCATCAAGTGCAACAAGATCTCCACCTTCAACTATAGCTATTAATTCTGATGTTTTCATCAGCCCCCAAAGTGCTAATTCATGGAGACGTCCATTCACTTGTTGACAAAACACACAGGCTTCTTAACTGGTTTACTGCTGATGAGCCATTTTCCCATCAGATGCACTGCCCATTAAAGATTCACCCCTTTCTCTTTTCTTAGTAGCTCTCTCAAGTTTCTCATTGCTGAACTTTACATAACAGGATTTATGCCATGCTGCCTGATTTAGTACCAGTTCATCAACAGGGTAAGTAAGAGAGAGTGGAAAATTGAGTAAGAATCAAACTGGACAGGTTTGAGAGTCTGCAAAAAAAAAAAATTAGACACAAGTCACCATGCAAAAATGCCTTCAATTTGTATTATCTCAGACTGACCCCGGGTTTTTTGAGCAGCATTGAGAATGGTGAGGACATGTCGGGTATGAGGACAAGGATATTTGCAATTTTTGGCCCAAACAAGTACTCAGTGATTATTAACAGGATATTATTGCATTTTTTGCCCCAGAAGACATATGTTTTGGTACCGCTTCTATGATTCTACACTCTTCCAAATCTAAGATATTGAAATTTTAAGCTTTTTACGCAATGGCCACTAGTATATCAAAGATGGCCGCTATAGAATATTTTGACGAACTGGTCTCTAGTAAAAATTGAATGATGAGGTTATGGGCAACATGTGGCACAAATTTGATGCTTTTGTCCAGAATGTCCACATTTCTCTCAAATTTGATCCTAAGCTGCCTGACTACTGAACTTTGAATGACTACAGATAGATCCCAATTACTTCTGCTTGTTTGAAATAGTCACACTGAGTGGATTGCAAGTTAATTTTTAGGGGTGCCCTTCTATGTCAACTTTTATCTGGCCTGTCTATAATGCCAAGGTATAAATAGTTATACTTTGTGTATCAGTCAGTGTCCAAGCTCTGTACAAACAGTTTCATAGTTTTTTGTTAGTTGTTGCTTCATACACCATGTTGGACAGACTTTGCACTATCTGGATGCTGATTGGCTGACTCATTATGAATGCAACTTCAGACACAGGCGGCGGTTTATAAGTTTACTGGCTTGTGTCTGTCACTAGATATTGGTTGATTGATTTGGTATGACATTCAGCAACATCAGGTACTTTTCGTTCATTTCCAAGCAAAAGATTTTGAATTATGTTCTACAGATATAACTAGTTTGGTGATAGCTAACATCAAAAAGTTTATGTGATTGGTGCTAAACTTTTTTTTTCTCTTTTAAACTGTTGAAGTCCAATATAGTTGTGCAGAAGGTGGGGTTTCAGGGGGTTTCACAAAAAATACCTTGTGCTACTCCAAGAACACCATAGATGCCCAGGCTCATTTTGGTGCGGTCACGTGGTGTCGTGCCATTGGTAGGTATATCAACACTCCACTCACTGAGCCAAATATTGGTACCAACTTGAGCCGCAGTAAGTAACAAATGGGAAATGATTGTCACCATAAATAATCCTAGACCACCTGCACGTACATACATCATCAAGACGCTGTGTTTAACCTAGCATGAAAAAAGTAGTGGCAGCAGATATTACAAATTTGATCAATGTGCATTAAAAACCAATATCTGTTGGGTCTGAGACCAAACTACGTGATCCGTATTCATCAAATAAATGATTGTCGTGGAAAGTGTAGATTTACTAAATGCTAGGGCTCAAAGTATGTAATAGATACAACACAAAGATATCAAATTTGCTGTTTTACATAGTCAGTTTATCAATCATTTCGCGACCTAACAAAACACTGCTCAGGAGACGATGAAATTGTCAAAATGTTGCAAGAAACAAGCTACATGTAAGTCTGTTCAATTAAACAGTTTGTCGGGAGAGCATGTGTGTAACACTGAATATCTTCTCTAATAGCTATACTTACGGCTCCAGATTGTGCCATTTCTTCTAGGATCAGTTTATCTGATGGACGTTGTTTGTGAGTCATATTTGTGTGAGATTCTGTGCAGTTCTTTTGCTTCTGGTGTAATCTTCTTTGGGTTATGTGTCTGAAATTTACGGTTTTAAAAAACCGAGCAAACATTTTATCAGTAATTATAATGATAGTAAAATAGTGCTACTACTACTAATACTACCACAAATTTAATAATAATAATAATAAGAAGAAGAAGAAGAAGAAGAAGAAGAAGAAGAAGAAGAAGAAGAAGAACAACAACAACAACAACAATAATAACAATAATGATAATACTAATAGTGTGAAAAGCAGTCTCGTCAGCCCTTGTCTGTTTTCCTTCTGTATTTTTTCATCTTATCAAAACACATTTTTATCTTGGTCGTTATTATTTAAGAACTTAACAATAAACATTAGGCTACGGTGGTCATCTTGTTTCTTACTCCTGTTTCTTTCATGACAGGTCATTCTTTTTTTCTTTTCGGGATTTCATTATTGCCACAGTGCACTTGTGGTGATGTATCTGTGACGGGATTTTTCAACACAGAAAATGAAAAATTGCAATGGTATGTCTTTCTGTCGCTTAATATAAACATACTTTTTACGTACCTTCTCCATTTCAGGGTTTTGTGATACACTCTTTTCATTTCCACTCTGCTCTGACATCTTTGCCATGCAATGGTGCAGCTTTTCCATTCCTCCAGATTCTACAAAAACAATACATCCTGGCTTGATTTTTGCAAAAGCTGGAGCACAGAAGTACACACATTTTTACAAACAATTTTTACAACAATCCTGTGGCCTGCGTGTACATACAGATACATTTTCATGCATGTCTATGGAATGGTATCTAAGAATTCTTAAAGTCGTTTCCGGTATCAGTTGTATGACACACTTTCAAGTAGTAATGTGCGGGTGCGAACCCAGACATTTTGTTTCTATCAAGAATTTTTCCTTTCTTTCTTCCCTTCCTTCCTTCCTTCCTTCCTTCCTTCCTTCCTTTTTTTCTTTCTTTCTTTCTTTCTTTCTTTCTTCTGTACAACCAAACTTGTCCGGAGTTTTTGTCATACACTATTATTCCCCAAACCACCAAGTTTGCCATGGCGACTGACCTACCTGTGAAACTGCGCATATGGTTCGGAATAGTGATGATGTTTGAAATTATGCAAATCTGAGGCAATTAAAAGATCCATATATTCCAAGCTACTGCAGATAGACACAAAATTTTCATGTGCATGTAAAGGTTTCTGACACCTGCGAATATAATGGACAGTGAATGCAAGTTGTAGAATTTCAAATTACACTAATTGGGGGCATTCAATATTTCAAAGTTGAATATCTGCAAAACTATTATAGATAGAGATACCATTCCAACTTCAAGCTATAGGTTTGTGGCAAAACCATATCCAATGTACACACAGTACAACACCATAAGTCACTTAAGCTGGTCTCCACGCACTTCAGGTGCTTTGCTAGACTTAGTCAGTCCAAGTTTTTTGGCATCTTGACGATCCCATGGCATGGATGTGGAGTTCGACATATATTGGGATGCCAACCACCACATGATGACCTGCTGGAATGAACATCCTGCATGGCACTCCTGCATGCGTAGGAGAGGCATCGTCTGTACTGAGGAGAGTCTGTGTGACATTTGTCAATGATGGACTTCTTCTCAGTGGCAAAAAGTCCATCAAGCAGTTGTGACATCTCCCAAACAGAGGCTCTGACATGCGTAGGCATGCTGTGAGCATGATGTCAGTGTAACTCATGGGGAGGGGAGTGATAATGGGTGGGTGATCTTGCTCTAGGATCCCCTCCACATCCATGGCAGCTCAAGTGACCAAGTCTGTAGAGAGTGGACCCTCCTATCCTGCTCATCCTATGGCTAGCCATGCATCAGTAGTCCGGTGCCAGGATACTACCTTGGTGATTACTAGAGCAGAAGCCACCAAGGGGGGAAGGAATACAGCGGTAGCTGTGGTAGAACTCTGATGACATCTTTATCATACCCTGTGGCTCTTCCTCCTGCAGGATTTCCGTCTTGCACCCTGCCAGGGCATGCTACAGCTGTCCAGGTGGAGGCGACTGCCCAAGTGCTGATGCGTTGGGTGGAGGCGCTTTTTGTCATCAATTGGCTAGAACTAGGGGCAATTCACAGTGCCCTTATCCAGTTTTGATCACAAATGGAGAACAACCATGTCTTGGTGATGTGTGACAATCGTGCAGCAGTTGAGTGGTATATGCCTTTTTAGATCCTTCTCTCGCTAAAAGTTTGGTGCCAGATTCGGGAGGAGCAGCATGAAGTCCTTCTTGTGGCCCCAGGTGGCCCAAGAGGGAATGGTCCTTGGACCATGTAGACCTGAGTGTAGAGCCTACTCAGTCGCCACCTCTTCTCCCTGAACTGCTCTTGCAATCAGCTTCAAATAGGTTCCACTACAACCTGCAGTTTCTCAGACTTCATGTCTGGTGACCATCACCAAGGGTGTTATGTCAACTGGCTTCTCAAGAGGAGTGGCTGAATAGGTTGCCCATGGGAAGCTTCATCAGTCTTTTTTAAGGATTTATGACTCACAGTGGAACAAATTTGCAGCTTGGAGTACTGCTAAGTACCTATTGCCTTGGGAGTCTTCAGTCCAGCAGATTGCAGACTTTCTTTTCAGTCTGTTTGAGGAGGGGCACTTCAAGGTTTGCACCATTGAGGAATACAAGTCAGCCATTGCGGCTACCCTCAGACCATGGGACAGAGTTTGAGACAGATCCCTTCCTCTGTGGACTTGTGAACAATTTCTATATGGACTAGCCAGTGGAGTGTTATCTTGTGCCTCACTGGGATCTCTCTGTGGCACTAGGGGCATTTAGTAAGCCTCTGTCTGTACGTATAGATATGGATTAGATCGACCTTAAGATCCTTACCTTCAAGACAGTCTTCCTGTTAGCTGTGGCCACAAGTGCTAGGCACAGGGAGATGCATGCTTTAGATAGATCCCTCATCAGGTGGTCTGCTGATGGGAAAGTTGTATTTCTGAGGCCTTGTATGGGATTTGTGTCTAACACACAAATGGTGCATGACCCTTCAACCACTTTTACAGACTTTTGGGTTGTCATTCTGAGCAACAATTTGCAGGTCCAAGCCACATCAGGCTCTTTGTCCCATTGGAGCACTGTAGTTCTATTTGAGAGGGACTGAACCTCATCTAGCTGGGTAAAAACTTTTGTTTTTTCGTCTTTGGCAGGCAGAGTCTGGGACTCTGCAACCTAATACCATCTAGGGATGGATAAGGAAAACGATTTTCTTGGCCTGCCTGGTGGCCAGAAGAGATGAAGAGCTCACATGTTTTCATTCACTCCTGTTTATGAGACTACTGCATTCTGGGACGCATTATGCAACATGTGGGTAGGGGAATATTATGGCCCTACTTAGATGGCAATCCCATAATACCTTTACGTCTTTCTACCTAAGGGACTTGAAAGAAGTTGAGGCGCAGCTGTTGGCGCTCAAGTGCTTCCAACTTTCAATCAGTCTCAGGCTGTGCCTCACCTAGCACCTCTAGCTAAATGGGTTTGGAGAGGGGTCCCCGGGGGCCTGGGATGGTTTTCTGGTTTGTGGCCTTCAAGTGTGGAGCTTTTTGGCTAGATTCTTCGGAGGTTTCTCCTTACTTCAGTCTGACGTTACATCAGCTTAGCTGACCTTTGCTGTTGTACTGTGTCCTCTCGATATGAAGTTTTTCAACAGTAAAACTATTATTAAGAATCAATACTCACTAGAATTCTCACCCAACCTACACTTTTTGGTTCCTCCTATGCAGAGTAGGAAATTGATTTCCACATGCTTGCTATGATACATTACGGCTGGCAGGAACACTGTGCCATGCCATGTGGCCTGGTCGTCATTGAGTACAGCAGCATGGTAATGACACTGGACCCACTGATTTTTTATTGGTGCAAAGCACTTGACGTGCATGAAGGTCTTACCAACTCAAGTGACCTGTGTCGAGCACTGTTTCTTAATAATCGTTTTACTGTTGAAAAACTTCGTATTTGCATGCACAGTAGACAGTAAATTTCCAGCAACCATGGTTGATCCCTTTATCCAATAGTGAAGCCATTTTGTTCCTACAAGTTCCATTAGCGTAACCGTGATTTGTAAGAGTATTTTGGGCATTTCCCAATTTGATTCAGGTTGGTGCTGAAGGTTGCTGGTTTGAGACACGGCCGTTCAGTGCTCACAAAAAAAATTACTTTGACTGTTGTCAATATGTATCTATGCAAAATGTGGGACTGTGTTTTGTTCCCCAGGAAAACTTTTTCTTCTCATGACTGAATCTTGGGATTTTATTTGAGTACATATAGTACTAAAATTTTTCAAGTATAAAATAAAAATAAAATCGATGTGTCGTCAAGCCTCATTAGGCCTAGTCATCGGCTTGACCTCCGTTTGATGAGCATTACTTTTATGGATAAATACCGTCGCAACTCAGGTCCATACATGACAAAAAAAACATAATCTATACGAGAATAGCCAATTTTAGCATGGAAGAAAATTGAGACTGTGTTGTCATTTGAATAATAACGTTTGTGTCAATTGTGTCATTTCCACTGCTGTCTCAGGCTTGCCAATCTCAACCGTGAAAATCACTCAATTCGTGACACAAACATTATCCCCATAAACAAACCAGTCTGGATTCTCTATGCCCATATACTCCATTCTGTCCGATCTGTGTACAGATTTTAAAATATAACTGCCATAGTTTGAATTTTCTGAAATAGTATTCTATGATCAGATTTGATATCATATTCTGAAACTGGATAACTATTTTGTAGTGATAGGTCTATATTATTTTAAGAGTAGGCCTATACAGAAATAGGAATGGAACATACTCCAGAAAGACGAACATACAGACGACTTTTTTTTTCTTTTGGTGGAAATATCGATAAAGAACATGATTTGATCATTTCTTCAAAACAAAAAAATGGTATAGGCCACATCATTCACAGTTCCATAAAGCTCATAAATGACTTGGAAAACAGGTATGATTGTATGGGCACATGTACCATTAAACTATCTGACACAGGTACCCCTTATCTGTACAGACCGGCCAAGAATTTAGACACAGGTACCGTCGTTCCGGAACAAATCAGGATTTTGTTTCAACACAGGTACCTTTGTTCCGATACACGAGGAAAGATTTCTAACATAATTACCATTGTTCCAACATAGACCAGGATAGTGCAACACCCATATCCATGAATAATTTGATCCACGGTCATCTCAGCTTTGTCTTGCACGGTAAAGCTGGCTATTCTTGTTTCCCAAGGTGCTTTTTATTTTCTGATATTTAGATTAACTGGTAATTTGATTCTCACATATTCGCCAATTGTGTCAGTGTACAAGATGCTTTAGACTATAAATTACAACTATTTTTGATAAACATTACCGAAATGTCAACTGGACTTTCAAAGAAGGTCAACAAGAAACTTAAAAGTTAGAAAGCACAGACAGAATCCATACCCTCAGCATCACTGGCAGTAAGATTCCCTTCGTCATTCAGGTACGTTCTAAGGAACTCTGCAAAGGCGCCATCGTGAGCGAGTAATTCCTCATAGGTGCCCATTTCCGAAATATATCCATTTTTCATCACAACGATGCAATCCACATGTGGCAAATACGTCACACCATGCGTCACTAAAATACGAGTCTGATTATACAACAAAATTCACATTAGCTATTGATTTCATAAAGAAGAATTGTCAGAATCTGCACTAGTCAATGCCTCTCTTCATGCATATATCATTCTAATGCAGCGATCATTCTGAACATGTATGTTTGCCAAGAGCAATCAATCATTAACATGTGTATTAACTGTTAACGTGGCGTTTTCGTCGTTTACATTTAACGTTAACCCTTCCGACTTATGTACATTTAAGCTATTTACATTTAACGTCGCATTAACTTTTTACGTTTAAATGTCCGACGCTAAATATAGATGATGCGATCATTAACATATTAGCGCATTACATTTTAACGGTCTAATGTTACGCAGAGTTGGATTAACGGGGTTTTTTCTGCACGTACAGCGGAGGCAGTAGGCGTTTGGTAAAACTCCATTTTAGGGGGCGCAACGCACAGGCTAAGGTGAAGAGTTTGTTAGATATTTAAACCAATGATGATTATATTTCGATTGAAATATGTATATACCTTATCTTTTAAAATCCCCTTGGAGCCAATGACTTGCTCAAAGATGTGCTTTGCAACATGTGCATCTACGGCACTCAAAGGGTCATCTAACAAATATACGTCACAATCTTGATAGACGGCACGAGCTAGACTCACGCGCTGCTTCTGTCCACCACTTATGTTGATTCCCTGCCAGAAAGTTGAATTTCGAATTCATACTACCCAGATTCTATAAGTTAATGAACATAATTGTATGTAAAAACAATATCAAAGAGTTTAACGGGTCAGAAGCTATACATTTTCCTCACATTTATGCACAAAAAGTTTTCGCTCCTCACATTTTAAATTACACCAATGAGAGGAACAGAACACTACTGTCAGACTTCATATGTAAGGCATTTATTTGGAATTTTCAGTCAGTGCAATATAAGATAATTCCGATGACAATAAAGACCATACGCCTTTTAATATGAAGACGAGTTTAACGTCAGTGATAATACACTTTATACCAGCTATGTGTTCACAACATTTATTTAGTGTCAAGCTGTGATGTGTCATTGCCAGATTGACACATGCATGTAAATATAAGGAATTACCTTTTCGCCTATTTCTGTAAGATCTCCCCCGGGTAAGATTTGTAGATCTGTTTCTAGTGCATTAGCTTTTATAGTTTCTTGATAAAATGACGAATTCATTTGCTTTCCGAACAAAATGTTGTCCTTTACTGTTGCATTTTGTATCCATGCTTGCTGGGGTACGTATGCCACAGATCCCTACAACAAAACATCATTGTATTGAACTGTAAACGTATTTATTTCAAAACTTGATAACCCAAATAGCTACTTAGTAGCTAATCGAGTGTGTCTCTGGACATCAAAACATACAGAGGTACTATATACAAGACACACTGGACATTTCTCCACATTCCATAACACGATGAGTTCAAGGCACGCATAGCAGCAAAATACAGTCATCGGTTGACGAAAGGTCTGATCTGGGCAATATAAAACTGTATTGCAGCAAACATATCGGTGTTTGATGTATCTCGAAGACCAGCACGTTCAAATAACACGATTTCTGAGAGTCTATCACCGACAAGGTTTAACAACAGATGTGGGTGCACATCAGGAGCAGGAAATGATCCGTATCTTCCTTTAAGCTGTTACACTTGCAGGCTACACAGGGCAAAGTATTAACATAAAACAAATGAGTATTGCGTTTTGAAGACTCGAAACGCAGCTGTGCCTGAATAATGTTTGCATAACGATCACCAAACGCAACATATTTTGGAATTTCATTGCAGAAGAAGAGTATTTGGTTAATTTTGCCTTGAAGATAGAAAGTGTTGAAGACGATTTGACCTCATCGGGTAGGTTATTCCATAGGCCAAAAGCAGGTGACAGAACCAACTTAAGTAACGAATAGTCCTGTACTGAATTTGTCTAAGTTAAAGAGAGTTTCAGGGCAGGCGCGCTGCTTGTGTTACTACTTAATTTTGAATGAATTCATGGGCGTTAGGGGGAGTAACGTTATTTAGTATTTTATACAACAGGACCAGCTTAAAATGGCGACTCCTAACCAATTTAGGTGAGCAATCTATCGTTTGATGTAAATTTCATGGCAGCAGTGGACATTAATTCTGGCTGCTTCGCGCTGTAATTCTTCCATAAGGTCAGATACCAAAAATTTCAATTCAATTGCAATTATCAAAAAGGACACACCCATATTCCAGGATTGGGCCGATCATAAGCGTATACAATTTTTCAAAGGTTATTCTAAGAAGTTTAAATTGAAATCTTTTGATTCAAGAGGGACAGAAGATTATTAACTTTGTGACAATGCAATTTATGTGTATGTGCCACACCATGAACTAAGCTTTTCAAATTTAAACAGTAAAAACATTTGCAAATACATATGAACATTTAATATAATTACATTTCTGTGATTGTCTTCAACTAGCTTTCGATTAATTTTTAAGAACAATTTCACTCATCGAGTTGGATGAACCATGAAAAATAACTGGGCAGCCTTATGTTGCTTCTAAGTTACATTTTATTCATGGAGAGTCAGAGGAATGTACCAAACATCAATGAGTAGAGGAACTTCAACACAGATACGCAATTTCTAAAACATTAAACAATTAAATTTCAACAGAAATATGTCCACTTTTAAAACTGTTTTGATACTGGCTACTCAGAATTATCTTTCATTGTGTGTGTTATATTTTGACGAGAAAATATTCAAAATTTATATTTTCTGCCACCTTAAATCATACCCTTTGCAAGTAAAGAATGTATGTTAGGAAATGCAGTTTACTTTGCAAAAATCTACCTTATAAATAATGGGGCACAATATTATGTATATTACAATTTCAACGTTTTCGGTGCTAGATTGGAGTCTATGTAATAGCTTTCCTCGGTGCCCTTTGGGCACAATCCTCACCAAAAAGCTGAAGACAGAGAGCTTTGTTCTTTACGGGTACACTGGTACTTGAATAAAAGACAATTTTACGGGCAATGCGAGTCGAAAATCATTTTAAATCAGATGAAAAAAAATCTTGTGTGATATGCAATGTGCTAGTTATTCAGTCATCTCATCACCTGACTAATTGTTATATATATATATAGATATATATGCCATTACTTACATGGACTGACACTTGACCAGATACGACGTGCATCTCTCCCAGCATTGATGCAATCAAGGAAGATTTACCGCTGCCTACCTGCCCTACCACAGCGATCAAACTGCCGGCAGATACATTCAGTTCTACACTGCAAAAGGATATGCAGCGACTTCAAAATCTGTTTATCGTGTTTATATCAAAAACGTTCTTTGCGCTCAAAGGGTTTCAACGCTTAATGTAGGGTAAATGTTTTCCTGTCGCGATAGGCTTTAATCAAGAGTAAGGTTTGCACGAAATTTACAAAGTTTAGATAAAGGCATACTTTTACATAATTACAAAATAGAATTTTCTTGCAAATCATTGAGGGTATGTGGTATGCACAGACATACATTTATGGCCAGGATATCATAAAATTTGGTAAACGTAAGAACAATTGCGATTGACGAGCTTATTGACATTTAAACGTATTCATTTTATGATGGTTATGGCAACAGTGGTAGACTCTTACTTGGACAAGACAGATCTACCATCTTCACTCCAACTGAATGTGCCATTGGTTATACACACTGCATACCCTGAAAGTACATCAACACTTGAAAGATCTACACCGATGGATGCTATGTTTCTACATCTACATGCAGACTACTACAAAGTGTTCCATGTAATAATCTTCTTTCTTTTTCCTTTTCGACTTCTCCCTTCCTCCCCCTCCTCTTCTTTTTCATATTCTTCTTCTTCCTTTTCTTCTTCCTCCTCTTCTTTCTTATTTTACTAGTTCTTTTTCTTCTCGTCAAGGAATGAATGCCAGCATGTAGCAGCTTGTGCATTGCAACCAGAATGTACTGACGAAATCTGATGGATCGGTCCCCCAGAAAGTTCAAGGTACTATGACTTAGCACACTATAAGGTTTATCATTTCATATTGTTACACATGTATGTTAGAAATATACCTTAGCCTATAGACCGTTCAGCGCTGGGAATCCTCCACTCGGGAGCATGTTACATGTTCAGTCCCTTCAGCTTTACCATCTAAGAGTGGGACTACTATTTTTGGCGTTAGTACAGTGTCATCTGGAGACACCAACGGTATTAATATTTACAAATGTACTCATCAATAAAAAAGTCAACTTTTGGATTTCATCATATGTACATATAGTTTGTGATGGTGATACTTTCAATGTACTACTTCTATAAATTTAGCATTTCTTTCGAAATCTTGTAGTCGAAATTTTGAGTCGTGTTGACTATTTACCTGTATAGGTGCGTTGTACCATGTCAGCATCCAACTCTTCTTGTCTTAGAAATCTCTTAAGTCGTTTCATGGAAACTATAACCTGCAGCAACAAAAACAAGAAAATCATTAATTGTTGCCAAATAATTTGAATTACATACAAATTGTTTGAGCTGTCACTGTCCTGGTCTTAGTCGGCACACTTTTATGATCTTTCATGTTCACGTGATTGGTGGTAAAATGGGTATCGATCAAAGTTTTCCTAAAATGCGAGTCATTTATCTTGGTAAAATCAAATCCGTCGATTTTTATGCTTGGTCTGTCTGTCTGTCTGTCCCTCTCCTCTCTCTCTCTCTCTCTCTCTCTCTCTCTCTCTCTCTCTCTCTCTCTCTCTCTCTCCTTTCTGCGGAAACACTCCAAAAGCGGAAGCATTATTTACCTGTCCTGCATATGCAACGCCCGTGGGTAGTAGAGACAAGGGGAAGTTAAGCACGTTGATGAGGGACAAGGACACAAACGCTTTTTCCGCATCAAGGCTGTTGTCCGGCGAGGACAACACAAACACAGCGAATATTGCCAAAGAAACCTGGGAAATAGAAAGTTTGACAAAAAAGAAAAACATTCAGTGGACGAACCACCATAGAAAGCGTAAAAATCTGCCCTGGTGGGGAGGGGAAAACAAACCCTATTTTGCGAAGGTTTAAGAATACTGTTATATATACAGGTCTTCGGAGAAGAAAATTCGTGTCAGAACTTCTTCTTGAGAATGGTCATCTCTCCCGCTGTTCGACCATCCTCAATTTACATTTCTGACTTCTTTTCCAATACCGTCAACTGTATTGGCGTGAAGCCTCATGGGATGTACCTTGGGTAGGTCTCTACCAATTTTGTGCAAATGGTCACGTTCTGATGAATTTGGGATTTTTTATCAATTGTTTTTGCTCTTTTCTTTTGGGGGGGGGGGCAAAATTTCAAAAGACAGCTGCGAACCTGATAGGTCAATGGCTTCGAAGTTGCATAGGAACACTGCCGGGGACTCTTGGACCTTAATTCATTTACCAGTTGTCATTTTAATTCTTTCTATTTTTCTTTTACAAGTTTTTTTGTGTGTGTTGAAGCTATTCGACTACTCCAAAATTGTTTCTTAGACCCTTCTTAAACTCGTTGAAAATGTAGCTTGTTTAAGGGTCAATCTGAATTATTCACTGGGCGATGGTATTTCACATTTGATTTTGAACGAATTTTTCAATCGGGGTACTTATCGGTTAAAGCATGCATTCCAATGGATTACAATTCAAATCAGTCGGGATTGGAATGGGAAGTCACATATTTCCCTTCTCAAAAACCATCAACCAGATTCACTTAAAACTTGGTGGGAATGCACCTTGGGTAGATTTCTACCAGGTTTGTTCAAGTGGTCACACCTCAGTGATTTTTGAAATGTTCATGATTTTTTTCTGCCGGGGGGGGGGGATTTTTTAGGCAGAAAAAAATTCTTCTCCGAAATAACTTGTTTAATTGCTTCAAAATCGCAGAAGGACATATCTGAGGCCACCTATATCTTAGTTTGTTCACCAGACGGCGCTAATATATTTTATATATTTTTGGATTTTTTTTTCTTTTTTCTTTTTTTTTTTGTATTTGCTTTTGTTTGTAAAAGTTATGTTCGACTTTTTCTCCTTAGATTCTTCTGAAACTTGGGTGAAATGTAGCTTGTGAAAGCGTCAAACAAATCTGTTCACTAAGTGATGATATTATGCATCAGTGATTTTTGACGATTTTTTCAATTTAGATACTCGGTTAATGCGTACATTCCCATTAATTATAATACAAGTGAACATGGATTGCAGTGGTAAGTCACATTTTTCAATTCCTTTCCAAAATCGTCGGCCAGATTCACTTGAAACTTGTTGGGGCGTACCTTGGGTTGGTCTTTACCAATTTTGTTCAACTGATCACGCTTTTGTAATTTTTCTAATTTTTTAGAATCTTTTTGTTCATTTTTTCTTTAAAACGTCGTCTCCAAACCGCTCAGGCAATTACTTTGAAACTGCATAGGGACATTTCAAAAGACCTCTAGACTTGAATTTTTCAACAGGTGGCGCTGCGATTAATTTTCACTTTAAAAGCAGTTTTTGTGCGCTCACTTCTTGACTTTTTCTCCCAAAACTGTACGTTGGATCCTTTTCAGACTTAAGTAAGATATAGGTCCATGATAGCAACAGTGATGATGGTCTTAAACAAAAAAGACCCCTTGGTATCAATTTGAAGGTCACAGCATCTCTTCAGTGTGTATATATACAGTCAGCCAAGTACAGGACTCTCGCAGTCCTCTAGTTCTTTTTACAAGAACGCAATCAACGTATGTATATCGTGTGAACTGCATACTACATTTTGGAAGGCGTTCTTGTTCTCTTTAGTCAGAGTAAAAACAAAAATCAAAACTGAAGGCATAACAGCACGAGAGAACCCCCCCCCCCCAAAAAAAAAATCAATAGTAGTATTCTAACCGTCCGGTTTAAAGTGCAACATTTAAACACTTTGGCCACTTTTCGAAAGGAAAGCTTTAGTCACTTAAATTATTTTGATGATTCAATTCCCTGGTACAAAGACCTTTGGTACATCATACCACACACAATTTATTCCATATTAATCCATGGCTTCATTCAGTCTTCACGAGGAAGCTTTCCGGAAAACCATGATTTTTCCCGCTTCAAATCCCCTCACGACTGAACCCCTCGATATGGGTAACGATTGGAGAATTTGTGTTGCACAAGTCATAGTCATATTAAGAATAATGACAATGAATGTGCTCTTGGCTTCGTGCACTAAATTTCCTTTCGGGTTCAAAGAGTGCTTGAATCTTGAATTGCCAGGCCCAAGTGCCGTTACACTTTAATATTAAGATTGGCACCTGAAAAGTAGGCAAGTCAGTGTGGATACGTCAGGCGTAGAACGCGATATCTCGCGGAGTGTTATTTGAATGGTTAGGCAGTTACCACTATTTACGTAACATTCCTTCTTCGGATTAACAATCCAAAGGTCGGCCTAGGACAAAAAGTCTCATCCTCACCAACGATACACACCCAGAACTTGACAAGCCAATCGATAATAATCCAGCATCAAAAAAGCTATTTGGAAGAAAGCTAATATCACGGCAATCCATAAGAAAGGAAGGAAAGACTTGCCTGCCAATTACCGCCCAGTGAATCTTACAAGTATTCCTTGTAAAATAATGGAGTCCATTATACGGGATAGAATAGTAAGTCACGTGAAAGTGAATAATCAGTTCAGCAAACAACAATATGGATTTATCGGAGGCTGTTCCACAGTATCCCAGTTACTTTAAGTATTGGATATGTGGACAGAAAGCGTAGATAGTGGTGGTCAGGTTGATACAATTTTTATGGACTTTATGAAAGCTTTTGATAAGGTCCCACACCGTAGACTTATAGGAAAATGTGAAACATATGGATTAAACATGGAAATTGTTAGTTGGCTGAATAGCTTTCTTTCAGACAGGACCCAGCGAGTGTTTGTAAACAGCACAGGATCTAAAAGTACTTCAGTAACAAGTGGTATACCCCAAGGATCTGTGTTGGGGCCAACATTGTTCATTATTTACATCAATGACTGTCCAAATATTGTTCAGTCCAATGTATTTTTATTTGCGGATGATACGAAGATATTCCAAAGAATTGCAACTGTGAATGATATGGAATTGCTTCAAAGAGATTTGGATGCACTGTGTGAATGGTCAAGAAAATGGCTATTATTGTTCCATCCAGACAAATGCAAAATATTAAGCCTCGGAAGAAATACTTTGGAAACTTCATATACAATGAAAGACACTGATGATAATATTAACCTTCACAGGACTAGAGAAGAAAAGGACCTGGGTGTCATCATAGATGAAGAATTGACATTTGAAAAACATAAAAGTGAAAAAGTTAACCTGGCAAACAGAAATATGGGCATTATTGGAAGAACTTTCAATTTTTAGACAGAACTACTTTTAAATATCTATATAGAGCCCAGGTTAGACCACACTTAGAGTATGCTAACTCAGTGTGGAAACCGTATAAGGCCAAGGACATTGATCTGATTGAAAAAGTACAAAAGAGGGCAACAAAGCAAATACCAGGGTTGAGAGATATGTCATATGAAGAAAGACTGAAGAAATTGGGACTGTGTACATTGGCCTATAGAAGACTACGAGGGGACCTCATCGAGGTGTATAGGATTTTAAAAGGATTAACCAACCCAGAAACTGCACCCAATTTAAATTTGATTGGAGAAACAAGCACTAGGGGAAATGGGAAAAAACTTCTTGTCTTAAGAGCAGAAGGAGGGATTAACTATAGGCAGAACTATTTCACTCTGCGTTTATCAAAGATATGGAACAATTTACCACGTAATGTTGTGTGGGCAGAGTCACTTAACTCATTTAAATCAAAGTTGGACAAACATTTTCATAACCACCCATTGAAATGAGACTTTAAAGTCAAGGACATCTTTACAGTATAAATTCAATATTATAAGAACTAGATTGGACATGTTTGATAGGGATACAGAGGCTTATAAGTCTAAATCCATTATTTCTGAATTGTATTTTATTGTATTGTATTGTAAAACAAATAAACAAGCACACACTTACCAAATAAGGGGAAAGAAACCAACTGATAGCCCCAAGAGCATTGATGTATGCTGCCTTTCTAATGGACTTCAACTCTGTTTCCCGTATTCCCAGAACCTTCTGTTGGAAAGACGTTTCCCAGGCATAAAACTTCAGCACCTGTGTAAAAACACAATCCTTTCCTTCCAATCTGTTAGACACGTAAAACGACTAAAATTTTTATAACGAAACAAAATAAAATATTTGGTCAGAGTGTATTTTCCTTTTCTTTGTAAACTTGACATCATATATGAACAGGAATATTTATGCAGACCTAGTCCTGCTGGGTTTTTTTTGGGGGGGGGGGGGTAATTTGTTTTGTTTTGTTTTATTTGTTGGGGGGTTTTTTGTTGTTGTTGTTTTTTTTTTGTGGTTTCTTTTGTGTGTTTTTTGTTTTGTAAACTTGAATGAGCCAGACAACAGTGTTCCTGCGTTAGTTTCTTGCCTTTCAATGCGATGTTGAAATAAACTTTTGCTCAAATTGTCCCATGGAGCAATCATACAATTCCCGAACTTGAGATGCAAGTACGTTTACATCTATTTGGTCCACTATAGTATGCATTTACTGCATCACAAGCAACCCTGTATATCTTCTGCACATTGATTGACATATACAACAGGTTACTCGATCACAGGAATTGAATGACATTCCATATTCCCGACTGAATACAAACTTGGTTATAATTGGATCGCTGTGAAAAATTGTCATTGCTGGTTTTGAGAGGTTAAAAACAGATTTTTTTTTATCTTCAGATCAATTTTAATGACATCATTTGAAAATTTAATCATTTGTTATAACCTGACTGTCCCACACCTCACCTTCATACTGCTCAAAATTTCGCTCATTGTTTTTATTCTGTTATCCTTGGCCTTCATTTGATCTGTCTGAAATGTAAGTCAACAGAATTATGTCGCTAATGTTAAAAATGACAGAAAGCTCTCGTCGAAATTTAAACCAGCATAAGAAATATAATTTACAGAAAGCTCAACTTGGGCCTGTGTAATAATGTTCAAGTAATTGTCGGTGACAAACTGTTAATATAAATGTCGTTAACACTAGCATATATTTCAAAGTTGTCGGAGCTTACTTTAAAAATAATGCAAACACCGAACACATTTCTTGCACCATTATGCATATTAAGATGCATTAGTTTACCTGAAATAAAATCTTATTTGCCGCAGCCTGTGGTATGCTATTATCAAAGAGTGAAATAAATGATTTCCCATTCTGATGAAGGCATCCATAATTACATACATACATACATATATATATATATATATATATATATATATATATATATATATATATATATATATATATATATATACATATATATATATATATATATACATATATACATAATTTTACTTTAAAATTTAAAACGCAGGAGTACAATGGACCACTATACTAAAATGCAGAGCATTGGTCCCGACCGAGGAAAATGCCGCGTGCAGTGAGATTAAGCATGTGCCTCCACAGCGGCCTAGTGAAACTAAATTTGTGTCAATGAGCAATATTGACAAGGCACCGCTCTCCCGCAATGCTGGCAGAATGCTGGAGTTTTAAACAACACTACCATGGCATCAATGGCAGAAAATATTTGGCAGTCCCTGCTGCCTGTTTAACAAAACGGCTTACTTTTCAGATACAATTAACACCACAATTGTACATGAACATTCGTATCATCCCGTAAACTCTGTCAAGGACATTTTTTTTTGAACTTGAACAATCAGAACTCTATGTGTTCATATTACCTGTTAAACAGTTAAAAGTATTATGCAAACTGTCAAGTCTATGTGCATCAATGCATGTATGGCGACACTGTTCAAATCATGCCAAGGGGCTGTTCATATATAGGCAATCCAATATATCAGATTTAAAGCTAGGTTTCCATGTGCGCGTATTGCGCATTGCGTACAACATATTGCATAGTGGGGGGTGCTTTTTGCGTACCGCAGATACCATTTTCCATGTATCCGCAAACCAGGCGTACACTATACGTATGTATGTTTACTTTGGTAGGATTTGGCGCCATTTTGTGTATGTTACGCGAGTCCACCCTGGTTGATGCGTACAAAATCGCTACACACAGCGATTAAAACGCATAGCCAGTACGCAGTACGCAGTACGCATACATGGAAATGGGGTAGTAAATTTCAAGTCAATCAATTATTACGCAGTACGCAATACGCAGTATGCAATACGCGCACATGGAAACCCAGCTTCACCATGACAGATTTCCATCCAGTTCAATCCAAACCACATTTTGTACTTGACCGATTCGATGACTAACTTCCCGTTTCCATCCCTGTCCCCAATTTACCCTAGTTTATATAATCCTTATGCATAAATGAACACACAGACAACATATAAATAAATATATTTATATACCTGCAAACTCCGGATTTTGTTGGCAAGGTACACTGCATTTAGGGGAATAATAAACATCCACACTGCAAACGCCGCAAGGGATGAGGGTCCCATAGTGTCCCAAAGGAAAATAGCAGACAACATAATCGTCAGAGGAACGGTCCAAATGAGATTAATATAGGTACACGCTTCCTGGATTTTTACAGCATCAACAGACATCAAATTCACAATTTCTCCAACTGTCGTGTTTCTGCGAGCTGCACTGGAGAGTCGAAGTGACTGTACAGCAGAAAACCAAATTCTGCTGTCAATTATTGTTTTCTTTATCAGACAAACACATATATACAGTCTACAATATCACAATATAGACATTGTTAGATACTAATTACAAGTTACCCAGAATATAACAAATCTGTCGCTCCATTTTCCATTTTATTTCAAACTTTAAGATATAAGAGAACAAAGACCACACATTTTTTATATATGGTAGACAATTAAAAGGAGTGCTGTGGGTTATTCCTCCCAACACACAGAACAGAATTTAGAACATTCTAATTCCATTCACTTAAGTACAGCCGAGACACCAAAGATAAATCCCACTTTAATCGATCCTAGTTCAAAATGTGTTTGCGTCAGAATAACAATTCATATATGTGTATTATCGTCATATGCTAAAGAATTTATATGTTTCGTGTTTGGGGGTTTGTGATGTTGGTTGTTGAATAAACAATGCAAAGTAGACTGCAAACCATCCACTCCATAAATGTCGATATAAGTCACTCATTATTTGTGATAAAATCATAATTACACTTACATCTTTATTCTGACATATTGGCAACAAAAAGTATCCTGCAAATTTTTATAGTTGGCTTAGTTTTTCTGTTACCCATGCTAAAAAGTTTGACATTTCGATTTTTTGATTTCCAGGATGTTCATTTTTTCCATTTCATGAAAAAACATGAAGCAAAATTTTGAAAATCGCTGAAACGTTTTTGAAGTATCGAAAGCCGTCAACCAGATAAAATTTCACCCTGTAGTTTGCTTGGAATAACCATTCCTAGGTGGGGCTCTCGTCCTATTATCCCTTTGTGAGAAAACGAGCATCAAAGGCCTTTGATGTTTATCAGTTGCCTCTAAAACAATACTGTTTGCTTCGGGCCCCGTGATCTCAAGCCTGGCAACGAAAGTTGTGTTGCCTTGTTTCGTGGTCTTGTGGTCAGTGGATGGATGGCGGGTTTGATCTTCCGCCCCCTACCTCTTCATCCCGCTCTTAACGATAGCGTTCAATTGTATTTACTCCTATCTGTATACTTTATGTAGTTAGCTTGTTCGACTTGTCTATACACTTTACTTAGTTAGCTTATTATTATTTTGTTGTTATTTTCTCAATGAGTTTCATTTCTCTTTCCAACCTGAGTTTGGTAACGCTACTTTGTCTGTTTTCTCTTCTTTCACGTTTATGCTTATTTCGATGTGTTTATTTGTACTTTTATTTCCTCATCTCTGGGTTACGATAAAATATTATTATGTACGTGGGTATTGTTGATTAAAGTGCCAGTTTTTTCCCCGCCTATCTTAGTTGTGCAGGACCACTGGGGTGGTCCATCGCGGCACGGCCTTTGAAGGGGCATCGTCTGATGATTCCGGCTCCTCTTGAACATTTAAAGTCTCCCTTCATTAGAACGCAAAACAAGCAAGATAACTATAAAATGAACCACTAAAGCTATGATATGTTAGCATGTTTGCATCTTTTCCCTGCCCACAAACATACTTTCGGCATGCCGCCTGATTTTGCGGTCCTGTCGTGATACCACTTTCCTTTTGCCATGGGCCGTTGCAGCCTGCAGCCACGTGACAGGCTGTTAAGTATGATAGTTCATATACATTGTTCCGTTTAGCGGCTAAAAAATCAAGAGAATGACAGATAGACGTTCGGATGTCCACATGCCTGTGTGGTTTTTGGCGGTTATCTTATATTTCTACTTTAGTTAAAAGCTTGAAAATTTGACAACTTATAGAAAGGACATTCATCTTGTAAAAAACGTTAAAATCTCAAACTTGGCCATGCAAAGGTTTTTGGTGTCTTACCTGTCCTTAAACTCTCAATATCGCAAAGGTTTTTCGTGTCTTACCTGTCCTTAACAGTTTACCACATACAAGCAAACTATTCAATAACTTGTAATTGAATTCCCTTCGTTTCTTACAATACATCTTGATAACTTTTTGATTATAAAGATTGTTCCAATCAATAGCAACATCATTTGAAATAAATTTGCTGTCAATTAATTGTTTCGATTAAAGATTGGCTGTGTTGGACTATTCATCAGTTTTAATAGAGATATTGAACCGCTGACCAAAACTTCAAATATGAACATTGATATGAATCTAATAAGATGACAAGTTATGCAAAACAAAGTAGAAAAATGTCCACGTGGAAATCAGGATTACGTTCCCAAACCTGAAATAGTTTCAGTTTAAACATATTCATTTAACTGGATTGCTCTTTTTGTTTATCGAGATACTAAAGGTATGGTTTCTCCAGGCATTGAGCCACACAAATATATGCTTGACACACAGGACAAAGTACAAATAAAGGATGCCTATATATGTTCCTAATAAAGTTGAATTTATCTATTCTAATGTATGAATGAAAAAATATGTAAAATCAATATTGTTTACCACGAAAATAAGGGACTAGTCAATCAAAGAAGTTCTCTGTCGACAATAAATTGTTGGGCATCTTCAAATTGTCGACATTCAGAAAATTTTATAACTATGCCAAATAGGCGTATTTCAACCAGCTTCTCACTTTCAATGTGTGTGAAAAAGGGTGAACTCCTGGAGCTAGCAGATGGATAACGCTGTTGGGGAGTTTTTAACACAGAAGTGTAGGGTTGACAGTATAATAGAAAGTGTTCCACTCCTCTTCGAGGCATGAGCAAGCACATGTCGGTTGAGGATCACTATTCACTTTGTAAAGATCAGAGCTTAATTTACAATATCCCAGGTACAACTGGGAGTGACAGATGTTGTCCAATCTATGCCCATTGAGACAGAAATCAGGAACAGACTCTGTAGCTAGCTCTGGTGTTTTCAGTTTAGATTTGACCATTTGGAGAGATAAAGAATTTCTTATCTCAGCAGGGAGGATGTCCTATTGTCCAATGGCACCCAAAAAAGAGAATTGAGTAAGTAAATGAGAAATTCTACAATTAAAGGGACGAACAGACTAAGATTGGGGGAGCGTGCGACTAGCGAAGGCACAGAAGTAGGGAGAGGTTAGTCTATGGTACATTGTATAGAAGAGGATTAATTTAACGTACTAACGTCAGTTGGCAACAGTAGACCATATAGGTTCAAGCAATAAGTAAACAAGTGGAGTATGTCTTAGATCTCCCGTGCATATTTTTGCAGGATGAAACTCTATTAGTTCAAAGTGATCAAAGATTTTTTTGCCACAATAGTCATAGATGACACAATTATTCTCAAGTCCCGGGCAAACCACCCAGCAGTAAAGTTTTCCAGAACTTTGCATGGAAATTTGCAGTTGAGCCTATGAGAAGTAGAGGTTTTCTGGCTCGCTTCATTAGTTATTCATGTGATGTAGGCATGCCAAGATCAGTTACGACCAAAGATGGGTGTGAGTGTGTGTCTCAGGTACTGGTAACCCACCATGAAAAAGCGGACAGCTTAATGGGCTTACCAGGAAGGATAACAAATAAGGATTTAATGGCATTCAATATCACACCCCAATGTTCTCTCCAAAGAAGTATTACCGATGCATCGCTGTTTCGGCCATTTCGTTAGCAAACAGAATAACATCACATGTAAGATCCTCGACAAGATCGTCTCAATAGACTAAGGACAAAAGTGGACCCAGGATGGAATTCCAGTGTACTCCCGGTTCTGTTGGTAACCAAGTAGACCAGTAACCACGAGTCGTACCTCTCTGTAGATGGTTGGATAGTAACTTTCAATGCAGGGGACTATGCGATCTAATAGGTCGAGCTGTCATACTTGAATAGAAGACCTTGTTGCTAGACTTTATCAATGGCCTAAGGTACATCCTGGAATACCATCTTCTGGCTTCTTTGGACAGTTCTAGGCCACTTAATATATGATGGAGTATATACACAAGTCAGTTAATGGTTGAGTAATCGGCCCGGACATTCTTTTAGTTTTCAGAGGTATAATTGTTATTTGTGAAATTTCCACAAAGTACACTAAATGCTGAATTGCTCAAAAACTGCAAACCTTGCAAAGCAATGATATGGGTCGACAATTACTTTATCTGTTTGTTGGAGTTTTTAAATACAAGGAGAAACGTTTGACTGTGTCCTGGGGTGTGGAAAGTATTCAATGTTCAAAGAATGTTCATTAAAGCTTTTAGTGATGGAGTTACACATGAAACCAGCTGTATCCTTGAGTAGGGTGTTCCCAATATTATCAGAACCAGTTGCTGAAGCAACCTGAGCAGATAATAAAACTTTCATAACAGCCTCTTCCTTGATGACAATGTTCTGAAGTCTGGCTTCAGAACGGGACAGGCGTCGGGTTGAAGAATGAGTTTGCATTGACTAGAAAAATATATATTTCCTATCTTTATGAAATTTTTGTATCATCTTCAATCATTTAAAGTACGTCTTGATCAATTGTGAAACCCAAAACAGATTTTCCAAAAATGCATTATTGCTTTGAACTTTTCTGTTTGTCTTCAATATTTAAACGTAGGTTCTAAAAAATGTGAGGAAGTGGAGTGTCGAACTTTATTCACTACAAGATTATGTGACTCGTTATAAAACCGATTCTCAACCTGAATGTGAACAGCCAAGGCTACAAAGACGATGCATCTCAGAAAAATTCTTGAATAGTTTCCATCTACTTCCATGGTTTTTCCTTGTTTTTGCATTAATTATTTACTCTACATACACAATTATGTTTTGAATATCTATACAAATGCATTTACATTGTGGCATATTGATGAAGTTGTAATCTAAATGTATTTTCTATGACAGATGCACACAAGTTCTATTAGACAAATATGCAGTAGTGTGTTTCCCAGAAACAGGCCTACGGCACATCATAACCATAAATTATCAAAACTGTAACCACGTCTAATCAAACGTACTAGTATTAAACGTGAACTGTATTCTGGGGTGAAAACTACTAAACAGCTCCCATACCTTTCTATAGATGGCACATGTGAGCATAGTCCTCAATCTCATACCAGCAGTCAATGCAAGGAACAGAAAACCTTGAGTAAATATAGTGCTCAGGCAACTCGCCACAACCATCAACACTGCAATCAGATATCCTTTCCAAGCAAAGGGGTCATTTCCTTCGATGAAAGCGATCAGAAGCCTTAACACAGAAATTAAAGACAAAACAAAAGATGCTGTTAAACAAAGTTATATCAGCATGACAATTACAATTGAACATGAGCTGCAAGCAATCGTGATTGGAATAAAACCAACATTATAACAAGACTTCTCAATACAGGAAACACAAAAGTGCAGTTTGAACTGTCGTCTATCTTATACACACTCCGAAAGGCTCCGAAACATGTTGAGTAGTTACCCGCTGAAGACCCTTTAATTTATTTGGGCTGATACAGCCTATGTCAAAATTTTACAGAGGAACGTGTGCAATATAGACAATAGTAATTCCATATATATACAGGTTAGACAGGGACAGGTTAGCTTATGGAGAGCAAAGAGTTCGAACTGCGGAATAGGATATTGACTACTAGGAAGTGGTTCGGGACAAAAAGACACAAATGCAACAAATACACATGTGAAACAAAATGATTCCATTGTATTCTGAGTGAGGATCCAAAATCTCAGAAGCTTTCATTTTGCCAAAAACTATATCTACCCTTTAGAACACAAGAAACACTGACATTGATACCAGAGATATGTCAACACTTTTATGTAATGAACAACAAAGTGGTTTAATATAATACTGGCTGAAGAAGGAAAACGCAGAACAAAGGCTAAATGACTTCTTTTAGATGAAGTAAGTGAATTTATATATATTATATCTTCAAATTACGATAAAAGGACAGTCAGATAGACAGAGGCAGACAGACAGGCAGACAACCAAACAGACAGACAAACAGATGAATAGATGCATGCATGCATGGATAGATAGATGGATAGATAGATAGATAGATAGATAGATAGATGGATGGATGGATGGATGGATGGATGGATGGATGGATAGATAGATAGATAGATAGATAGATAGATAGATAGATAGATAGATAGATAGATAGATAGATAGATAGATAGATAGATAGATAGATAGATAGATAGATAGATAGATAAATATGAGGCATTTGGAGCAATAGCAATATTAGTTAGTACGCTTACCTCGCAACCACCATTTGCCTAGACCTCTGGGTCTGGGTTGAAGCCTCATGAAATCTAGTTGAGTTTCACTCATTTGATTCTGAAAACCTGATGGTCCCATGGCACCATCTCTCAGCTCCTGTGGAACTGGTGGTGATTCCCAGTGCACATGCTTCCCGTATCATCCTTCCTCTTTTGGAGATTGGTCAGTTGACGTCAGCTTTAAGAGGAGGTGGGGTTGGTCAGCTGGGATTTGCTGGTGCTCAAGAGGTAAGTGTACTTACTAATACTGATATTACTCCAAATATTTCGTATTAGTTATGTAACATTAACTCTCGACCACCATTTGCTGATACACAAGCATATAGGTGGAGGTTGTAACATTACTGGCACACTGACTTCGTTTGACTATCTGGACCAACAGCCTGGGGGTAACCATGGGTCCAAGTGAGTAGGCGATGTCTGAAAGGAAGACCTCGGAGCTATGTGGAGTTGAGGCCTCTGACAGCCGAATCCAACCAAAACCAGAAACGCTCCTTACCAACCAGCATTGGACCACACTAAACCTCCCAGTGCTCAACCGTCAACATGACAGCTGTCTGCCTCATGGGTAGACGCTATTCATTTCAGCTCCATTGGAACTGGAGATCTTAACAGGACCTAGTTGCAAAACTGGCAGGTGCCGGTGTGGGTGGGTGGTATATGGTTCCGTAGAGCAGTGGACTCCCATGTCAGACCAGCAACAGGCTGGGACAACAGGACAAACTGCATGATACTGTTGGAGATAAGGTCAACTAGGCACAAAGCCCTACAAGGCCCAGTATGAAATGTACCAACCTATAGGCCTGAATTGAATGGCAACTACAAGTGCACCATAAACTGCAACATAGTAGCTGCTATGATGGGATCCGAAAGGCCAAATAAACTAGTAACAGAACCTAAACAAAGGAGCCTATTACACCAGCAAAGCATACATGCCTTCCTCTAGTACTATCATGTCACGCAAGTAGTAATCAGCAAAGGTTGTGGAAATTGCCATTGGCAGGCCCTCAGAATGTCGACAATCATGTTGCTCTGCAGGCCATGCCAGGAAACATTAAAGGCTCATACCTCATGAACTCTGGCTGAGACAATCTGCAAGACACTAGGCCTTTCCAGTGAGATCTCATAGGCCTTAAGGATTGTCTGCTTAATCCACGAAGAAATCACATTTCTGCACACTTGCTTAGTATGCGGTTTACTTTGTGGTAGAGAGGAGCAGACCTCCATCATCTGAATCTGTCAGTGCGAGAAAGGTACTAGCAAAGAGCTTTCACTGGGCACAGGGGTCTTTCCTCGAGAGGAAGAGCAGCATCCAGAGCACCGAGGGTGAAACCCTTTAAGGCTGTACCCGGATCTTTAGCCACTTGATTCTTTGCAGAGAAGCCCAAGTGAGGCTTCAGAGTCACCTGGGAGTGGTCAGGTGACCATTGGAGTTGATCAAAAGCCAGAGCATGCATCTCGCTTCTTCTAGAACCCACTTGGAGTCCTCAAGGCACTCGAATGGCCAGTTCATCAACATGACTAACACCAACAGTAGGTCTCACCAAGGCAGGAAGGTCGTGTCATCTGTCTATTAGTGTAGAGGGATGCAAGAAGCACAGACAGACAAGGATCACTCCTGTTGCGAAGGTCCAGGATGTTCGCAAGGGTTGAGGAAATGGCTGATGGGATAGGTTCCAATGCTCTAAAGCTCTTGCCTAAGACTTCCTACTGATACAACATGAAGTTGATTATGTCCATAATGCAGAGACCAGGTGTGAAACCAAGACTGTCACACCAGTCAAAAAATATGTTCCATCAAGCAAACAGAGAAAATGATCACAGCCCTTCTCTGGCAATTCTGAGACCAATTCTTAGAACCTCTGTCCGCAAATGTGCTGTAAGATAAGCACCAAGTGTGGAGGTTGAGCACTTGAGAGTTCCTGTGGAACACGCTCATCCATGGCTGCACCAGAAGCTTTGGCGATGATGGTAACAGTAGCGGAGGCTCAACACAAAGTTCCAACAGGCCTCTCAACCAGAATCAGATTGTAATCATGGGACTGAACAGTGTTCAGTATCCTCATAAGGATCTGGCAAGGTAGAAAGCTGTATGCCCATAGGTTGCTCTTGTCCATGGCTAGAGCATTCAACCCTAGGCCTGTGGGTCTCGGACAGGCAAGACATAAACCATCAGTTTTGCATTTTTGCAAGTTGCAAACATATCACGTGTGAAGTTCCCCATTTGGCCCACATAGCCTGAATAACCCTATGGTGGGGCAGCCACTCGGTCCCAAATGGCTGACCCCTTCTCAAGACTTGGCTGGCCAGGACATTTTGATGTCCTGGGATGTGCCTCACTTGCCTGCAAACTTCATGTTTGGAGCACCATCTGGTGATGTGCCCTGCTAACCCCGTCAACTTCATGGACCTCATCCTACCCTTGACTGTTGAGGAAAGCTACCACATTCCTGTTGTTGCACATAATGAGGATATGTTCATGCTCCACGAGGTTTTGGAAGTGGAGAAGTGCTAAGCATATCACCTCCAGTCCTTACCAGTTTATGTGGTGAGACACAAACAACACTGTCCAACGACCCAATGCTGTCTAGCTCACCACGTGAGCTCATCACTCAGATCGAGAAAAGTGTGTGTGTAAATGGTAAGATGGGCCTGCAAAAAGTTCCAGCATTTGTCCCCTCATGACCTTTTCCCTCACAGTCCACAGAAGGTGCGGATGATCCTCACTGAGAATCTGTAGGGGGGCCTGATAGCACTGGTCTCTCATCCATATGCCCTGCAGAGTGTGCTGCAAGGGGTGACAATTGAGACCTGGGAGTCCATCGAGCCCATCCGGGCGAGCCATTGTTGTGCTGAGCCAACCATGCCAGTTATAAAGGCTCTGAGCAGGGACTGAAGTCTCTCCCACCTGTCTTCTGAAGGGCGACAGATGTAAGCAACCAGGTCAAACTGGATGCCATGAAAGATGAAAGTCTGCTATGGTTGAAAACTACCTTGGGTAGGTTCACTATCAGGCCAAAGCTTTGGCAAAGTTCCAGGACAGTCTGTGCACAATGCTGTGAATCCAGATGCCAAAACACTCAAATAAGCCAATTGTCCAGATGCACATGAATGCAAATGGCTGAGCGTTGAAGGTGACCAGCTCTCTGTTTGTGTGAACCTGGTAAACACCAGCCATGCTGTGGCAAGGCCAAAAGGAAGCACCCTGACCTGGTAGACTTGGCCCACAAATGCTAACTGCAGATACTTCAGTGAAGTCTCTGTGATTGGCACATGAAAGAATGCAATCTTGAGATCCAGGGATGTTGTCTACTTCATGGGGCATAAGGCTGCTGCCACTGACTGGGGGATCTCCATCTGAAAGGACGGGACTTCCAGTAAAGTGTTCAGCTTCGACAGGTTTATGACCGGTCACCATCCTCCATCACTATTGGGGACCAGGAAGAGTAAGTTGTTAAATAGGTAGTACCTTGATCCCCAACCAGCTTTATGGTGCACTTGCAGCTGACCGGGTGCTGCAGGGAGTGTAACTGTATGGTGGCTGGCAATCCTGTGACTCATGCTGAGTCAGGAACACCAAGGCTTTCCTGTTGTCTTATCTCTACTAAGAGGCTTACCCTTCCTAGATCACTGTCCACTCTTCCAAGGTCATCACATACCAGAGGGAGCACAAGTGGAGAGGCGAGTAGACACTGTGTGGGAAGTACTCTGCTTTGGGGCTGAGGTGGCCAAGGATGACAAGTGAACAGAGTGGGTCAGTGCCTTGGAATGGGCCTGGTCAGTCGAGTGGGCCTGAAGGTCCTGTGCCCAGCAGATGACCTCCGCCATCTCTCCTCCAAACGAAATTCTAGAGAAGACCAACCCTGTGGTGCCAGGACAGTACACAGGTTCAGGCAACTTGTGACCCTGGAAGTAGGCATCCCTTCACAACAAAGGAAGGTTCACCTCCAGTGTGCAAGCAGTCAGCACATGTAAATCAATAGCTCATGACAACAAAGTCTCGAGGCATGTCCCCTGGTCTAGCCAGTCTCTCACCACCTCTGTAATCTATATGGAGCCCTTAAGCTCATCAAGAAGAGAACCCCAGGGCTGCTATTGACATGTCAGTGTTACAATGCACACCTTCTGAATATTCTAGATTGTAGCAGAACTCAACATAGAATGACAACAATCATATAACTTTGACAATAACAATATATTAACAACCAAAATCAGTACAAAGTAGGTAAATAAAATTGTACACTTAGCTATATGATACCTTGATGGTAAAACAGTCTATAAGTAAATCCTAATCCCTTGTGAGAGATTATCCATAGGTACTGTCCCACAGTTCCCATACCTATGGCAGGTGCCAAATAGTTGAGTCTAGTACAAATCCCACAGAGGTGCGGTTTAGTTCCAATGTGGTACAATTAACACCAAATATACCAGTCCACTCAAAGACATGGTCCACACTCCACAGGTACAGTGTATAAATGAGTATCTCCTTGGTAATAACAATGGCTCATTGTCCCACTGGCTTGAACTCATACAGCTCCTGTCAGACCTCAGAATTCTCCTCTCTCTCCGTCATGCAGGGAGCTACTTTGTATATCTGGGTTTAGAACTCTCACCAGGATTCTACGAAGAGGATACATCCCAAGTTCAAGGGATCTATCTGGAATCCTGCCTTTTGAAATCCCGGAGCAAAGTGTAGGGATTTAAAAATTGCAGGATTCCAGATGAATCATGAGAACAAGGGATGTATCCTTTTTATACCATGCCTTCTTTGTTTTCATGAATATAAATGCATTTTAAAATGTATTCACCAAAGCAAATCAGTCCTGTGTTGAAATTTAGCCAGGGAAATTAAAGCAGGGATATATGTGTAAGCAGGTGACATATATATCCCTTGAGAAAACAAAGGAGGCATGGTATAAAATTTTCTTATTAATCACAGGCCATACTTTTCTAATCCTTCTAGAACCCATCATAAATTGCCCCTTTGTTGACATCTGTGCCTGTATGTAGGTCACTATGTCAAGCACTCTATTGTTCACTATGACAAAGCAGGCCAACTCAGTGACCTAGCACACAATGAATAGAGTGACTTCTCCAAATCAAAACAGTCACTTCCATAACAGTCAGAGTATGATGCCATAAGGAGGGATTCACCTCTAATGATCGGAAAGCCTAGGAAGATGCTGTAATGGACCTTTGCTGCAAACTCCTCAAGTCAAAGTTATCAGGCAGTGGACCCAATGAGAAAATTTGCTAAGGCACACAGTACCACTTTCCTTGGATGTCTAGCTTAGGAAGGAATCACCCATCCTTGCCTCAGTAGCCAGACTTCGGAAGCTCCATGTAAACCCGTGTGCTGTGAGTCTTGGATGTGAGCCGGTGACAAAACTCAGCTACAAGCAGTGAAAAAGGTAGAGGTGTGCATTGCCACATGTCCTCTAGGGACAAGCCATGACAGGACAGTGCAACAGCACCCTGTCTCTCCTCCACTGGTGGGACCACAGGTTGGTCACCAACCAGGCTCTGAATAAGAGCTTTCACATGGTAAGAGCCCTTCAAGGGAGCAGGTGCTGTGTCCATGGGAGCAGGAGCCCAAGCCTCTACAGAATCCATGGTCACTGGCTCTCTGCGCCTCTCAGAATGCAGGTGGTGTGATCAACAAGCCCCAGCCAGAGGTTGAGTTTTACTAATGGCCAAGTCTGAGACCCAAAGCTCATCCTCCTCCTTGGTGTCCATGTCTGAAGACTGCACACTTGTGAGTGGTGCTGTATTGTGCAAGGCCTCAGCGAACAACAACTCACCATGGGTGAGAGCAGCTGCATGTCATAATAAGGGATCTGTCATCACACCTGGCATTTAGGTTACAAGGACAAACACTGTTCCTTGCTCAGCTTGAGTTGCCCTTGCTGCTCCAGTGAGTGGTAGCATACCCAGCTCAAATGCAGGAACAAGTGGGATCATCAACTGCTTGCTCTGGGACAAAGCCAGCTGAGGTGCAGAGGGGACTGATCTTACTGCTGGTGGGGGAACAGAAGTGATCACCTGGACCACTGAAGGTGTCAACAATGCCAGGGCAAAAGACCCACTGATGGCAGAAGGCACCCCTACAGGTCTGGGTATCTTCTGCCTGCTTCCCCCTTTGCCTATGTTTACAAACCATGCTCTCAGACCTGGGAGCTCAGGAAGCAGACTTAGGCAGTTGTGTGGTTTCCCAAGCACCCTGGACTTATGATCCTAGCGCTCCGATTGGCCTAGGTGCTGCTGACTTTCCATACTTCTCGGACTTACGATCCATGTGCTTGGGCTGGCTGAGGTTCTGGAATTTCTTGACAGGAACATGAAGGTTTCCATTCCAGATAGCCCGTTTTGCAGTGCTGATGTGCCAAGTGCTAGGATCCAGAGGACCAAGGTCTTGACAACTGCAACCTATGCTTGGCTGATTTCTACGAAGCAGACTCCCGACTAGAAACAGCCTGCCAGCAGGGGACAAGCAATTCACAGAGCATCTTCAATGAGGCGATCACTTGCTTCCCCACCTTACACTCTGATGTCTCTTTGCCTTATTCTCCACTGGGGTTTCAGGGGTTGAGACATCTGTAACTTGGGACTGGGACCAAACCTAAGTAAGCCTAAGCTCTTTTCCGTCAGGCACAAGACTGCTAAAAAACCGAAGTAAGTCTGCACTTTTTCTCATCGGGTGACACAAATGAGGACTTGATAGAGTCATTCATTTCAGCTCAGTATTACTGGTACAACCTGCTGCCTATGCCTCGCATGATGACTTCCTCCATGCTTGGTCCAAAAGCAGCTATTTGTCCTCTTCCCAACCCTGACAGTAATTGCAAGTTTGCTCATGAGAGCAAACCTGACCCAATTGCAGGCAACAACCATAGCAGTGTGGATGGTTAACTCAAGCCACCATATAGTAGTTCCGTGAATCTTATTTCTGTCCATGATCTCACAAGGAAGAGGATGTACAGAGAGCAGTCACTGGATCAACACCCATAGCCTGACTCTGAAAGGAGGCAATGGGCTGGTGTGCACTGCCTTAATTCCCTATCTATGTGATCTGTTTGCCGAGACGCCATCTTGAAAATCTAGGTTTCAAGCCAATTGAGCAGCTTTACTCCCAACTATTTCAGAAGTATCTGAGCACACAAATCAGCTTTCTAGATCTAAGAAGATTCCAAGACTGCTGGAAAAAAAAAATTCCACAGATTAAAGCATGCGTAAAGCACTATAGCAGTGAGTGTGTCCCCACCAGTTCCACAGGAACCAAGAGATGATGCTACAGGACCATCAGGTTTACAGAGTCAAGTGAGTCAAACTCAACGTGATTTCATGAGCGTTTGACCTAGACACAGAGGTCTAGGCAAATGGTGGTCAAAAGGTAACGTTACGTAACAGATGGATGGATGGGTAGATAGACAGACAGACAGACTGACAGACAGGTAGAAAGATAGATGGATGGATGGATGGATGGATGGATGGATGGATGGATGGATGGATGGATGGATGGATAGATAGATAGATAGATAGATAGATAGATAGATAGATAGATAGATAGATAGATAGATAGATAGATAGATAGATAGATAGATAGATAGATAGATAGATAGATTTGTACCAATGTGTGTTAATAATGTTTCATGCTAACTTTGATTGAAATATAAATTCATCGTCAGTGATTAAAAATATGCCTTCCTTGTGAAAATAAAAATTCTGTGACAAAAAGGGTCCACATCTACCTTTAATAAAGTGACAACTAAATGCTTCGAAGGCCTCTGATTTTCAAACAGATATCATATGAATAAGCCGATGGGATTAGGATTCCTATAATTTATTCATCTCAACAACGAACAATTCTAATTACTCTTGAATGCTGATAAATTACTCCATACAACATACATTAAGAAGAGTGAAAAGGAGAAGAAGACGAAGAAGAAGAAGACGAATAAGTATTTAATAGATAACACAAATAATAATGCTAATCATTAAAACATTGATAATGAGAACAACAAAATCACAATCTAAAATAACGTAATGATATACCGGAGCAACTGTGGGTTGAGAAATGTGAATACAATGGCCACAGATCTGCAACAGGCGGCTCCAAACAACTGCCAGCCACCGGTTACCATTATGACTTTGAACAGTGAAACATTTGGTCTGCCTTTTGGTCTGACATGTTGGTGTTTACATGTGTCTGGCTGTAGGTACTCCCCTTTGAGCGTTGCAGCAATGTTTGTTGACGAAGCTCTGGTTAAAAGAAAAACTGATTTGACGTAAATAGCAGATGGTTCTAGGAACAAACTTCAAAAGACGTTTTAACATAAATAATTTTGTCCTTCACATTTGTTGAAAAGATCAATGTTACACAAGTCAAGCATTTTAATGCATTTAAAGGATTAATATTATCTGGAAAGCTAGCGTATGGGAGAGCATTTCGGGTACAAAATGCGGTACTTTTTTTGGTTTTCACTCACTTTAAAGCCATGCCTTATAAATACCACAAGGAGTGTCACTGGAGAGCTACGTGTGTAAACACAAACACAAATCCTTGTCTCACATACATTTCCCAGTACCTGAAGATGACATTACATCCAAATCATTGTCAAATTACAATTTATACGAATGATTGGACATTGGATATTCTTCGACTATGGACTCTGTCTCAATGAAATATTTTGTTCATTCAGCTTGAAAATAAGCAACATGAGCAAAATTTTTTAACAATTATTCATCATCAATTGTAATCATCCATGATACATATTAGGCCCCACTTCTCGATTACGTCGCCAAAGCCGGGGCTCAGTGCGTGAAATTTTTTTGATTGGCATAGTTTCATCAAAAAATACCCTAGTAAAATAATCAATACCTCGTTTCATCCAGAATAATATTTTATGATAGGATGTTGCGAAGGTCTAAAGCAATAGGCTCTATCAAGACAGCAAGGACGAATGTCTGTGGGTGAGACCAAGGCTGGTACACGACAGACACAAAAAAAACGATGCTTCTGCATTGACAATCTTTAGTCTGAAATTTTTGAAGTAAACACTTTGTCGCTTGGCTTTAAATACCCATGAACGCTCGAATCAAAGCATCATATTATAGGATGTGTAAGTATAGGATGTGTAAAATTTCAAGAACTTTATAATATAAGTTGATTTTTACTCACGAGGTTTGATCAGGAGATCCCATGCCGATGGTTCCTTCGAACTTACATACAATATTCTTGCTCTTATCATAGTACATCAGGTCATGTAGGTCTGAGAATTTTAATACCTTTCTGTAGCCTTTGACAAGCAACCTACAGTACAGAGTTGAAAGCTTATTAATGAAACAAGCCTGAAGACTTAAATCTTAATGCACATCAAAGAACGAACACAAAAATTGAAGATCCTGCACTTTCTCAATTTCAGAACAAATAATTGCAGGATATCATTTCTCATGCATCTGGCATACATACTGGGCGATAGCTTCTTTACATATCCGATACCTTGTCGATTTGTACAAATAATGCCTTTACATTTGCCATGTTGCCCAGCTTCGTACCTATGCTCTCAGCCTTCGGATTATAATTATTGCCCTTGTTTTAGTATAACTTTTTGCCAACTTTGTCTTATTTCCCTGGACAAATGACTCTTTGTCTCAAATTCTTATCAAAAGGAAAAAACATGTTTGTCTGGAAATGCAAGTACGTAATCCTCACCGCTATTTTTAATTAGATATGGTTGACTCTTCAGTTTGAGATAGCGTTATCGTTTGAAATAATTCAGTATGGAACCTAGCCCTTTGCACAATCAAAACTTTCATGGCTGATGAAAAAATCTGCTATTCGTCTCAAATTATGTGTTCTTACCCAGTTATCCAAAAGTATGTAATCGATGACAAAAAACTAGCTTTTGCTTGTGGAGAAGGCACCTGCAATAAAACATCAGAATGAAATGGCGATAAGGAAAATAAATGATCACACAACATATTTCTATCTGGACTACTATAAATAAAGAAGTGGCGGTAAATTCATATCCAGAAATTATTAAAACGTTTGGCTTTAATAATTTTAGAGATTTTAGTACTTGCCCTCTTTGCTACTCCATTTTATCTTTTGGCATCATTCTGTTTTAATATTCATATTTCAGACATTTAGGCTTGCATGTTTTCTGTCAGGTTAAACCTCCAGGTTCTATTGGCAGCAAGCAGCGACCGACGACAATTGCAGGCTTGCATAATTGCACTTAGAATCTGGTTAAAGAATTGTATTTTGATTACATTTTCTTGACTTACAAGCTGATGACACATTCTTTTCTGACATATTCTACACTTTTTGCTGTTTATATATACAGACTGTTAGAAAGTTTGGCTACAATATTTTTTTACATTTTAGACTTGCCTGTTTTGCTACTTAATTGCATCTTTTGGCATCAGTCTGTTTTAATTTTCACCTGCTAAGATGTTTTCTGTCAGGTTAACCCCAGGGACAATTGGTAGCAAGCAGCGGCCTACGACTGTTACAATTTGGCTTAAATGTACTTTGTATCTAGTTACGCAAAATTGTATTGGAATAAGATGTTCTTAACCAATATGCTGATGACTTTCTTTTCTGATGTGCGTAAGTACACATGTACTCAATGTCTAAAATTACTCAAACTTGACAGTACTTACTCAAATGTCACAAACTTAACCCATTATATTGGAAAAATTAACTCAGGGTTGGCAGCGAAATAGCGCCTTATTATTTGGAGACTTCCAGAGTGAGGAGTAGGTGCCATCATGGAGTTTGATTTACATTTCTGGTGCAGGATGTCCATTACATGTTAGGATTTCCCTCGATTTGTATGGATGGTCTAGCTGGAACTGTTTATTTTATAGTCACTGGAACTAAACATAATAGCCCACTTTGTTTCTACTTCAGTTATACACTGGTAGGTGGTTTAACTAAGGTAAGCTTGCCAGCTAGAAAGGCTCCAAAACATGTTCTGAGTAGTTGCCGCTGAAGACCCTTTCATTTATTTGGGATAACGCAGGGTATGTCAAAATTCTACAGGAAAACGTGTGCAATATGGACAATAATACTTTCGTATTTACAAAAGTTAGGGAATGACAGGTTAGCTTATGGAGTGTAAAGAGTTCGGACTGCGAAATAGGGCAATGACTACCAGGAAGTGGTTCTGGATGAAAAGACACAAATGCAATAAATAATGAAGTGGTCTAAAAGCACTGGATCCGATGATATATGTAGGTTCAAAATAGTCCCATACATGTCACTGGTTGACATTGGAGGTACATGTGCCAGATATACATGGCAAGTTCTTATCTCTTTATTTTTGAAGCTTCTAATTATGACAATTAGAATGACGAAGATAATGAGACTATCTGCCGTGCTATTGTAGAGTTAAGTATAAAATGTCATGTTTAATTCAGCTCACCCATTCGTCCTCTTTTCTCGATACATCAATCAGTAACGTCTTCTCATTTTTGCCAAACTTTTTATGCAGAGCTTTACAGTCAGCCTTAAAGGTCAGTAGAAACTGACTTACAAGCAACCCAAAGAAAACACAGAATGTAACAAAAATGTACATGTCTTCTACTTCACCCTGAAAGTGCAAAATGTAAATTCTTATATATAGTGTTTTAGGTAGGGCTATATAAACCATACAGAACAGCGTCTCAAGATGCACAAGCATATCAAGTTTTGTAATAAATGAAATATAAGACTTAAAAAACGGGTTATATCAGATTAATGTATGCAAATTTCATTTTAAAGAATTTTATGTGTGTTTGATATTTTGAATTTGTGAAAACGATTCATTCGGTGTGTTATTATTTGGTTTTCACTATCTGACGATCTGGTCATCGAACAGCTAATTAGTTTTGCTTGATATAGAATGTGACACTTGAAAGATGTCATTATGAAGTTTTTTGTCTACTATTATTACTATCCTGCATTGCCAACATATCCAGTTTTACCCGACAAGATTTTTTTTTTTTTTTTTTTTTTTTTATCAACCATAGATTCATATAACACTAACTCAGAGATCTGTAGCGCTTTGTGTGGTATTCGTTCGTAATTGATCTCTCAGATGTTTTTAAAAAACGATGTGCATCTTATTATACCTTTTCATGAAAATCCAAGATATACGATCGGAAGATGACAATGTTGCATAATGTCATTAATGTCCAAAAGACGCAAAGAATCCCTGATGATACGTTCCCTTTCTTAAATCCATAGTGAACAAAGACTGTGGCCAGGACCTCAAAGTATGTATATTTAGAAAAGATATAACCATATTCTGTGGAGATTGAGCAATAGGTTTTACGAAAAGGAAAACAAACAAACACAAAGACTGTACAAAGATTTCTTTATCTAGTAGATCTAGTCAGTAACAAGATGACACGATAACACTGGAGATATATACCCATTAAATGTTAACTGAACAAATATATAATATTTTTACATGTCTGTGGTGATTTTTAGGACATGGCCACTAAGAAGTAATATAGCATCAAATAAACATTATCTTTTCGAAACATTAATACATGAATGTCATGTGTTTCATTACTGGCGTAAAAATAAATTTTCTTATGTCATTGCTACCTTAAAACAGAAAATCTTTAAAATGCAGAAATTAGGCATAGGTTGATAGTTCTAGGGGTCGATTTTCATTAGTGTCTGTGTATACTGGTGTAATTAACACTGGACAAATTCATCATTTTACGTCAAATTTAACTGTTTTTTACATTAAACTATCTAGAGCACGTGAAATTATTTTACTCGGTTACAAGTAACTATATGTAAGATTTATTACCAAAGAAAACACACGTAAACATGCTGCTAAAAATTCTGATGGCGGAGGACTTTTGTGCAGGCTCTCTTGTCTGAACAACCATATTGGTTGCAATAAGGATGTAATGCACAGTAGAAATCCCAGTATCTGCAGAATAAGTGAAAAAAAAATCTATGAGGCATGACAATAGAAGGAGTGTGAATTTCTTGTGCTCGAATGGTCCCAAGTATGAAGTGAATGGTAAAATTAAGGTAAGTGACCTTGTGACATGGGAACAAGTTGAAGTCACTCTTGTAAACAGTCAACCTTTCTCCCCTTGAGTACACTCGTCGTGTACAATATTAAAGATCTGGATCAAATAGTTCCAGTGTTACTACCCGAAACCTACACGCATTAAAATAAAAGGGCCGCACATGGGAGTTTAAATCTAAATAGTCGGTTTTAAATAAATTTTGACTATGACTCGGTATTTCGGTAATTTTTCTGACTCTTTAATAGGACAACATGACATCGAGCACACATATACGTATTTGAAAAATACTCTACAACCAAAGATATAGATTAAGTACTTTATTCAAGCATTTCTAACACAACAATTTGATCTTCAAATGTGAAGATTCATTAATCAGAGAGAGTTACACATTATATAAAATGTGATTATATTCTGTCAGATTGAGTTCACAAAGTTGTTTATCACGCTTCTTATTTGACATCGAGATATTATCATATACTTTGGTGCTGAAGTAAAATTTCAACTCAAATCTTGATCGAACAAGAGGTGCTGCCTAAACGCTTGTACTAATTTCATCTTCATGAGAGTCGGGGCTGCAGTCACAGTGATACTCAGATCCCTCATCTTGCCCTACTTCATCACCTTCATCTGCAGGAGGCAGCATATCGTCAATTGGTGTGTCATTTTCATAGACTGTCAGATTACAGTATAGTCATTAGAATGTTCAGTTTGTAGGATTACACTACATTCATTAGAATGTTCAATCTGTCGGATTACGCTGTATTCGTTAGAATGTACATACTGTAGGATTACACTATATCTATTGAAATGTTGAGACTAGGATTACTCTATATTCATGAGAATGCTCAGACTGTGGGATTTTACCATATTTATTAGAATGTTCGGGTTGCAGAGTTACACTTTATTAATGAGAATGCTCCGACTGTAGTGTTACACTATATTCATTTGAATGTTCAGACTGTAGGAATTCACTATATTTATTAGAATGTTCTGTCTGCACGGCCTCCTCCTCCTGTGGCAAGCCGGTCAAGCATTGAAACAATAATTACAATACAAGCAAGTAACATAACGTGTGGAAAAGATTTATACATGCGTGAAATTCTTTCTTTCATCATATGTGAAATAATTTCACGTGCAAATGTAATAATACCTTTTACGTATATGTGCATTTTTTCACACGCTAAATAATAATTTTACATGTGTAATAGAATTGCACCCAAGGGTAGTTACAGATTTGTACACGCGTGAAATTCCATTCTGGACCCCTTCCAAAAATGTTCAACAGAAGGCCTTTTGAGGAGAGACATCCTGAGGTACGGTGCTGCATTGTTACTGCTGCTTTCAGCCCTTCATCCTTTTAAATGTCCATACATGAAAAAAATGTAATCCTGCGTGATATGCTCAAACTCTCATGCTTGTATGTTTGTAATTTTGAAGAGGTAGGGTGCTTAACATATAAATAAATAAATAAATAAATAAATAAATAAATAAATAAATAAATAAATAAATAAATAAATAAATAAATAAATAAATAAATAAATAAATAAATAAATAAATAAATAAATAAATAAATAAATAAATAAATAAATAAATAAATAAATAAATAAACAAACAAACAAACAAACAAACAAACAAACAAATAAATAAATACAAATAAATCACTTAAAGGAAACAGGGTCCAGGATTCTGTTTCATATTCTGTAAATCGCCGTGAGATGAACCTCACGAACCAGGTGCTCATCAGAACAAAAAGTGTAGCTCTGTCATGTACCTAATTTTGATAGATCTTAAGCGGGGGTGCACAATTTAGTGATTGTTCCGTATACCTTACATCTCTCTCTCTCTCTCTCTCTCTCTCTCTCTCTCTCTCTCTCTTGATTTCAAGCATCTATTCATAGTATTATTGAGAATCTGCCGTTATTGCTACCAGTAATGTATAATGGTACTAATTTTACGATATCGGTAATTCATAATTAAGGGTTTGCAGATACCTTTTAGGAAATTACTTATGTAAAGCGAACTGACAGACCTAGCTTATACATGAAATGTGCCTATGTACTCTTCGTTATTGTATCCGTTTATCATTTTTGCGTTGTATATTTATATTTACTTACGGTTTGGAGAACTCAGGAGCAAAATTATGTACCTTCACCCATTGAGGCCAGTTCTACTATATGTAGACTCATTATGTTGAGTCGAGTACTAAGCTAGTGTTAGTGATCAAGAATGTTGAATTTATCAAATTTTAAACAAAATCGCAAAATGCATTGCAGATAGGCAAAACAAAAACCACAAAAGTTACGTTTAACAGTGAAGATGTCTCATAGCACTTACAATGACGTCACATTGATAAGTCTTTCAAATAAATAACCAATGAGAAATAAAATGCATTGTTGACTTGCCAGTTGTATTGTGTTGAGCCAGCTCTTTTCTGCCCACTTGTGGTGCACTGTGACTTGGCGACTAAGGTAGAGAATGTGAAAGGGGGACCATATCCAAAGTAGTCCACATGGTACCCAAGTGAGGACTGTTGTTTGGAAACATCGCGTCAGATCAGGGTTACTCGTATTTACAAAATGTTGATAATCCTAAAAAATATGCAAATAAGGTTGTTTGTCTACTTTACCTTTAGAACCTTTAAGGAAGAAAAGTGAAAACAGGAAGACTCTAAATTTGTAATCCTATTGATTGAGTCCCACCTTAAAAGCAAAAGTCTAGAAATTTTATAAGATTGATGTCTATTACAAACTCGCTTCCATGTATAATGTGTATGAAAATAATTCTTTTAAATAAATAGTTAGAAATGGCGTTTATATTAAAACATGTTGAGATGTATACGTTGTAATTTTGGGGCTATATGATCATACGTTATGCCCCCCCCCCCCGTATTTGAGGGTATGAACGGGAAAAAAACTATGAACGTATTTATGTCATACCGAGCCCGTTAGAACATGAACATCAAATGAAACCAAGGGCCAGCTAGCAGTCCAGCTATATCAGCTTAATTTTATTAAACTATTTCACTGGCAAATTGGAATGCCTGCTAAATACGAAATTGAGGTAGTCCAAACACTCATTGTCTATATGCCAATACATGCCCCATTGTATTTGACCTGGTTTAAGTGAAAAATGTGCCTGCTGATTTCATGCTGTCCTACACAGGTGATCTAAAAGCCAGTGTGACTGTAGATGTTTTCGACCAACTTGATTCCAAAAATGTCAAAATGGTTATTTGTGTCTACATTATAATTATCAATTGTTATCTTTTTTTTCAGAATGAACAGGAATTCAGTGATCTTCTTCATGTTACCCATCTAGAGGCCAAGCACCATGAATTTACTTCAAAGGCAAACATGCTAATCAATGCCACATCTCCTTTTGCCTTTTATGCGTGTTTCGTTTCTTCACGCATTATTTCGTACAAATCTATAATACTATCAACCATTTATTTTTGCACAATTACGTCGTAAGTATCAGGGACATAGGAGTATGGAAATTGTATTTTCATGATGAAACGTCTGAGCAAGAACAGATGAGCAAGGGACTAGATTGTCATTCTTCAAATTCAATATTTGGCTTCACAGAAATCCAAATAGAAGATGAAACCATCCATCTCAGACCAGAAAACAAGTTGATATTTTGGCTCTTCTGATAAATCTATGTCTTTACACATATAAGACATACGTGGACTTGACCACTGGGTAAATATGTTAAGGTTTGACAAAAACAAAGTAAACCTCCGAAATATGATATTTCACATAAAGTGTATTGAGAAAAATAACACTTCAATTTATAAGTTGGAGGCCCTAGTCCCTTGCTCACACCTATAACAAAATGAAAAACCTTTATTAGGTTTATATAATTTCACATAATAAAATTCATTTAAGTAATGGTCTTGTTGTCTATCGTTGGTGTAGCCTTGACTTCTGTATTTGTCACATACTAAAATTACATATGCAATACGAAAATCACATATGCAATATCAAATATAATATTAACCAGGTTTTCCAAAGTTTAAGCGGCGTGCCCTGAACATATTACAGGCGATGGAGTTGGACTTTCAACCCAGGCCCACAAAAGCACCACATTTAGTCAATCTGCAATATGAAGATGGCAGTCTGTCCAGTGCAGTCATTGTGGCGGACACTTAAAATATATCTTAACATAAAAATCAAGGGGAGATCTTCATGCAACAAGCATCTCCGCTAAGGATAACCATTTTAGAGCCAGTTTCTAGGACGGGCCTGGCCCCAACTTCTTCTGGCAAGACTTGGCCATGGGTACCACCCTGACCAAGACAAAGAGTGCCATCTATGCAGTGTAGCTAGCACTAATTAATCATCGAGACAACTCTTGGTTCAAACGATTACCACTGTTGTCTTACTGTCTCTGTGTAACGTGTGTCAATCTTGATAATATTGTCCACGTGGTGTGTGGGCTGTGTTTTTTCGACTCATAATTATAATGGAGGTAGAGCGTTTTTATAGTGTTTCACATCCATCACGAAACCAATGTAGGCGTACTTTCCTCTTTTGCTGTCAACTTAGCTTTATATAATGTGTATGGGTCTAAATTCACCTTTTCGTCCTTGCAACCTAATTTGGCCAAATTAGGTTGCAAGGACGAAAAGGTGAATTTAGACCCATACACATTATATATACTAATCGTGATAGAACTTTTGCACTTATTTGTCCCTGTGCCTTTTTATACAGCTGGGATTTTATGCCCATATGACCCAATAGACCTGTTTATACCGAGTTGTACCGAACTTTTCCGGACCGTAATTAATTATGCATCCCATTATTGGCCTGATTGTCCAATCAGCACGTAGCCGAGTCGGGCCCACGCCATCTCATATGTGTACAACGGATGCCACGGCAAACGCTAGTGATTACAGCATGGATTGTGTTGAACAGTGCAAATCTTTTACCTAAATTGTCACATCAGTGGCAAAACGTGCATTTATAGATTGCTGACGGTTTGATTTTTCGTTAAATCCAAGCACACCCTGTGTTTAACCTTCTTATGCTTCCACGAGTAATCCGGCCAGCGTGGCCTAGCACAAAATGTAAACAAAGCTGGGTGCACTTCCCGAAGTGAACCGAATAAACCCGAGTCCTACGAACTGGTCTTTTCTGTGAACATTGCCTCCCATATAGACTTTGCACGTTGATGTACCATTATTTGAAAAGTAAATGAGTGTTACGTGGCGACTCAATTATTAACAGTGGCCACATACAACAGAAAGTATTGTACAATACCCTAAGAATTGTGTTCAGATCCTGAGCAGAGTACCAAATGCGTATCTTTTATTCCAATATTCATCACGTAACATGATTATGCATGTTTAAATTGATAGTGCTTACGTAATATGTGTTCAGGGATTAAACGAGTTTAGGTTTTCAAATGGAGGTGAGCATACGTTAAGCATTTAAACATGTTTAGCATACCAACAGGTGTAGTGTACAAGCATATTCAATATCTAAACATGTTATAAAGTGTTCATTTTTAAACTGTAAATGAAATACCATAAACGTACAATAATATTACTGATCACCTGGGACAATGAACCTTGAGCAGTTAAGTAGCTATGGACACAGAAGTACGTCGCCACTGTTTTCATGTTTATGATTATGGTGTAAACATAATTTATGATATATTTTGACTTGAAAACATAGACAATCTCTCAATTTTCGATTTATCATGTTTATATTGACTGCCTTTGGGATAAAGTTGCCCAGCAACACAAAAGCTGTTTCTGCTCAGCGCACGCCACGAGTTGTTGGAAAACTTTATATTGAAAAATCATCATACAGGCATACGGCTTTGAATGACCTGTTCAATATAGATTTGAATAACAAGGATAATGGTTATCAAATTTGTACATTTAAGATTTTCAGCAGCCTGGGAAGCGTAAATGATCAATGATCTGTAAGTTGAGTTCAAATAACGGTAAATTCATACAGTGTAATTTCTACCAAATGCAGCTCTTCTTCAAGTTAAAAACTTTAACTTTATAGAAACATGTACGATTTTATTCAACCTGAATTTTAAAGTGAATCTCTTGCTATAGCATGGGCCACGCTCAGGATCTTGCAACATAGGTGGTAACTCGGATGGAAGAAAGACAGGTGATCTACCAAACACAAATCAAAAGAGTTCTGAATGTAAATAACTTTGCACTGATCAGTGTTTCCCTAATCATGCGTTCATAAAAATACAAAGGCAATAGACGTTTTTCTAACTAGGCTGGATCTCTCCTTGTCCTCATAAATGTTTTTTTTGTTACAAAGTATCTTAACAGACATTTCAGTAAAATGAGGTAAAACGTACCCAAAATGCGTCGTTTTCTGAACGATTTCCACAGTAGCCATACCACCAGATGTAACCCGACATCATTTCGGTCCTCTGTCATGAAGGATACTGTGCTTTCACAGTAATTCCGATGCACAACATATGCGGCTACTCCAGATGTTAAGTAAAGCGGATAAGGCGTGGTGCCACTTCTGATAAATTTGCAAAGTCATCTTAATTAAACACAGCGACAAAAGACAATGTGCGTCCACAGGCGGACCCGTTGTTACTCAGTTTGCCTCTAAATACATGCGTCAAGATGAAAATTAATTCAGAATGAAATTTCATATTTTTGCCATAAAATATTGTAAACCAGGAGCGCAATTTCTGTATAGTTTGCAGACCGATACATGTTCCTTCATTTCTTCTTCCAAAGAGACAAACCTTCCAGATATAAAATAAACACAAGTTGATGTCTTAGACCGACACGGAAAAGTCATCTTGTCGTAATTATAATGCACGTCGCAATCAATATCTAGTTAATTCAGAAAATGCGCATACTTGCTGACCTATTCCTCTAAAATCCGATATGTGGGTATCACTCAATCTAAGAAGTGAGATCTTTGGTGTTTCTGCGTCTAAAATCCGATATGAAAAACTGGATACAGATTGTCACACGACATAGCATTGTTGGAATAAGAGGCCGGTTGCTCAGGCGGCCGGTCTGAGACTCAGTAGGGTAGAAAAGAAATTCCGTATTGTAAGACTGATATTACTTGGTTTTCTACCACTTAGTCTCAAACTCTCTTATTTATTCTTCTTTAAGCTTGGATTTTTTTTCTTTTTTTCTTCTTCTTCTTCTTTTTTTTTTTTTTTTTTTTTTTTTTTTTTTTAGAATTTTAATTGGCCCCTATAGAAAAGTGTTCTCCATGCAGGGTAAAACTAGTTGATGTTTTCTGATATAAGATATTATCCCAGTTGAACTGGTTTTAAAAGTTTCTGAAAAGTCGAAATTAGCTTTATCGTATTGACAATTGAGCTTAGTATATGAAGGTCCCTTCTTACTCTAAATAAGAGCTTTGCCGATACTACACAATGGCCACAGTTTGTTAAAGATGGGTAAACTATACATCCTTGAATATAATTCAAATATTCCTAATTATATTCGAAATAATTTTGTCCAAGCATGTAGACTTTTCATTCATTATTCGCGTTGGTTCTTGGAGATGAAGTACCAATGTATTTGTGCACAAAAAAAAATAATAAAATTCAGGCCAAAGGGTGTGAAAATCGGAGTTCAGGTCTCCATTTAACACAATATTCTGAATATTGGTAGATTCAGCAACATCGAGCCTATCTTGTAACTTGTCCCAGATGGAAAAAGGTAAACTGGGCGGCCTAAAACGACACCTAGAAGAAATGTACTATTATGTTCTTTGATCTCAGACCAAAGTCATTTTATATCGGAGAATTCTAAGTCAGGACGTCTTGTACCACCATGATCATGGGGAAATAGAGGGTCACGCCCCCGCCAGCGCCACCTATGCGGTCACGCCTCACTATTCGGTGAAAGCAGGTAACACAAGAGTGTTTGTGGGTGTAGCATCCGACAACAATGTTTCAAACGGCGTAATTATGTCAAAATCGGGGGCCATATAAGTACGTATGTACCGAATGTATTGTCCAATGCACTCCGAATATCTATGTGAAAGATACTTGTGTCACAAAAGCCACCTGTCGGACCATGATTGATGTGGATATCACCAGTCAAAAGGATCAAAGGGGAGCAGACTATAAAAAGTATTCATCCAGACGAGAACCTTTTCGACTAAGTGTTGACACGTTGACCAGTATTAATGTTGTCTGTCGACGAATCATTAATGAGGGCTAAAAACTGCAGAATAGATACATAAGCCACCAGTGACACATGAGGTGGGAGGGTTGGCTAAAAAGTTCTAAGCCTAAATGGGATATCTCAATGGGATTGAAACAAACTTTTGCCACCAAGAAGTGCAATCATTTGATGAATCACAGCCACAAGAACTGCTACTGTAGTGTGATTAGTGTCTTTGTACCAGACCATCATGTGAACCTACCCATTGACATCACCATAGATGGACAAAACTGGTCATAGGACAGTCATCAAGAACAGCTGAACAGGCGAACTCCAACACAGATACATGCCGACATGCTCTCCACTTGAGTAATGATGCCCCTTCCTTTTCCACTGTTAACAAGTGGGCTGCGTAATTTATGACGATGACGCGCGTGCAGAAAGGCCTTGAACAGCAACCATTGCCTAAAACATCATACGTGTGCATGACATGGTGACAGCTGACGGACGATTGACCACTCGACATATTGCCAGTGTTGTGGGCATCTCTCATGAGAGGGTTGAGCACATTATCACAAAGGAGTTGGGAATGACAAACATTTCTGCAAGATGGGTGCCAAATGTCTTGCCAGCGGATCAGAAACGCGCCAGATTCCTGGCGTCCTGTGACAATTCATGCCGTTTGAAGCAGATCCCGATTATTTTTGGCCCGATTTGTAACCATGGATGAAACCTGGATTCATCACTTTGAACTAGAAACCAAAATTCAGTCTAAGCAATGGAAGCATCGGGGATCACCACCCCCAGAAATGCTAAGTTTTGTTTCCATGCTGGAAAGGTGATGGCTTCAGTCTTTTGGGATTCCAAGGGTATTCTGCTGTTTGACTATCTTGAAAAAGACCAGACTATCAAAGAAAGATATTATGCTGACCTACTAAGACTGTTGCGTGAAGCTATCAAAGCTAAGCGATGAGGAATGCTCACTGAAGGAGTCCTGTTCCACCAAGACAATGCTTCTGTTCACAAATCGGTGGTTGCCATGTCAGCGATCCATGACTGTGCCTTCGAATTCATTGACCATCCCCCTTATTCACCAAATTATTCCCGTCAGACTTCCACCTGTTTCCCATAATGAAAAGGAATTAGCCAGTCGCAATTTCTCTAGTAATGATGACGCCATTTCCATTGTGAGTGACTTTTTTTAGGTTTGTCCAAAGACAATTTCTTCTTGACCGTCATCAAGGCCTTGCAGCATCGCTGGCAAATGTGTGTAAATCTCTGAGGGGACTAGTGTACTAGGGTCATTTGAAATTATACATTTTGAATATCTTTAAAACTAATATAGCTAAAGATGGGATTCCAAGTGTTACTCCTATGTTATTGACCATTGTGCATTTCATAAATACAGAATGAAAGTAACTGCATTTTATTGTATACGAATAACAGACATTCAAAATTTAAACCGTGAGTATCTTCAAGACTTGGATAAGTAGAAATGTGCTTCCAAGTTTTACGCATTATAAACCGTTGTAACTGCACTTTATTGTATATGAATAAGAGACATTCAAAATTCAAACCGTGAGTATCTTCAAGACTTGGCTAGGTAGAAATGTGCTTCCAAGTTTTACGCATTACAAACCGTTTTGCATTTAATGAATGCACGACAGAGGTTGCTACATTTAAAAAAAAACGCTAATTAGGAACAATTCAAACTTTTAGTCTTGAATATCTTCAAAACTGCAGCAAATACAAATAGATCAACAGGTTTGTACAGTTTCTTGGTGTAACCATAGAAATGGTGTATACATCAGTTTGGGGTGGGTCACTAAAGTGAAAGATTTAATAGAGATACAGAAGGAAAGATTCAGAGTATTTCAAAATGTTCCTATTCTGAAGGCACAGGCAGATTTGCTGTCAATCAGATCATCTTTTCTAGTCATTTACTGCACTTTGCCTACTAGAAGCCCTTTCATTTTCCATACCTTGCTCCAGACATTATTTCTAAATCTTGTCATTATCTGTGCCATGTACCGGGGCAAAACTATTGCCTGCATGAGTGTACTGGGATCCCACCTTACCCTTTTGTCTTATCTATGCCACTGGGTACAGGATGTCAGGCTTACCTCTGTGGCTCTGTGGTTTTCCACCCTGATAGAACAATGTGCCCAGAGCACGCCAAGGGAAACTGTTAACTTGGACTTCTTTCAGGGTGGACTGAGTTAAAACAAGCTTTCATTCAACTATCAGCACTGTTGCATATAAAGATCTGGAGCAGGTCAACAGCCGTTTTGGAATTCTATGGGCACAATGTGTGTGTCCGAAAGCAGGCCAAGAAAATATGCTGAGTTCATCAGTCAAAACTTTGCACTGAAAGAATTATAACTTTAATAGTTTTAAGTTTTCTTACAATCGTCAATTCCATCCAATAGCCTGGGATGGTAATAAATTCACACATGTTAATGATTGTTCCTCAAACCTTTGCCTCTACTCCTAGACTATTACATCTGTGACATATAAATAGGAGATTCTCTGTTACATCTTTACAGAGAGGGACAATTAAAGAGCATTTCTTTACTGGCATTTTCTATGTATTTTATTTTTCATCCCAGCCGACTGGACCCCTCTTATTTTCTGTTCTTCATACTGGACATTATATCCAAACCTTTTCATTTTATGTATGCTGTACTGGAACAAAATTATTTCCCATACCATCGCAATGAGCACCCCAACCCCCCCCCCCCCATCCCCTTCTTTACAGAGACAGAGATGCCGACATTTAGTATGCAATAAATCAATTTCAATTCTTGAGGTGTTGCTGTATCTATTGCCTTTGAAGCAACCTCCTGCCGACCTCCCCCCCTTCCCTTGAACTCATCTAATAGCCAGGAAAAGTAAATATAGTGGTTCTAACAACCTGAGGACCCCCTTGGCCAGGATATATTATTACTAATGGTAACCTAGAAAATAGGTTAAATTTGCTGCATGTCTTCAAATGAGATGCTTCGACAGTACAGGTAGAATGATAGTAGCTCCAAAGTTACTTTGTGTGCCAGGCTAATGGAAGAACAGACTCACGCACACACAGACATGACCACAATACCCTGTCAGGCAATAAGGCCGAGGGAGTAAAAACAGTCTGCTCTACAGGCTAGTCAATTTGACAGAGGACAGCCACCAGGCTGCATGTTGACATCTCCGTCTCAGAAGATATGATATTTTTTGTGCAAACATAGCTTACTGCTATGAAGGGTCTGGACTGCTCTGGGTGCACACAGACAGAATCCCAACTGCTCATCTACCCTGCATCCTTTCTCTATTCCCCTGAAGACTGATCCCATCAGGCCATCTCAACTTAGCCACATAACCACTAGAGCTCTGCCATCAGCTGCTAGGTTTCAAAGATCACACACTTCAAAGACAGCATTACCACAAACAATCTCCAATCGCTCCTTGTCTTGTCCTCATTATATTTTGTAGACTTATAACTTGAGACAATTTTTCAGTTATAGATAGTTGAGTTCTGATTTTTTTTGGATGTTCATTAGAAGTTTCCAATAAAAAAGCATGTCTACCAGGAGTATTGCCTATGGGATGCTAGTGAGGAGCATTTCAACATTAGTTCTACTAAATGGCCAACAAATTTTTAAGCTTAACTGCCCATTAACCCCAGTGCAACTTAAAACAGCACTCTTGGTCAGTGGTATTCCTGGCCATGGGCACCAATAAGCTTGCAGGGTTTATTTGCAATCAATGGAGTCTCTCATCCACTGAAGGGTTATACAGTATATCCATGTTGTGAGATCTCTGATGGCAGTAAAGGATGTTTCACATGGCAGGATTTTGAACATTTTGATGTCTTATCGTATTTGGTTCTCTTAATGGGTTGGTCCATACAGTGGTGCAATAGTGCAGCTGAGGGAGGACCAAAGTATTGTACATGTACAGAGTGCATTTAGCAAGCAGAGGAAGAAAGTGAATGATCAAGGGGACTGTGTACTCAAACAGTCGAGATTGTACCAGAGATATCAAACTGGTTTGGCAGTTTTTCCCGTCTCAAGTCAGGAGTGAAATTTGTTTCTTCACATTGGCATTGGAAGACGGATGTTGATGCTTTGGTAATTCTGGAATCTCTTTGCTGTCATTGTTGGGTTTGAAATTTACGACTATGGGTCATGTTTTTATAAACTATTGGAAGGACCTTCTTTTGTACAGTCTGACATGTTCATATGTAAACTGCTGTGTAGACTAGATTGAACTAACAATATATTGACACTTTTCATATTTCTCATAGTGAATAACAGTGCTACACTCCTAACATTGGTAACAGTTTATAACGGCCACATACATCGAACCAAGGTCATTTCATGCCCACATTATAAAGTGAGGATAACAGACTGGACCTAAAACCTACTGAAATTTTGGGAACCACTGGGAAGGCAGGCAAGAAGAGCCCACTTAACTGGTCTCGGTCCCTCTTTCTTTACAGCACTTCTTTGCATACGATAAATTCCTGACAAAATTGAGTGTTAAATTCTAAATGAGCTGAGACTGCTTCAAAATACCCTAGACTAAAAAGACTGTGAATGTGAAAATACTGGAAGATCGCCATCACACTATTTTCTACAGAGGACAATAATATGTCTGGTGTGATCCTCATACAATCTGTTTCCTGCATAGGACACTGAAAGATCTGGTATACTCCTAATGCAGACTGTTTTCTACAGAACATAAAGTACAAACTCGTCAATTTAAAATAAACTTGACGATAAAATTTTAGCTATAGCTACAAAGTCAACAGCCAAATTTTCAGGCAGCCATGCTTATAGCTGTTCCTAATGCTGTCCACAAGACTTTGGAATGTAACCTCCTCAAAATTTGAAGTAACTGAAAATAATATTTACAATGCATTATCTGTATATATCGTTACAATAAATTGATCTGAATTATGAAGCATGTGGCATCTTAGTGCTTATCTGGTCATTCGGACAGGGAAATGTGTATAAAAAAGAGTGTACGCTGCACACATGGTCCACATAAGTTACATGCTGTTGTGTAAATTGAAACAACATGAACTTCATTACTACTTCTTACAAGTTCATCAGACATTTACCTTGTAGTAAAAACATAGGGGCATGGTATAGGACAACCAGCAGCTCATATCCTAAGTATCGGTCAACAATGACTAATTTGGCGTCAGGCGATATCTCACAATACTGCAAGCCTACAGAAGGCAAAGTGTTAATATACAATCGCCCATTATCAGATATCATCTCATAATACTACATGCCTACAGAAGGCAAAGTGTCAAACTAAGATGGCCTAGCTCAATCATATTTGCTTCTGACATTTGTACACATATTTTTGCTTCCTTATTAAGTAACAGAGTCTTTCAGTAACATAAATGAAACAGCTTATGACCCAATTCAATTAAATCAAATAAAACCAAAAGATGTGGATAAAGTGTGACTTGTGGCAAGTGTTCATTCATTATGGCTTTGTTGTCTCTTGCTATCAACTTGGGTTTCATCAGGCCGTCACTTGATGGAGTGAAATGACGTATTTTTCGAAACTGTCATATTTTGCATGAAGTGCATCGCGATCTTTGACTTAAAGTCAAGTCAAACATGACCACACCGACAAGTGAAAGATATTCCCAAACTACAGTTAAGCTCCTGACAGTCACAATGAAAAATCAATGTATGCATGAGGGCATAGATTTAACGAGTATTACTTAGAGATGTGAGTGATGGATGCGCTGTAATGGAGCCTGGTCTACCTGCGTCCATCGCTGTGGCAGCTACATCATAATCACTTTTTTACTGTTGTTGTCATGTCCTGATGCCAAAATACAGAGCAAACTTTCCGTACTTTTAGTCCTTACTCTTTAATTAATAATGATACTAATAATATTGAAATATCTACAAAGAAATTAATAAGACAGAGTATAACACGTTTGACATACACATACGAATACATACATATATACATACATACATACATACACATGCACATGCGTACACAAACACATACACACACGTATACTTATACATGCACATACATACACGCCCACATGCAATGCATATACATATACATACACACACACATACACACACATATATACATACACAGGACAGAATGCAGAAATTACAGTACCTACAAAGATTAAGAATTCTACATAACTTAAACATCAAATTTTGAATTGGTCACTGTTTGTATCTAATGACAGGGACATCAGCAACAGTTTATGATGAAATGTTGAATAAAAGTTTTCCATATTATTTCTCTGAACTTTAAAAGCAAGCAAAATACGCATGATGTGGATAAGAATATGGGTTATTTATTCTTCCCATAATGAAAGAGAAGTCTTACAAAAAAGGTAAATCAGAGAATAAGTGACATCTTTACAATTTTATTCTCACAAATGTTCATACTCAAGGGCGGGGTACGCTGAAGCTTTGATACAACCACATAACACTTTTTTTAATTATAATGAATTGCAAATTGCAAGCCATTCAACGAATGATTGGCTCATCATCAAATTCAAAAATACTGAACACAACTTTCAAGTTGATGTAACGTATTTCCGAAATATGTCTGGAGAGGAGGTCGGGTACCAGGGCTGGGAGCTTTGGTGATTAAAAAGGCATTAATTAGCTGGTAAGTTGATGTTATCAGGGAGCAGATAGTCGCTAACTCTACAGGTAACAGTTGCTTTCTTGTGGATTGCACAGTTCCATATTGGACCACATGTGGTAAATAGGCTCATGAATAGCCAATCGCACAAATCTGACAGGGAAACATCCATGAGTGAAACAAGATTCTCTACAGAAGTTTTATTGCAAGCTGTATAAGTAGCAATGCTGGTGGTGTTCCTTTAAGACACGAAACAAGAACTGTGTATAATGTAACATGGAACAGCCATCCGTGAGACAGGTTTACCATCATGATGATGTCCCTTTAAACCATGAAACGAGAACTGTGTATAATGTAATATTGAATCACCATTCCTGAGGCAGGTTTAACATGATGGTGACGTTCCTTTGAGTTATGAAACAAGAACAGTATATAATGTAGTACTGAATCCCTCAGAGGGGTTTACCATGCTGGTGCTGTCCGTTGAAACATGAAGAACTGTGTATAATGTACTGAACGGCCATCCCTGAGGCAAGTTTACTGTGACTGTTATGTCCCTTTAAAATATGAAACACGAGACATGTATTTCATGTGTTATATTGAATGCCCATTGGAACTGTCATGTCACTGCTAAATGGTTAATGCTTTCCCTCTTTAACCAAGCAAAACTGGCCTTTGGTCAAATGCCGTCTGCTTCATTGTTTTAAACTAATTTCAACAGCGATGGAACACAATTTGACTAAAAGTTGTAGATGAGACCTATTAAGATCACATTTCCCAGGTCAAACGTTTTCCTTCGCATGGGCTGGACATGGGTTGGACACTCAGTACCAAACCTCTGCCAAGGAGAGATGTTGACTTAGTCTTAAATCAAGGGGAATGGGTTAAACTAAAGAGGCACAGACTCAACTGAGCACTGGATTTGACTGTGAAGCAAAAGAACCGGAGCAATCATGAGGCCCTCAACTGGGGGAATGGACTCTCTTATCAGACTAATTATCATATGTAACATAAGAAAATAGAAAAAGATGCATTTAAACCCTAGCTCGCCTTCAAACTACCCGCAATAAGACTTGCCCAACCTTTAAACATGTTGAAACCATAATGGCAAAAGTGGTGACAGACAAGGTAAAGCAGGTAGTCAGTGACTGGCCGTACAATAATGTTGAACAGACAGTTTCTGCGGATAGATGCATGGATGGCAGCCACCAAAGATCACTTTAAAATCACAGATACCTAGTTGCATCTTAAATTTTCACTATCATGCGCATCTCCAAGCATTTCCTATGCAGCATTGCATTCTTTCGGATAGCTACCGATCTGATATATTACTTATTGACAAAAGTCAATCAAGAAAGAATGACGGTGAATGCTCCCTGAAAAGGGGGCATGAATTGACGCAAATTGGGTGTTTTCTGAAATACAGCAAACAAGTGCAATGTTGGAATCACAGACACAGGAAGCACAGTTCTACAGGCAAGCATGATCCTGTATCATCACATGATAAAGATGAGATGTTACACAGACAAGAATGATGTCCTATAACAAACATGCTATGATCAGCTAAACATTAACAGAGGCTGCAAGTCTTCCCTTTGCAGTCAGAGATCTGCTCAGTTAGTTTGTTTCTCTCATAAAAAATGGCATTTGTGATCAATGGAATCCTTTTTCTCTGTTTTTAACACAGTTTTCATTAACCCTTCACAGTTTTCATTAACCCTTCAGTTTTTTATTAAACTTTCCCCTTACATTAAGGATGAGGCTACAGTTTTCCTTGGCACAGACTTGCTGCTTAGCGCCATACTTACCTATGCTAAGGAAAGCTGCAATTTTTACCTTTTTTCTTATTACCATACTCCTGCTGTATAATCCTATGGTCAGTACAAAATTACCACTAAGGCACCCACAAATCTATTGGAACCTGACTGTCCATTTAAGCCTATTTTTAATATCATAAAAAGAGTACCATGTAAAAATGCTAAAATCATAAATCCTTGAGCATTCATCATTAAAGTGAAAATACTTAGCGTTAGTTTGAACTTTTTTATTCCAACAAGGTCAGTTGCTAATTATTACAGCATGGGCTCTCATTGGCAAGTGTATGGTATTTCATATCGTTTTATTTAAAGTGTAATTTTTATGATGAAATTAAGGAGACCCCCCCCCAAACAATTGAAGCACAAAACATTTGACATAAAGCCAATTTCAGTCAGTTTAAGGAGCAGAGTATATATGTCCAAAGTTTTTGGTCTGTATAATAGCGAAAGAGGTCACAGCTTTAGTCAGTGTAATGAGACAAGTGGTCATCTGTCCACAGCTTTGGTCAGTGTAATAGGACAAGAGGTCATGTGTCCACAGTTCAGACCAAACTTGTGTAGGCAAGTGTATCATGATGGTGCTGCTAACTGAAGCCACAACAATTTGGTAGCTTTGGATGCTTACTGAAACAATCAGACAATCCACCTATTGTCTTCTGCTTACAACTACATTGTGCTCTTCTGAATTTCTACCGTGATTCTAACACTTGCACTCGTCAGAAGAAAACGTATAAAAAGCTAGCAGAATGTTTGTAGTGACACAGGAGACAGGAGGGACTCAGGTTGACAGCTTGCCATGGAATGATGGGGAATAATGTTGACTTGGTTTTTAATCTGTCACAACGTGACCTTGGCCTAGTGTTCTAACATACAGCATAGTTCACATTAATTAATATATTTTAACTATTTTTTATAGTAGCAATCCTATGTCTACCAAATGATATCATCTTCAAAGTAATGTCAATTGTGCAATAAAAAAACAACTTTTTACTTTTAATTGCTAGCTCATCGTTGTCGTACAGCTTTAGCTAAATATCATTCTGAGCTGAGATGCATTAATTTTGGATTGATATGCAAATTTTAATGAACAGCGATTTGGAAATGAGAAAAAGCCAGCCTGAATAGGGGAAGATCAAGTAGAAATCCTGATCCCGGATTTTACTTGTAAGGGCGAAAGTTCAGCACCGTGCCACCTGCACCTGTATGCACAAATGATGTGTGTTAATTTGTAGACCCTGTGGAAAATATTTGGCCAATTTCAACTCAAGTCGAGTCAAGTTAATTTAATACACTTGTCACTTTTGTAACAATTATTCCATCAAAAATGATTTAGCTGTTTCCAACAAGTGTCTGGTTTCCTGATTTGAGCACAATGGCAGGGTATCAAATACTTAGGACAGGCACTGGCAGATCTAAACCCACAATTGTACACAGACAGTAGACATTAGATTACACACAGGCAGATTTAAGGAACAGGGAAATATCAGAAGAGACAGGGAGATAGTGGCAAGAACCACAGACAAAAAAAAGTCGATAAGAATTCTCTTTGGGGTTTTATGGCCATCACCTACACTCTGCTAACAAAATGGCCCGAAATTTTCATCCCTTTCCCCTTGCTTTAAGAATGAGTTTAAGACTTGGATCAACCTGGCCTGGTCTGAGCACCTGGTGTCCTGTCTACTGTAATGGAAGCTATTGAACTGTGACATGACACCTTGGCAGGTTCCATCGACATTTCTAGTTCTGTTGTTTTTGGTCAAAAATATTGCATCAGACACTTGACCAGCAACTGGATTTTGCCAGTTTGAGGGGGAAGGGGTTAATAAAAGGTCACAATATGCCGGATTCAGTGTTTACATTTGAATACAGCTACCGGGTGTCCTAGCCATACAGAAGTTGTCGAAGTGTGTATTGGGCCAATTCAGGCTGCTTCATCCACTAACCTTCGGGTAGTCATGTCATGTGCTCTCCTGGACACACGCCAGTGCATGCAATGCATGAGGTTACATCAGCATTGGATATTTTAGGCTTAAAATTACACTGCTCTCAGGTGGCAAACTGAATGGCCCCAATCAGCAATGACGAAAAATAACCTTCTGTATTCTGACTAGAGGATCCCTTACTATTATCAATGAGCTAAAACAAACTGAAAAGGTCATAGTGTTTTTAGTTTTTGAGTTTCATTCTCTCTCTTCTTTCCACTCACAGATTGCATTTTCAGATTCTGCTGATTTTAAAATGTGCATGTTTCAATACAGGGCTCCTATGATTTAAATTAAAAAAGGACTTGGTACCATGCATGTACATTTGATGAGATATCTTGAGATTTCAGGCAGCCTTGACAAACACATTACATCCAAATTTTATGAAATATTCCCGAAAAACATTACCCATATTAATAAATTTCAACCTAACAATGACAGCAAAGAGATTCAAGAGTTACCAAAACATCAACGTTCATCTTCCAAACCCAATGTGAAGAAACAAATTTCAATCCTGACTTGAGATAGGCAGTCACTCATAAAAGGTAACTGGTCAGGTGAATGTGTCTTTAAAGGGAATATTGTCCATTTTATTGATGAGCAGTTTGTGTCTTCACTTTTCAACATTCCATCTGGGATTGTTATGCGAAAAACGAACTGTATAAAATTTCAAACTTCAAACAACCAGAAAACTAAAGGAAATTTTCTTCAATAAAAGCAAAACCTGATTGCAAGATCTTGGCATAGGCTCTGCTTTACTGAGACAGCGTGATTATTCTGTTAGATGCAATGCAATGTGTTGAAAAGCATACAATTTTGTCAACAGACAGCTTTAGCCAAATATGCTCCCTGCACACTTAATGAAACACAGGGTTCTCACTGTGCACTCTGCTATATGACCTAACAGACAAAACAGGTGTAGTTTGAGTGGGTACCTCAAAAATATATTATGACATGTGATCTAGGGTTGTAAAGTCCATAATTTACCCCTCTTGTGTTAGCAAAAAATTTAAAATCAATTCACCACTGTGCCATGGTATGACAAAACATCAGTCGTATTTGACATAGGAATTCATATAGAATCATCTGTTTAGTAAACTGTACCTTTCAATTGTAACTAAATTGCCAAAATGGTGATAATAACACCGGTAGTCAACATTCAATGATACAATTTTTGGTAATTTTGAACTATTTTACAATAAATGTTTGTTTAAACGCTACACCGCCCTAGGATAACCAAGTGCAAAGCACAAAACAACCACCACCACCATCACCACCACCACCAAAACGTTATAAGCTTTGCTGCAGCAGGATCAGGATGACTGGCCACAAGCGGTCGGTGCAGTGCGTACATGTAGGTTTGCCTGCTTAGCCAGACCTCCAAGTGCCTAATAGCTTTGCGGGGCGACCAGAGTGCGAGTTGGGCCGTATCAAAAACAACCAGGCCTCTCAGTCAGGTAAGCAGGCAATGCGTAGGTGTGTCAAGCAGGATACCCCAGGGATTCAAATTGAGTTGCATTTTCCTGGTTAATGCACGACTATGGCCAGGGAAGCCATCGACATAAGGCAAGCAGTCCCTGTTATGAACTATCTTATATTTTTTTCGACATGCTTTTCAGTAATAATAACATTAATTAAAAAAACAGCATTTTCTTTTAAAAAATAAAATGAAATATAGAAAAATTGAAGTCACCATGTTTCAAAATTGACATCACCACTTTCCGCTAGTTGATTTTCTTGGTCATAACTATTTCTACAATTATGTATATGGAATACACTTTGACTGTTCCTGTTTTATCATGGTCTCTCTGGCTATATGCTCTTATACTTCACAAGTTATACAAAGAGTAAATACAAATTATTGAAGAAAACAATATCTACCATTTGTCCAGTCATGTAGCTGGGTTGCACGGTGTTAAGATGAATTTCAGTTTCTTGGATACCACTTGAAAACTCAAATATTTCTTGGACACAACTAAGACCTTTTTTTAAGTTTTCATGTTTTTGTGATTTAGTTGACTGACCCCTCACAGACAACAAAATTTGAAATGCGATGCCATCTATTGAATGCCAAGCAGAAAGTGGCTGTGTGTGAATTCAATGGGACAAAGGCCATTGTGGGCTGGTTGTTGGGTGCCCATCAGACAAGCTGTGGCCACTCTATTCTCGGCTCTCATATTAACTTATTCCACCATAATGACGCTTTTCCCCGCTAAAATCTAAATGTCGTCTGCTAATTGTATTTTACTAATTTAAGAATTATTTTTCACAATTATGGATGAAACTTGCGTGGAAGATCATTCCAAATTATATGCCCATGGTCAACAGCTTTCCTTGGTGTGCAGTGGGCGAACTGTGACCAAAACTTTTTCTTTTTTGCTCTAGATATTTTCCCCCTTTTCCCAGCACCACAGGACGCATGGACCTCCGGAATGCTGTGCCTTTCAACAGATATAAGTTCTAGCAAGTATTTCTCAGAAAACTTGTGGGGAAAAATAAGGTGTCAGATACACGATGACAATTTAACACCAGAATGAGAACGAATAATTTTCTATGTCCTGGTCCAAGACACAACATAGAGAAAATTCTCTTCGCAGATCTGAATTCAGGTTTTAATATTGGCACATGTTGACGTTGTCTAACATATATTCCTATAATGTTTCTTGACATTAATTTTCATTTAATCTGCAAAACGACATAACCAATACCTGGATTTGGGTTTAAATTAAAGTTACCCAATTTTTTGTTAGCGATATGAGTTATATTGGTATAAGAACATAACGGGGGCGTAGCCAGCTCTTCATCTTGAGAGGGTACTGAGGGCGCATGTCGAAGCAGTTAATTACCGACCTTGCAGGGAGGGAGGGGGGAGGCAATGTAGGAAATTTGCACAACATATTATAAATAAAAATGGCTATCTCTGGTTTACTGGAAGGAGGGTAATAATGTCCAAATAGGACACATGAAAAACCACGGTATACTGAACATAGAGCAGCCTGTAAATTGTGTATAATTCAATTTAATTCATTTTATAAGGAAAACTACCCCTTTACAACGGGGGCACCGTGAACCGGGGTAAGCTCACGATGCGTCCAAGTTACATCAGTAAAAGCGTAAAATGTAAAATATAAAAGTCAGAATTTAGACAAATAAACATACTAAAATCCTTTGCTTTGAACCAATGTGAAGATTTTGGCCAGTCTCTCACCTTATGCCTGCAGACTGAGGCGTAAGCACCATGTACATGTAAACCGTTTATACAACTTTTTTCAGATATGTTCTATTAAGCTCTATGTTGTCTTTTGTCTAGTCAAAATATTAAAACATTATATTATATTATAACCATCCCTATGTATGTAATTTTACTTCCATGAAAGCTCAACAGGATCACTTCGAACCAAATGAATAAATCCAAAGGTACAAACGTTTTTACTTTATCAAAGAGCTACACCAATACAAATCCTTTAATATGTCTTATGTGATCACCTTCAAACATATTTTTGCTTTGTAAAAAAAAAAAAAACAAAAACAAAAAAACAAAAAAGACAAAAAGAAAACCGCGTTCCATGCCCAACAACTGGAAGACCACGTATGGATGATAAACCCTGTTGGCACAACAGCTGGCCGGAAACATGCTGTGACTAGATCCTATAGAACATTCGGCACAGTAAGCACCATCAAATTCTGTTGACACTTTATTGGCACAGCAAGCACCATCAAATCCTGTTGACACTTTATTGGCACAACTGCAGGGCTAATACAGTGTGGTAGAGCTCTGTTGGCACAACCGGACGGCAAATTAAGTATGGTCGAACTGTATTGGCACAACTGCGCGCTGGGCAAATAAAGCACGGTTGAATCTTATTGGCACAACAGCTGTGAAAATTATTAAGCATAAATAGGAATTCCATGGGGCTCCTGTTGGCATACTTAATTTTGAGTTTCCATGACCTTGATAAGTCACCCTGACATGCTGACTGATATCTTGGTGATATTGAACTTTCGGTAACTTATTGCTAAGCGCAAATACAGTCCATGTAGCACAGCAGTAAAGTCTGCATATGCAGAAGCATAATCACGGCCGAATTCCGTTGACACAATGGCTGGGCAAGTGAAGCACTATTACACTTTATAAATGATAAAAAAATCTTGGTGAATAACTTAATAAGCATGGTCAGACCTCATCTGGACAACAGCTGGGCGAATAGACAAGACTCCAAATTTAAAGGAAAGCTCATCGCTTTTTGCTCGCATCTCAGATTTGACAGCAAGGGGACCAACTGAAGGGACGACACTTTGGGAGTAATATCCCCTTACATTTTTGCCATCAGGTGGCGCTGTAATTTTTCTCTATTTTTACAATGAAGTTTTGTGCGGTAAGGATATTTTTAACCTATTTGATATCAGTCTTTGGGCGCGTTTGTCAGTAGGTGCTATAGGTGTATAGGTATATAGCGGCAGTACAGAGCAGTGTCATGTTGTCAAAACTAGTGTGTGGAATACATTTCAATTTCCGTACATTGATGTTTCTCAGGTAGACCTTCACTAAAATTGTGAAGGTGATGATGCAATAATTAGGCATTCTCTGACAGGAGATGCCTATGAAGTGTACAGTAGAATTCAAGCTTTTCGCTGCCTCGGCAAATCTAAAATATCGGCTTATAACTTGGTAATACTGGATTCTAGGCACATCCTTACTGTACACATTTGTAGGAAATACCTATGGGGGTTCTTTTAGTGTTGTTTGTTTTGACCTTGAGTGATCTTCAAAGGTCAAACTGACATATTGGCTTGTACCTGTGTGATGGTGGGTCCTATGCCCATGGTTTCTATTAAGCATAAATAGGAATATACATATGGGGCTTCTGTTGGCTAAGTTAATTTTGAGTTGGCATGACCTTGATAACTCTCTCTCTCTCTCTCTCTCTCTCTCTCTCTCTCTCTCTCTCTCTCTCTCTCTCTCTCTCTCTCTATTATCCCGAAGTTGTCAAACACTGTCTATGTCAATTGTTTAGTTCCAGCTGACCAATACTTGTCAAAATTTGACGGGGTTCCAGTCATCACTCTTGAATACGCCACTGCATACCCAACACGGGGTTTTAGGTATGAAGTATAGGAGAATAATGACATGTCCAATGTAGGGTTGGATTATGATTTAGATGGATACAACAACATATCCAATAGAAGGGCTTGGATATGAGTTTTATATGTATAATAACATACTTAACATAGGGTTTGGGTATGGGATATATGGGTATAATGACCTACCCAATTGGGGGGGGGGAATTAGTACGAATCGTATGGGCATAATGACATGTCCAATACACAGTGTGGAGTTTGATGTATATGGGCATAATGACAGCTCCAATATCAACAACACCAGTTTCGGTTTCACTTCTATAGGTTCATGGTATGTCCAACACATAATTTGGATACGTGTTTTGGGTTATAATGAAATTTCTAACAGATTAAATACTTTGTGTTTCCAACTGATATGATACAATTACCCGGTATATTGGATGGCAATCTACTGCAAGGTGTATTACCTTTCTCGCCCGAAATATAGCATCTTTTTTTTAAAAAAAAATCAACAATATTATAAAATACTATATCTATAATACCAATGATACTTTGGAATTAACGAAAGTTTCCCATGTCTGGAACACTGAGGCAGAGATTGTTTGAGGTTTTGCATGCGGACACGAGTTTGTTGTCCTGAGTTTGAACCAACAGAAGGATATGAGGCGACTAACTTTAAGAGCATGGAAGTTAAACGTGTGGACAATTTGACAGCACGTGGACAGCTATTTGCCTCCAACAAGACCATTCTGGTAAAGGGTCATTCCTCTTCCGAGGTACCGGACTTCATAACAGATAATTGCCTCTAACAAGACCATTCCGGTTGAAGGTCGTTCCTCTTAGGAGGTACGGGACTTCATTACAGAAAAAGTCCATTTCTATCATGGGAACCTAAAAATGTGTCTGAAATGCAATTTTTGTATTAGATCCCCACATATATTACCGCACTGTTAAGCATTTTGTGTAGCCGACCTTTATCTCAGTCATTCCAAGGACAAATACTGTGGCTTGGAACTCATTCTTATGCACATTGTGAGTATATATACTGGGTCTCTTGGACCCCATCTTCCCTGGGACAAGTATTTTGTATATTAGGCCTTCCTTAAATTAATTCATTCACAAACACTTTGTGTCTTACATACCTGTCTGATAAGTTACCTTAGGAATTTTATTAACCTCCACACAAATATAGCCGACAGATAACACCGAGGAGTACCCACATTTTGGTTTATGTTTATAATGTTTTGAAGGTCTGTACCTTCACCTAAAAACCTCTCCTTTTTAGGAAATTCACCAACAGGGTGCCTTAATTTGGAGGTGCATTACACTTCTGCATCCATTATTGTATTAAGGACTGATAATAACGCTTAAGGTTATTGGTGATCTTAGTGCGGGAGTAATACATTTAGGTATGTAATACCGTAAATTCACTTTAATATATTGCAATAAAGTACACATGTTTTGAAAGCATAAAAATGAAAAATCTATGCCATGGCATGTGCTAATGTTTCTTCCCAGTTATGTTTTACAGCAGTTATAAAAGTGCAAAAAACTAATTGTGCTTCTTTCATATAAGTTTTCAATTCAGCTTCTACGTTTTTAAACACAAGTTTTGGTATCAAATTAGTGGCAAACTGTTAAACACACTGCAAATTCAGAAAAGTATGTCTCATTTGTTGGTGTCTGAAGTTGGAATGATTACACATCAGACGTTTGTTAGTGTCTGAAGTTGGAATGATATCACATCACAGGTCATTCAATTGACACTGACTCACCAAAGTTTAAAAATCTAAGACGAGGCTTTTTAATTCATAGCATAACTTGGTGCAAAATTCAGGTCCCTATCTTTAAAATTAAATGAACTTAATTGATATCTGTATTATTTTTGTGTGATTATTTTGTAAATACTGCTACCATCTAATGTTACAGAATTGACAAAAAACATAATTTTCAGTTTCTCAGTTTTATGAAAATGTACAGTTTACCACAGTTAAAATCTGAATCTAGGGTTATATGTAACAATTTGTGAAAGCCACTGTTAACCTAACGTATATATCTTACAACTATATATACATTCTTAAGAAACATTCTTTGTGATAGATCGTCAGGCCAGTTCTAGCACTTACAAACATTTCGTGTGATGGACTCCTATATAAGTTACCCACTTAAACTTATTTTGTCTGTAAGACCTCCAACTAATTTCTGGATCATTTTCTGCAACTTATCTTGTTCTGTAAAGTTTAAGTACTTCATTGACTTGAATTCTTCAGGTAAACGTTGCCATTTTCAGTTCAAGCTCTTGACTAATTTGCAGTCACATGCTGGTAAACGCACTTCTTGCTTACATTTAAATATTTTTACATAACCAAGCTATTGACTTCACAAGACTACAGAAAAATGATTACTTCTTGAAGCATCAAAGGAAATACCATAGAAATGCATGATAGAACATATGTATAAACTTAGGTAATCTTGTCTTATTTATCCCTAAATCTGTCCTCGGCACAAGCTACACTCCACATTCTCAATAAAAAAAAATATGGGCATACAGGGCATTGTTGATGTTGAAAAGAAATTGGTATCACTTCACATCAACCCCCGACATGAAATTCATATTTCTACATCCCTATTTTTTTTACCATAAAATTCAACTGTTGAAGAGTAAAGTGCAAACAATTGCCACAAACTGAATTATGACGGCTGTAAGATCATAAGTGTTGTGCTGCATGGTACCAGGTCTCATACACCCCTGTGAGATGAGGTTATCTGATGCACGGAACTGGTAGCCTATCTGTGAGCCAAACGCAAGAGACGAAGTCAGGTCATTGCCTCTTCCGGCAAATGCTACTTTCCACATATAAATGCTATTTATGAGTTTTTTGTGAAGACTGTACACATACACACAAGGGACATACCACACATATTATTAGTATTCTCCAAAATGGCAAATAAATAATATTCAATTCGTCACTTGCACGTTCGTATTTACGTCTTATAATACACACTCACACACACACATATATATATGTATATATATATATATATATATATATATATATATATATATATATATATATATATATATGTATATATATATATATATATATATATATATATATATATATATATATATATATATATATATATATATATATATATATATATATATGCCTGCATCCTATGTCATGCCATAAAACACTCCTCTGTCGTCCTTAAGAAGTAGATGTTAGGCAACATATTTTCGTATCTTCCCTTTGTCTTAGACAAGTGCCCAACCAGAAACATTTTATTTGTTACAGCGTAAAAGGGTGTAAGCTTCAACATCGCCTAATTTATTCGAGAATAAAAGGGCACAATGCATACTCAGATCCAAGATTAATGTATAAGGATGCAAATTTCCAATTAATATTACAAAAAAATGCTGTCCATTCATGTTGCCATGTCTATGCTTTTGATTTGTGCTATTTTGGAAGAAAACATTTCTTTCAAGGTAAAAAAAAAACTTTAATTTGAGACAATTCAGAAACCCCCATATGCACAAGACATTTCAATCTAAATATGATCGGCAACTCAGTGTTACCAAAATAAGGTAAGAAGTTTGAATCACGTATCACAGTCCATGACTACATTAAGCCTATAAGCGATAGTAAGTACTTACTTATCATAGCGCGTGATTGTATTTTGCTTGGGAGCAATAGCAGGTGCTTACTTATCATAGTCCATGATTGTGTTGAGCCTGTGAGCTATAGTTAGTACTGTACAATGGGGGAACTGAGTACGGATGGTCGTTTGAATGAGGTCATCTTTCTCCAAATTAACTGCTGCTGTTGTCCCATCCAGAATAAGAATTTTTGTCTTGAGGAACAATGCGCATGCAAGACACACGAGCTGTCCTTGGCCAACACTGTCAGCAAACATGAAGGAAAATCAACCTATAATGTTCACGATACAAGACATATCCATTGGTTATGTTGTTTGAATGAATGAATGACCTTTATTGCAACTGCACCATTTCATACATACCCATGGTATTTAGTTGATGGGTCTAAAACAAAAACAGTACAAACACAGTCTACGTCATAAATATCCCCCAACATCAAACTTGTTGGGGGCATAAACAATACTTACAAGCATGCGCACATACAGATAAAAATGATAAAAACAATTGTATTTAAAAATTCATACAAACATGTGTACCGAGTTGAGCCAAGAGAATAGGATACCTTTCCATCACAATTTTCCTCTGATTTTTACAGTTTGTGTTATGAATTTTCCCAAATTCCAAATTGCTTCCACGTCATCATATTTCATTAACTTATTAAATTTATCTTCCGGAGCCAAATCAACTAGAAATTCTGACATGTTATCAATTAGTTGTTTCCTAGCTTCAGAGAACTTTTGACAAATTAAAATGTAATGAAATTCCTCTGCTAATTCAGAACACAAGTCACATATTCTGTCATCTACTAGCCTTTTGTGTATCCCTTTTGCAATATTTAAATTATGTGCACAGATTCTTTATCGGGTTAAGCTTATTCTTTCGTCTTTATTCTTCAATACCCGTAAGTAATTTTCCATTTGAAACTTTGATTTAAATTTTGAATATGTTCTTACTTTTTTATCTGGAAAAGATTGTCTAGAAAAGTCAGTGTGCCATTGAATGAGAAATTTCTCCTGCAATAATTTTTGTAGAATATTTGCCGCAAAAAATCCAAATTCATCGCCGCCATTGTTCCAAATATCTTCGCATTCAATTAATTTTAAGGTGTTCTTCACAGTGTTCAGCATGTTAGAGTTAGACAATGACAGAATTTCGGAGTTACATTTATGGGCATCATACAACGATTTTTCATGGTAAGAGTTTTTAATTCGGTACCAGTTTTTACATATAGTCTTCAGTATTTTCAGAGAATATGGAAAAGCGCTGAGCTCACTCAAAACCGCAATATTGCATGCTTTAGACTTCACTCCTAGAGTATATTAAAAAAAAACTTAAATATAACTTTTCGAATTCAGTGTTGAAATAACCTGATATATTATATTGACCGATGCAATTTATAGGAGATAGAACATAATTATGCACCCAATATTTCGTAACCATAAAGAAATATAGGGGCAATCAGTTTATCAAATAAATCCAAATATAAAAGAATGTCACTTTTTTCACCAAACAGGCTTTTTAGCTTTTTCACATAAATGTTTTATGGCTTTAGCAAAATTTCCATTATATGCCATTTCAATGCCGAGGTAGGTATATTTACCAGTTATTTGTAGTTCATGATTACCAACAAAGTAGTAATTTTTCCAAACAACATTGTAAGCCATATTCACTTTCCGAAATTAGCATCAGGTCATCCACATAAAGCATACAGTTTAATTTTTCACCATATAGGGTTACTGGATGGCAGACATGTGTAAAAATTCTGGCAAATCATTGATGAATAAATTGAATAGAGTCGGGCTCGGTACACGTCCTTGTTTTACGCCATTATTCAAATGTATTTTTTCTAATAATACCGACTTGAATTGAATTGGGACAGACGACTTATCATATATATCTCGCAAAATGTTATACATAAAACCGCCAATATTGTAATTCAAACATTTGTAGAATAGTCCATCATGCCATACAATGTTGAAAGCTTTTTGGAGATCGATAAAACACACAAATAGGAATTCTTCTCTATCCATAAATTTTGACTTACTTGTGTATAGGAGATCGAAGCACGAAAATGTGGTCACTCGTTCGAGTGTTTTCTACAAAACCGATTTGATATTTATCATTATAGTCATGTTTTTCCTTGTTAACTTGTATTCGTTTTTTCCAAGACTTCACAAAACAGTTTTTATAAACAGCAACTGAGAGAGATACCTCTGTATTTATTAGGATCCATAGAAGACCCTCCTTTTTGAATAAGTGTTAGCAAGCGTACTTTCCATAAACACGGGAAATATCCAGACATGTAAATCATGTTGTACATGAATACCTTTTCTAAAATTGAACGCAAAACATTTCTACCATATTTGAACATCTCATTCAGTATGCCATCATTACCATTTTTTAACCCTCCAATGCAGTTATCGCTTTGTAGTAATTTGAAATCAAGTTCCGAAAATGTAAGGATTGTATGACTATCTAATTTATGTTGCACCTTCTCGGACAAGGGACTGTTCCTTGCTTTTGATTCATCAGACATGATTTTGCTGAAATGTCTGAACCATTCAAACGGTTCAATTTTTTCAGATGGGTTTACTTTTGGACATACTACGTTTTCCAACTCTTTGAACAATTTCCAATACTCTCTCGGGTTAACATTTTGAAGTTTACTCAATGAATCAATTGTATTATTTTTGAAATTCCGTTCACATATTTTGTTCGTTTGGCGGAACTTTCGGCCTGTAGCGTAATATGTTTGTCTTAATGAATAATTATGAGGATCTGAAGATAATTTCCAGGCTAAAGCTTTTACCTTTTGAAACAGACCATAACATTGCTTGTTAGCGTATTTAAATAAAGTTTTCTTTTTACATTTCTTATCAAATTTATATTTCAAGGCTATCTTTCCTGCTTTATATAATATAAAGTGAGAGTCGTCTACTGCTCTGTGAACACATGGGCGTGAAAGACAAAATCAGCCATGATTTGCCCGCCTCTGTCCGACCTACAGTTCCGACCTCAGCATTCACAAATTGTGTTTCAATGAGACAACATATCGGTTTTGTACATGAAACCCTGGGTTTCTTTACAAGACCCTGTGTTTTGTGCACAAGATTCATGGATGGTTGTACAAAAAATAAATGGATTTATAGTATATTTATGCATTCGTTTCCATGGCAACCTTTCCCAAAAATGACAAAAGATATGAAAACAATAAACCTTGAAGACAATGTGGTGCAATTACGAATGATATCATATCCAGATCTCTTTGCATTTGATGGCAAATACCACAGGTCTTGTTACGCTGCCTTTGTATCTGAAAGCAACATAAATGCAGCTCAAAGAAAGTGCTCTGAGAGAGAAACTCTGCCTTGTGATTCTGTTTTAAGTGAAATTGTTGATGAAATCGAGAATTCTGTGCTGTCCAAACAGAAATCGGTGACTACTTTGGCACAAATCAAGGCTGACTATGTTGGAAAACTGTCAAAATTAGATGTAGTGACAGAAGTGCACTCATGGAAACTAAAGGCTATATTAAGTCAGCACTTTGGAGATAAACTGGTATTTATCAACCGTAATGGCAAGTCTTATCTTGTTTGTTCCAGCACTGTGACTGTAGGTGATGCACTGAAAAAGGCATCTGAACTTAATACTAGCATGTCTGATACTGACAGCTATGAAGACATCAGTGACTCAGGTAGTGCCATAGATGTCGATGAAAGACAATTGCTTTACTCTGCCGTAGGTGTACTACGATACCAGATGTCGTCTATTAAAGTTTCAAACCAGTACTATGAGCCCAGTACAGATATTTCTGTTCAATCTTGTGCAAACTCTATACCAGATTTGCTCTATGATTTCATTTTGTGGTTAGTAGACGAATATTCATACACCAACGTTTCGAATTGCAATGAACAATAATCCCCAAAGAACAATCTTGGAGTGTTAGCCTTGTGCCATGATGTCATTGCCAGTTCTCGACAGATTCGCACTCCCATAACTTTAGGATTAGGTTTATATGTCCACCATGAGTTTCGGAAGCAAGAAACTTGTAGACAGTTTAATTGCATTAGGACAATGTATCCCATATGATGAAGTGCGTAGATTTTTAACATCTGCAGCATTAGATCAGAGTAGTGAAGATACATATATTTCAAGAGGACTTGAGCCTAATGATGGAATCCAAATTTATGTTGCCATTGACAACTTTGACCAAAACGAGGACAATTGAGACGGAAAAGCCACAACTCATGCCATGGCTTCTGTTGTATACAAGAGATGCCAGTGTGATACAAACAGCAGTTCTCTGATCCCGAGACAAAGACAGAAATCACTCAGATGTGATCCAAAAGATGATATGCTTCACAGGTATATCATTCCATTTTGAACTGGCCTTGGATTCTCGAGATAGTATATTTTGTCCTAAATACAATAAAATGTTATCATTATCATTGCTAACCTACCTCTTCTATCAATTTCATGTAGGACTACATAATGATGATAAGATTATTCTAAATGACGATAAAGTGCATCAGTGAAATACAAAACTGTTTACATGCATAAATACATAGATTCAGTCTCTGTCAGGGTAATAAATGAATGATTTGGTCCATTAAAATCTTACTATGTGTTTGAATGTTACCAGATTGGTACCTGACCCTGGTAAAATGTCTAACCTACACAATAATGCTAATTGTAATCAGGCACAGAGTGTTTACATTCTTGACAAGTTTTGATGTCATATGTTGTGTTTCTGTCTTCTTTTTCCATATATGGCATAATTATGCTGATTCATTTTACTTCATTTGCATAATCAATCATTTTGGAAAAAAGAATATCAAACCAGATTTTAGAAAATGTAAACAGTTTTGTCTCCAGGATCATGTGGTTTGTCATAAATCTTCTTCACTCCATGACCATATGCATAGTACAATGAGATCGTTTATTTTGCTCCTGAAGTTACATTGACAAATTATCAATTTGGTCTGTTTATATGTAACAAAATATAACAAAATTGGTATCAAAATGTTAATAAAACCCTGATCTAAAGATTGGTGTGATTTATTATGAGATATAAAATGTGTGTACTCTTACACGGTTGTTCAAAACTTGATATTTACATTTTTTTGTCTTAAATTTTCCTTATATGGTATGATTACGTCAATTAATTTTGCCTAATTTGCATAAAAATTAAGTTTATTGAAAAGACGATTGTATTAGCTCTCCAACGATACCAAGCTGAAGTCTCTAGCTTTAAAATTAAGAAGAATATTGAGATTTTATCATTTCCAGATATAGTATGAATTTTTACACAGGTTGCCATGGAAACCACTGAATTTACATATTACAAACCCATTTAATTTTTGTACAACCATCCATTCCCGATAGTGGAGATGTACCTGATCAAGGAAAAATAGGTTGTACTTTGTTATACCTCGAGTAGGGGTTGCTTCAATTTTATAGCTCTTTTCACAAATGGCCACAGAGCTGGTTTTTCCAAAGTGGTTTATGTGGAAGCGGTTCTAGGTTTGATTTTCTTTTACTTAAAAAAGGGTAGAAATATGGTAATGCTGGCATCGAATGTCGTATGTTAACATACAATGGTACGAAAATCAGGTAAATGGGTGAATCATCATACTCGTAACCATATGGTAGACTAATAAATCTGTTACAATGTAATCCATACACGCGGGCTGTGTGGTATTTGCACTATAACATATACATTGGCCCATTATATCTCCAAATTTACGACCGTTCAATATACAGAGACCACTGGCTATACACAAGTCAATCAATGCTCTACCGTTCCCGTCTACAGCTCGCTTATCACTATTACATCTCATGACTGGAACATCAGCATAATTATCTATAGGTAGTGGTATGTGGAAATTGTCAGCTTTGTTTGTTATGACGTAATCGTTTGGTGCATTGGTAGCAGCATTGAAATCCCCCACCAGTAAACCTTTACCATTCAAGGAAGAGAACATACATATATCAGCAAACAGCTTTTCAAAAAGATTAACATCATTTGTATTTGAATTTTCAGGTGAAATATATACTGTGCATAGATACAAATCATATTCAGTATCCAATAACCTGGATTTTATTTTTATCCAAACCAAGTCATCATGTGAAATTGGTAATAGTTCTACATGAAGTTTAAGTTTTTCATGAATATATACGCATTGCCTCTGGAATATTTGTTTGCTTTATTCTTTTTTGATCTACAATTTTCATAACAGAAGTAATTTGGAACGTTAATGTCAGCGTCGGGTCCGGCATGAGTTTCTGTTCTAAGATCGAATATGTCGTACTGGGCGATTTTGGATATAAATTCACTATTCGTATTTCCGGCACAGTTTCATTTATAAATGATTTGATCACCAAAGTTTAAAATATGTTCTCTCAGCTAGTTTAACATGTCAACCTAACATTCATTTTTGAAGGCTATAATTATATTTCAAGGATCATTCCAAATTATTTTTAGGCACCCGTGTAGTTTAAAGACAGAGTTTCCAACCATTTTAACACTACGTACAAACCAGAGAAAAGTACCCGACTGGATCCTGTGCATTTCATACAGATTTTTGTTATTGTGGAGATCAGATTTGTTTAGTCCTTTGCAATATATTGTGTAAAGAGTCAAAATTATATACAAAGCTTATTACCAACAAGACACATTTATGGGAAATCTTTAATAAAAGCAGAAAAAAAAGTATGATTGCCTTTTTCTAAATAATCTACCCGCATATTTACAGCAAACAAGCAACAGGCATCGATCATACTGCATATGAATGTATATAAAATATAGTATGCGGCTCACGTAAAATAATGAGAAACGGGACATACTATCCCACAGTGATGTCAAGGAGGGTTTAAGTTGGTAGCATCATGGTATTATTCCTTCCAAGAAATACCCTTGTGCCTTCAAAATGGCACATTATGTCTGAAATATTACAGGGAATCTACAATGTTATACTACATTCCCACAACGATGATACAACAAACTTGCGGGATAATGGTCAGGCCAAGTTTGTTGATATCTTTTCCATCTATAAGTATTTGACCACCTACTGATTCTATTATCCGAAATAAAGACAAAATCAGCCATGATTTGCCCGCCTCTGTGCAACCTACAGTTCCGACCTCAGCAGTCACAAATTGTGTTTCAATGAGACAACGTATCGGTTTTGTACATGAAACCCTGGGTTTCTTTACAAAACCCTGTGTTTTGTGCACAAGATTCATGCAGGTGTCTTTTCATGGAATCCTGAGTTTCACGTACAAAATCCTGGGTTTTGTGCAGAATGTAAATAACTGAGAAAATCACACATCTACATGCTTACCATGTGTTTTGTGAATCAAATTCATAACCCCCATCAACCCTGGACAAATTTCAGGGTTTCGGTACAAAACCTAGGGTTTTGTGATTTTTGAAATCTCACAAACCCTGGGTATAGTGACGTCACAAAACCTTGGGATTCGTACTTAGATTGTAATTTGAGGAACAGCACCCAGGCATTTGCGATGACCCAATCACCACACACCGTCTTTAAACTACCAGCTGTCTCTTATCTTTGGATTTTGTCAGAAAACCAAAGTTTGGTAATGAAACGCTGGGTTTTGTACATGAACAACGTCTGGGCAATCCAATGAATGGCCATGAGCTGGATAGGAATGAAATGTTGTCTCTGATTGGTTGCTGGATACATATTTGACAATGCTAGGAGATCCACCGTGAAATTAACGAAGCGCGAGGTTTTTCTAAAAATAAGAAAAAATGGGGGTGGGGTGGGGTGGGGTGGGGGTTTTTTGTTTGTTTGTTTTGTTTTGTTTTGTTTTTTGTTTTAGTTTTTGTTTTTGGTTTTTTTTTTTTTTTGTTGCTGTTTTTTTTTTCTTTTTTCCCCCTTTTTTCAAGTTATAGCTGCAGAATTATACAGACTCATTTGATAATCGACAGAAGTCTAAATACTGGTACCCACAAACGTAGCTGTGAGTTCAGATCTTGGTGTGTTGAGTAACACTTTATTTTCATGACAATTGAGAAAAGGTTGACTGAATTCACACTTTATAGTGATTTTGATAGGACCAAGAGTCCTGCCTGCTGTTAAGAATCAAATGTTTTAACTTTCACAAGCGTGAGTGAATGAATGGATATTAATTTGCTGTACCTTTATAGATGTTAAAGACATTTTGCCAGATACAGTACTGTAGGCCTATAACGTATTTACAAATACGTATACACACAACGCACGGGACTGTTGCAAAAAACGTTCCACACATAAATTGTATTTGTGTCTTTTTGCCCAGAACCACTTCCTAGTAGTCAATATCCTATTCCGCAGTTCGAACTCTTTACTCTCCATAAGCTAACCTGTCCCTGTCTAACCTGTATATATATGGAATTACTATTGTCTATATTGCACACGTTCCTCTGTAAAATTTTGCCATAGGCTGTATCAGCCCAAATAAATTAAAGGGTCTTCAGCGGGTAACTACTCAACATGTTTCGGAGCCTTTTACCCGTACATGTCTTTCTGAGTAGCGGCTCCTTGCCTAAGCTAAATATTCAGCAAAGACAACCCACATAATAATGAATAAATATGAACGTGGCAATTGATGAATTAGCTAAATATGTGAAGTTTTGCTTGTAAATGCAGAGCTTCATATCAAAGAAGAATACCTGTCAAACAAACCATAATTACCGAGTTTTCATAGTACAGGCTCAGATAAGAACAATTTGACTTACCCCTGAACCAAAATGTACCCTTTCTAGCTGGACAGCTTTTCCTAGTTAAACCATCCGCCAGTGTTTAAATAAAGTGGAAACAAGCTGGGGCATTATATTCAGTCCCAGCGATTGTAAAATAAACAGTTGCAGCTAGACCACCTGTACAAACCAAGGAAAATCCTAACAAGGACTGCAACAATGTACATCCTGTACCAGAGATGTAAAACAAACTCCATGATGACACCTACTCCTCAAACAATTAAGCTCTATTTAACTGCCAACCCTGAGTCAATGTGTCAACTTAATGTGTCAGGTTTGTGACACTTGAGAAAATACTGTCAATTTTGAGTAATTTTTTAATAGTGAGTAAATGTGCATTTAGGCATGTCAGAAAAGAATGGAAGTCATTAGCATTTATGCCAAAAACATGCTATCAAAATAATTTTTCTTAACAGGATTTTAAGTACAAATAAATAAAATAGGACAACAAACGTTAGCATCTCCATCCCCCGCGAAAATGTGACAAAAATGGAAACTGTAGTCTAATCAAACTGGCCTTTCCCCGTATCCCATTCAAAATGGAGGAAAAACCTGGCATTCAAAACGGAAATAATGCTGGCTTAAATCAGCCATAGGAGAATGTGGCGGCGCCGGGTTCTCCCGGTAGCCGAACAAGCGTACGTGACTTTACCAAAATATTGGATGAATGCATAACATGTTCCACAATAAATTTCAAACGTCTTCTTGGAATCCTTCCCATTTACACGGTGTCGAAATAATTCTGTGGAAAATAAGGCTGAAACTGAAAGCATGATGTGTTGGTGTACAAAAATCTGCTCTTGACGTCTTGTTATACGGACGTTATACTGCGCCCACCATTTTCGTCCACGGAAAGAAAAAGAAGAACAAATATTCCTTTGCCTGTGTTCAGCCTATTGGTTTTCCTTCGCAGAACGTTTTGATTAGATTCATATCCATTTAGATAAAGCACGAGGCGTTTCGAATGTAATCTCACATATAAAAAATACACCGTCACAGAAGCTGTTAGCTGTTGCCACCACCGTCTCTGCATCCGTGTGTATCTATCACAAGCGCTTTGATTTGCGCAATATTTACATAACTACGTCGTCAGATAGACTAGATTCCAATTTTTAAATGGAAGGCTAATTTATGAAATTTGATATTTCAACAATCCAAATATTCAAAAAGAAGAAATAGTTTTGATTGTAATTGCCAATTTGGAATCAAATTGATGAAATTAATGCAGAAATTACCATGATACAACCCATCTAATGATCTATGAATACTTCTGAGAAACACCCAAACGCAATGAACCCCTAATTCCAGTTTTCGCCACTAGTGATTGCCGGCGCTAGCAGACGGTGTGTACCAACACAACACCCAGGATTTGTGAAGATCCAATTAGCACACGCGGTCTTGAGACGACAAGCTGTGTGACCTTGGAGGAAGAAAGCTAGATATTATTGCTCCAAGGTGTGACAAACCCTGAGTTTTGTTAGAAAACCAAGGGTTTGTCTTGTTCCGTCTGTCCTATGTTATTGTTTTTTTTTTCTCTCTGCAAGAGGGGTGAAAAAAGGGCCTGGCCCTTTTCCCCAATTGTTTTCTTTTTGAATAAAATATGTTTATACCAAATAATGTAAGTAAAATTCCAAATGCAATCCTTGCGGGGGTTACATACATGCATACATACATACATACATACATACATACATACATACATACATACATACATACATACATACATACTACAAGAGAATACCGGTAATTGAACCCCCCCCCCCAAAAAAAAATAAGTAAACACTTTGATTTATTTTCTGAACTCGTGTTCAAGTTGAGCTGCATGTATAGAAAAGTTTGAAATACCCTGGACATTTTGCAATTGATTTCTTTCACTTTTCCTTCAGGCCTGAGAGACCAATGAGACATCTAGACAACGCCCGTAATTGACTTTGTACCTATCAACGCCGCTCTTTGTCTAAGTGTGAAATACATATCCGATCCTCAATATCGGACACTCTCCCACCTGCCCCTCCCCCCCCCCCTCCCCGCCAACACACATATATATATTGGCCAGTTGCGCACCTATGGCTTACATAGGGCAGGCATATGCACTTAAATTGGGATCTAGTAAGACTGTCTTAAGAAGGTCTTAAGGAAGTCTTACGTGGTACTGGGTCGATTGTTCAGGTTCACTGACAGTACGTCCCATTCAATCCAGTCTTAAGACTTGACCCGCACATTGCTTTTCGTTATGCCCAAAACTGTCTTTTATTCTACACTGTTGACATAACAAGTTGTGACTTTCTTCTTGGAGAAACGAGTCACAGATTCCATTCTGCCAGTGCAAGTGAACACCAGTGCTGTGTCACAATGGGAAAAGGTCCTAATTTTTCCGCATTAGAAAAAGAAATTTTGGTGGAATTAGTTAAAAATCATAAGGCCATCATTGAAGATAAACGCACTGATGGCAAAATTTTGGCAAAAAAAGAGAAGGCCTGGCTAACTCTTACAGAAGAATTCAACTCCAGGCATGGGGTCCACAAAAGGGATTGTAGCCAGCTAAAACGATTATGGAAAAATCTGAAGTCCAAGGCCAAGGGCGATGTTGCAAAAGAAAGGAAAGCGAGAAAAGAAACTGGTGGGGAGAAGAGACAACCCATGTGGATTCACTGTCTTCAAAAATAATTAGTATTGCTCCACAAGTGTACAGTTTAAAATAACATTTTTGACGACGACAGAGAATTTCATGGAGATAGAAACCAAAGAGACAATACGGTATGTATAATTCATTGCATCTATTATTTATACATTTTATTGAAAATACATATGATTGTAATTTATACATGATCGTCCATGATAGAAGCTGAAATATTTAAGTAGTTATAATATGTATGAAATGAACAATGCACACTAGTTTATATTTTGTATAATAGCATCAAATGAGCAAAGAAAAGGAAGAAAGATAAAAAAGTGGGGTCAAGAAAGTTGAAGAAAGAAACAGAAAAAGAAAGAAAAAAAGAAAGCAGAAGAAAGAAAAGAAAGGAAATAAAAAAAAGAAAGAAAGGAAAGTAGGAAAGAAATAAGGGAGAGAGAAAGAAAGAAGAAAAAAGAAAGACATTTGTACCCTTGTTCTGGCTGTTGACATAAATGTTTGTCATTAATGTTTCAGATGCACAAATCTGCATAACACAACAACTTGCGTGCTTGAAATTATGGTTAAACAATTTATCCTCAAAGGAAAAAGATAGCTAAAAATAACTTTATACGAAAAGGATTTTGAGTTTGGATAGCTAGTATACTGAATACTATAAAGAGAGAATACATAGAAATAACCCTTTTAACACACGTCTTCCTATTGCAACCGCTTTTCATGTAATATTTGTTATTAGTAAGTACTATAGACATGTTGCTATTCATGTTTTAGGCTACCAAACTTAAATATAATTTTCTCGCCTTTTATATTGTTCTCTTGTTAGGGGCCAGTCTAAATTATCAACATTTTCGCATAAGTACACTAAGCACTAATTCACAGACTCCCATCCCCCACCCCAATCCCCACCAGCCACTTGTTCAGACCACAAAACTTGTTCCTGTAATGTTTACGTAGCTTCTCATATCAATAATGCTATAAATATTTAAGTTTTCAATGTTTTTCAGCAACCAAAAAATATAAGCATTTTTAGTACATGTATTTTAAAAAACGTACAGTACCCCTTAGCCCCCCCCCCCCCCGCCCCCTCAAAAAAAGAGTACCCTGCGGCAGACTAATGTTAAAATGTTGGGAAATTGTGACTGGCCCCTTTCATATGGATGTTTTAATGGAAATATTGAAATGATATACCGTAAAGTTTCATATTCATATCCCAATGACTTTAATATCAGTAAACGTACAATACATTTAATTATTTAGAATCATTGCATTTCTCACTTTTCAGTCATGGTTCATTGGATGCGCCTATAGTGCAAACTTACCAATGGCACCTCCATCTATAATAGTTTTCAAGATATTCAACTTTAACATTTCAAAGTGTACCTAATTTGCATAAATTTAAATTCTACAAATTTACAAGTGTGACCATGAGAAGCGCAGCCCCAACAAACATACCCATGGAGCCATTATTAATTTTTCTATGTGGAATACTTTGGAAGCTTAAAGCAATTGAAATTCTTTAATGGCCCTAATTTGTGCAAAATTTAACATCATGACTATTCTGTACAATATATATATAATTTCACTATGGGACCTACAGCTATGCCAAATTTCAAGTGTCTGGCTTGCATGGTGTCCGAGTTTAAGTGCGCACAAAACGGAATGGAAAAAAAAAAGAAAGAAAAAAAAAGAAAGAAAAAGGAAAGAAAGAAAAAAGAAACAAAAAAAAAGAAAGAAAGAAAGAATTCCAAGTAAAATTTGTCGTGTGTTTACACACACAGACATAAAAGGCATGCATTACTTACCATGTTACTTTTTGTCACTCGAATAATCTAATAAGAACTTCCCTCTGTGGACGTCCTCCCTGGTTACCATTCCTAGGAGCTACCACTGGCACATCATTCCCAACTATATCATGTTGTCCATCTTCTGGTAAGGGTACACCAGTCTGGGTGGCGATATTATGTAGCACGGAGCAGGCTACAATGACTGCCAGGGATGTTTCAAGTAAGGAAAACGTCTCTTTAGAACTCCAAACAGATTTTCGATCAAAACGCGAGTTCTGCATAGGGTAATTAAATCGTATTTCTGGTCGTGTGTTCGGGTGAAGAAGAGGTGTCATCAAATACGGACGTAGTGGATAGCCGTTGTCACCTAATAAAATACCCTGAATTTCATGCCTTTCAAACCTTGCACCTATATAAGAATTTTCAAAAATTCTCGAATCATGGGTGCTTCCTGGCTACCGTGCTACGATATTTCTGATTTGCAGTCTTGAGTCTCCGATCACCTGCACATTTATTGAAAAGTAGCCTTTTCTGTTCCTGTATAGCTCAGAATCATTACCTCCTGGGGATAGAATAGCAACGTGTGTGCAATCTATTACACCCACAACTCCAGGTATTCCAGCAATTGCGTGAAATTCTCTCTGTATTCTGTTTATTTCTGCAGCATCAGGAAAAGATATAAAGTGAGGACGAAGAGCTGCAACTTCTCTGGTAACTCGGGCGATAACTCTGCTGACTGTTGAGATATCTACACCAAACAAATCTCCATTCACTTTTAAGTATGAACCACTTGCATAAAAACGCAAGGTTACCAGCAGTTGAAGCAAAGGTGGTATGGACGTGGCCTTATTTTGTATGTTGTCCAGCCTGTCACCAATTCTTTCCAGGAGAAAATGCACTACATCCTTATTCAGTCTAAATCTGGTGACAAACTCCTGGTCTGAATACTCAACAAAGGGGTTACTGCGGTCCCTTATGCGTGCCTGTCTTCGTAATAATCTTTCAGCTAATTCCATCTGGTCCAGATGTTCGAAAAAAAATGTCCATTTTCAAACTCTGGCCTTTCTTATAGGCTTCCCCTTGAATTTGAAAGGAAACCCACCCTTGTACACTAGCTGGGGGCACTGACCCCAACAAGGCTTAAGACCTGATTCCCCCTGTTTTAATTTGAGACCTTACTTGGGGCCAGGCCTTGCACTGGGCCTGCACTGTGCAATCCAAGTGTAGGCTCAGGCCTGTCCTAAAACCTGCCACAGGTAAGTCAGTCTTAAGTCAGGTGTGCACAACTGGCCAAGACACACACACGTGTACGCACACATCAAGCAAAGCCACCAAGCCACTATACACCGTTCAAAACGGTGACGCATCAAATGAACATATAAAAGTGTTGATAGTAGTGCGTCAATTTAAATAATGTACATTACTACATCAAAGGTGTCACTATTGGGGGCTTACCCCTTTCTGATCATATTTTACATGTAATTCCAAGGTCCGGTTCACATGTAATTCCAGGGCCTGTGTCACCATGGAGGCATGATACCTCGAGGCATGGTGTCACGGATCACGGCTAGTTAATCAACCCACATCAGAATCACAATTTTTGCATTCATCACCATCTGCATCAGATTTAACGGTAAAATAATTATCTCAGTCATATATATCATATTGTCATATAGTCAAAAAAACGTTTCACATGCTTTATATAGGGACTCTTGAAAACATATACAGGCATTGGCGAAGAAATGTGAATACGCAAACAGATTCACCTTTCTACACCAATGCTTTATTTTGCAAAGAGATCTGCTTTATTTTACATAAACCTTAATTACAAAGGTGTAGTCATTCACACATACGAGATGAGATAAACACAATACGAAGCATGCATATTAATTTCCCGCCACAACTGCAACTTGGTTGTCTTAATTATAACCATCCTCTCCCTGGCAAGATACGGGCCGCTACCTGCTATTTTTTTGTTTTGTTTTGTTTTGTTTTGTTTTTTTTTTTGTTTTTGTTTTTGTTTTTGTTTTTGTTTTTTTTTGGGGGGGGGGGGATACTTAGTACAGACCAATGGAAATTTTTTCTTTTTTTCTTGTAACCAATTTAGGAAGCACTAAATGCATATGACTTTGGTATTTTTGAACTTAAATTTCTCTAAAAGACACTAATTTTATGAGAAATGGGTATCTAGCGCTCTTTGTGACAGTGATATGCCCGTGTATCCTCCATGATTGACAAGAGTTAACCCCGTTCTTTGTGGTGGGAAATAAATGTGAATGTCTCGTACACAAAACGATTACAAATACAGATGTCAAACACGTGAATGTCATAAAATAAACCGGTAAATGTACAAGTAACTAAACCAAGCAATGAGTTAAACAGAAAAGGAAAAATAAAGGAATGGAAAAATCTGAAGTTGAAATAAAATGTATGAAGTATTAACAGGAACTAGGTTGGCAAACGCTCTCCACTAGATGGCTATTTTAAAACTTATCCAACTGTACAAAAAGATCCATAATCTGATACCTGTTTATCTGAAAGCACTTGTACCACGTGATGTCGGAGTGGTTCAACTTACAACAGATCATAGCTTCGAGTAACGCGTCGGGAACTGGTATCTTCCATCAACTATACGTCTGTGGAATAATTTACCTCTTGACATTCGAAATTCAAAATCTTTGCAACAGTTTAAATCTACATTATCTATTCTGCTACAATCTGCTGATAAAAATCACCAATACTTCGCGTACGACAGTCTCTATTCAAATATTTGCCAGACTTGGTTACTCGCGGTTTAACTATCACCTGTTTATATAAAATAAACACATCTCCGACACCTTCCTGTACCTGTGGCGACCCCCATGAAGATATGGAAACACTCTTTTTACTTTGTTCTCGATACGTTGCAGCTAGAAAACATCTGAACACTGTGGCCCGTATACTGGCACTAGGAATAAATGTTTTATTACACGTGCATTCGGCTAATGATCTATTGATTAAGTATTTTACAAAAGGAAATGTAGATTTACCAGACAACGTAAATGAAACAACTTTCGAGGCAGTACTGCTTTGTATAAAAGAATCAAGACGTTTCGTTATTTTGAACTTGTGAATATTATGTTCATCAATGGGGGGCGTTAAGAGTCGGCTGGAATAATCTTGTTCAAAACCTCTTGAATTGTCCTGTGTGTTATGCACATACATTGTGTGTCTATTTATGTAGTGCAAAACCTTCCGATTAGTGCACCCATGTGCAATATATAGGTAATACAGTGGAAATATATACGTATACAAAAACTGTTTCCGTAAATCATTCACATGCATTTATATTGTTCAGATACGGATAAAAGGAAATTGTCTATATTACAGATCACAGGTAAGGTTTTGCTTCAATCAAAAATAATTATTGAATTTATTAGAGTTATTAGGCCTGAATGGGTCCAATCACTGATAATGAAATAGGTACCATCACCCCCTTCCTTAACCAAGACCATTCCTCGAGTAGCAATTTTTCTATTCGAGTAGCTATCAGTTTTAGCAATTACCCGGGTACCTGACACAGTTCTAATTTGCATGGTTCATCAAGAGAAATATCATTTACATGTGAATCGACCTGCTGAAACCCAGAAAGTCACACACATAAAACACAACAAAAACCATGAAGTCTTCACACGTGAAGGCAATGCTTACTTTTATTGTGATACGATATTGTGAAGAATTTGTTGCCTGTGAATTTGCACGAAGTCAATCCGTATCTGCTATGAGTCTGAGTCACGCATTAACAAACATCACACACGATCCCCGGTCAGCAGACACAGTCCCCAGCTTGTCCCAGGCAACGACGCATGGAGCACAATGTTGTGCGATACCCATGTGACAACGACCTTATTAAATATTCATAAAACAGCTCCTTGATATTCGGGACTTGTAGATCACACGATCAAGTCTAGATATACGTGGCTGTTTTAATAACCGGGTCTTCTGTTTACACATTTTATCTGGTTTCTATTTGTAATCATGCAATGCGGTGTTTGGAATACAGGCATGTGAATGCTCGTCGGTGTCTGCTTGGCAAAGGTGAGTTTGTACATCCTCTCATAATGCATGATAATTCATCGCATGCTGCTGGTGGAATACAATTTATCACTATGCTTGATCACAGATTTGATACATACTCACACTTTTGAATTCGAAGAAAATTGTTCGCGTTGTGAACACCTTTGTTACATCAAACAGCGTTAGTATTGGTGAACCTACATACAAACGTCATTTGACTCCCTGATATGTACATGCTGGTTGTTTGATAACAGTGCAGAGTCCACGGATAAAGGGCTCACCAGCAGCCTGGTAACCTGGGAGATTAAGACTGTCGACTATACGCACATACACATGTAATATTATCCTTGAATACTGTGTTTAAAAAAAAGACATAATATATACTAAAGCCATAGTTGGCTGTGCTCATGGTATGAGGTAGCGAGAACTGATTGCCTGCATTGCAGACTTCTTGACCTTTGACTTCGAATGCATTCTCTTCAAGTCAATTTACATACGGGTATCATGAAATACATTCTACATATTGTTAAGACTTCTCATATGAGGGAGGCTTATACCATTCGTACGGTATATTTCTGTATTTGTTTTTGTCGCGAAGGACCTGTATATAGGCCGTTCAAGTTGCCTGCCGCCAAAACCGCATTCGAGAATTTTTTCCCCATTTTGGCTCCGACATACTAGTAGCTCTCACCCAAAACCGATCTCCAGACCAAAAGTTCAACTCAAATAGTTGACCTAGTGACCTACATTTTGGGGTCACCAAGACCTAGATTTTCCTGAATTCGGGTCATACTTTCACTTTTGGACTTGTGTTCACATGACTCGTAAATTTACAGTTCGTTCCAGTCAATTAAACTATGTATGGAAAGCCTGGTGCCCTCAGCACATTTTGTTATTATGTTACATATAGGATCAGAGTTAAAGGTCGAGGTCATATGGCCATGTGAAGAAAGGTTTTGCAAATTTTGAATTGTGTACGACTAGAATCGCAAAAACTGTAAAGCCGGCTGAAGAGTTATTGCATTGCAGAGTGACTTTCACTACAGTTGTGCACCTGATATTGATCAGTGACCTTGAACTACTTTTTCCCCATCAGTCTGCCATGTTAAAAAGATCTGTTTTTTTCACAGAACTCAAAATGTTTTCAACCGATTTGAGTGTTGTTGAGCCCTATGGATAGCTGGACTTGAGACACACAAAAAACAAAGCAGGACTAACCCCGTGAAGTTGGAAGATCAAGGTCATATGGCTGCTTGAATTAAGAGCATTTGGGGGGGGGGGGGGTGTATGCACGACATTTCATAGATGGCTGGGGCCCGCGAGTCATTTTTCGAGCACGATTACACTTGGGGACAGAAGATTTGCACCTGATATTTGATTGTCACCTTCACCAATATTTTCAAGGTAACAACCTTTTCCATTTTTATTTTTTTGTCAATATTTGGAAGGTGATAACACGGAATTGCCAATGACCTTTGGAACACTATGGGCCAATGTTTAAACCACTGCTATTACCCTTTTATTTTATGTGCTCAGTTTGTGACCTTGACCTGATTTTGTGGGCACTATGACCTACTTACAGAAAACACATTTTGGCCTATATCTCAAAAAGTTATCAACAGATTCGCATGATGTTGCACAGCTCAACTCAAGACTTAACAATAAAAATTGACGTATCACTCCTCAATGTCAAATGTTGAGGTCATTTGGCTACCAGAAGAGTCTAATTACTTCATTGAGACATAATTGGTCAGTTTTGATCCGATCTTAGTCTTGTTGGGGCAAAATGTGGGTATTGTAGGGATGCACATTTATGTACTTATAATTTGACCTCAAAATGTCAAAGGTCAAGGTCAATAAGTCATCTGAAGATTTACATGTGGTCAAAATCCATCCGATTTTATGAAAATAAAGATCAAAGATATCTGACCATCTGGAAATTCCATGTAGCCATGAATGGAAGATGGTGGGAGCAACGAAGTGGGAGCTCGGGCGGGGCGGGGAGGGGGGGGGGCTTGAAACTGAAAAAAACTGAAACACCACATTTCAAATTATGCTCAACTAGCCAGTCAAAATGGCACTGATGGTTACATGTTAAATAGCTGTATGGTCAGAATATTGATCAAATTACCCCAAACCTAACTTTGACATTTAAGGATTTTTCCATTTTGAATTGGCATTCCCCCCCTCCCCCCATATTTAGCGCTTTATTATATCTGCTGTTGGACACAATTTTTTTCACTGAAGTAACTTTGATGGACTCGCTTTCAGTTGAGTAAAACTGGTTACAACACATTTTATCAACAGCCCTGGGAAGTAGTCTAGGCTTAAAAAGTATAGGGCTTATGAAGAAGCATTGCACCAGAGGCAGTAATATCAGAACGGAACATTTTTATTATGGCAGAATATTTTATTTGGAATTAGGCCTGCTGCTTCCCCATATTGTATTCTTAGGATTATCAATAGATGGCGGTACTTGCACACTTACTTGCATGAATTTGAGGTTTCCGTACTTTCACTTTCGATTTCAAGTATAGACTCTTGTGCACCGGCCAAGCCACAAGCCACTCTAATAGCAAAGCGTCCTGTTTAAAACAAAGATTTGACAAAGAGCTAAAGGTATTTTTATAAACTTTACCAAAAATTTCAATGTATATGATTTTAGTGGTGATCGATCACCAGCTCACAGAAAATGTTATTCCAGTTATGTCATCATCAATGATCAAATAAAGTGATAATTTTGATGCATATGAATGGCACTGCTTCGTGAATTTGATTCAGGGTTGTGAGATGGGTCAGTGCTCCCCCCCCCCCCCCCCCCCCGCCTCGATTGCGCATTCATACATGGAAGACGTATGTTCGGGTCTTCCGCAAAAAAAAAAGAAAGAAAAAGAAAACACATTCATATTGCCTTCGAATTGTATATCATCATTAGGAGATAATGTAAATAGTCTGAACTTTACTTTTCAAGAAGTTAACACTGCAAAAGACTTCAAAGAATTCAGTAATGCCATACTTTAACTTTGATTATGTACTCTCGGAAAAAGAAATGGTAGAAAGCGTATTTCTACTACATGGCTCAGCACCTGCACTCGTATACCTATGGTGGAATACCTCTTCTTGTTTTGTTTTTCTCTTGTGCTTTTGTTTTGTTTTGTTATATATATATATATATATATATATATATATATATATATATGTGTGTGTGTGTGTGTGTAGGGGGGGTACCTCCGCTGACGTGGTCCCTCCTCCGTACTTCCGTCGATCTGTCTACCATTCACATTTTCGACTTCCCCGAAACCACCGTCAGCCAGATTCACTTCAAACTTGGGTAGGATCTACTTCGGCTGGGTTTCGACCAACTTTTTTCAAGTGGCCATGCTTCATGAATTTTCGGATTTTTTTAAGGAAATTTTTTGTTCAGTAATTGGTTAAATGTTAAAAAATCTTCTCACAAACCACTCATCTAATTGCTTTGACATCATATGGGGACACTTCTGGGGACCACAAGACCTTAATTTGTTCAACAGGTGGCACCGTGATTTTTCCTTTGTGTGTGTGTGTGTGTGTGTGTATGTGTGTGTTTTATGGCTATTTTCGACTTCTCCGAAACTGTGTCTGAGATTGTTCTGAAACTTAGTGGATATGTAGCTTGTGGGTGGGGCAAGCAAAATTCTTCACTAAGTAGTGATAATAGGGATCCCTAATTGTTAACGAATCTTTCTTTTCGGGTACCTGTCGGTTAAAGCATGCGTTCGTATTGATTATTATGTAAATCAATGAGGCTTTCAATGGAAATTCACATTTTCAACTTCTCCTAAAACTGTAAAACAGATTCACTTCACACTTGGTGGTCACTTTTCAGTGATTTTTAACTGTTTTTTTTTAAATTTAATTTATTTTTTTTATTTTTTTTATTTTTTTATTATTATTATTATTATTATTTTTGGTTTAATCTTAAAAAATCTTCTAACAAACTGCTGATAAAATTGCTTTGAAATTGCATGGAGATCCTTCTGGGGACCATCAGACCCAAATTAGTTCAACGGGTGGCGCTGTATATATTTATTTTATATTTTTACGAATTTTTGTAATTTTTTCCCATCTTGACTTCTACAAAACATCACTTGGATTGTACTGAAACTTTATTGAAACGTAGCTTGTGGGAGGGTTAATCAAAAGTTCTCACCAGCTGGTGATACTCTGGATCCCTAATTTTTAATGAATTTTTCAATACGGGTACCCGTCGGTAAATGCATGCATTCCTATTGATTACCATGTAAGTCAATGTTGATTTTAATGGAAACTCACACTTGGGGGGAAGGGGGGGGGGGGGCGGAGAAGTATTTAAACACATCGTGCAGCATGTGATATCGTTAAATCGGTTTAAGCAAGTACGTTACATACACTGATGCATCATACATACATACATACATACATACATACATACATACATACATACATACATACATACATACATACATAAGTAGCAATCCATGAAGTCCTTGCTGCTTTTTAACCATGCAGTCATGTGACCAGAGTTTTAAAGCGAGTCTCTTCCTGGTTCACGTATACCGCGCTTTGAGTCGCGTTTAGCATGCAGATCGTTTTTCTCGAATGTTCGAATGTTTATTGCCACATATCATAATAATACATCGAAATAAAAAATAAATACAAAATTGTCATATTACAAAATTGTTAGTGCACATACAAGTAATTTAACATATAATCTGTGGCAGGGACATAAGAAATCTTTACAGGCTTATGAGTCCATACTACAATAAAGTCTATATAATTAGTTCTGCAAAAACAGTATAAAAATTTCGGTTGAAAACGTATGTTGAAATAGCAACGGACACGAAAACAAAATGCACACACTACAGAGAACGGTGTAAGTCTTATAAGCCAATTGACTACAACAGACCGACTTGAGGAGAGACAGAGTAAACCAGAAAAGAAGATTTGCTTCAAAGCAAATCTGTCTGTGTGCCTTCAAAAGTCGCAAATATTAAATGCTACAAATTTTATCCTTTGTTACTTCACACGACATTAAGCTTATGGCTGGGTGAAAATTTCAAAGTCCAAATGACCTTGACCTTTGACCTTTGACCTTAACAGGTTACATGTAAATTGCACAGTGTTACAATATCCACAATTTAAGCCCAACATGAACCAAATCGGATTAATATTGAACAAGTTATGGCAAGATGAAACTTTCAAAGGGCCAAATGACCTTGACCTTTGCCCTTTTGAGATTACATGTTCTTATAAAAATGTGCAGTGTTGCAATACCTACAATTTGAGTCCAACGTGATTATAATTGGAAGGAAATTGGCCGACTTGTGGCTGGATGAAACTTTCAAAGGTCCAAATGAGCTTGACCTTTGAACTTTAGAGGTCACATGTAAATTACAAAAATATGTAATGTTACCATAGCTACAATCTGAGCCCATTATGATCAGAATTGGATAAAAATTGACCGAGATATGGCCAGAAGAATACCACCACCAAAAGTGGCCTTTGACCTTGAAATGACCTTTGATCTTGAGATTATACCTCTACCTGAAGTAAAGCTTGACCTCAAAAATAACATTTTGGCCTAAAATTGACCTTTGACCTTGACATGACTTTTAACCTAGACATAACCTTGACATCTGAGATGACCTTTACCTTGCTATGATCAAACTCCGATACACTGGGAACCGCATCTACTATAGTACATAAGATATTGAAGATTTAAAACTTAAATTAGCCCTCATTTGCATAATTTTGAAAAGCATGACTTCTCATTATAAAAAGGCCAGACTTAATCCATAGAAGTATAATTGTGCCAAGTCTGGAGTTTCTTCATGTAATACTTTTCAAATGAAATGTTGGACAAATTTGCCTAGAAAGGAAGGAAGGAAGGAAGGAAGGAAGAAAGAAAGAAAGAAAGAAAGGAAGAAAGAAAGAAAGAAAGAAAGAAAGAAAGAAAGAAAGAAAGAAAGAAGGGAGGGAGGGAGGGAGGGAGAGAGAGAGAGAGAGAGAGAGAGAGAAAGAAAGAAAGAAAGAAAGAAAGAAAGAAAGAAAGAAAGAAAGAAAGAAAGAAAGAAAGAAAGAAAGAAAGAAAGAAAGAAAGAAAGAAAGAAAGAAAGAAAGAAAGAAAGAAAGAAAGAAAGAAAGAAAGAAAGAAAGAAAGAAAGAAAGAAAGAAAGAAAGAAAGAAAGAAAGAAAGAAAGAAAGAAAGAAAGAAAGAAAGAAAGAAAGAAAGAAAGAAAGAAAGAAAGAAAGAAAGAAAGAAAAGCAAAGCAACCATGACCATACATGATACTATGAAAAACGAATGTGCGTCCCGGGACGTGCGTGCTGTATCAAAGTATTAATAAGTTCATGATTATAGAAGGCCTATGCCTGTGCAAAAAAAAAAACACACACACAATTGCGTGGTTGATATTAATGTTGTTAATAGCACGTTAGAAAAAACTTTTGTGATGATATGTAGGATAAAAAAAAGCTGAAGTAATAAAGTTAAACTGTTGTTGTACCTGATGAGGGTGTAAACTACTCGTGGCGCAATAATTTATGTCGTTTTTTGTCCGTCTGTTGATTGCATATGACTGGCGTCCAAGGAATGTGTTTTCGGGCTGAAAATAAATCATCATTTACATGTGTTGTTCCGCTTCTGGGACTAACCAGGATTTTTGTTCGACTTTAGATCCAAAAATGGGTCAGATGCTCAAAAAGAGACCCTATGATGACCCATAAAGACACGGTTTTTTCCAAGAGAATTGACACTTAGTTTTGGTTTTTCTTTTTCGTCTGTGCTTTTCAGCAAAGCTTGGCTCCCGGTCACAATGGGTAACGAGAGTGCTCGACAACTTACTCCTGAAGATATTAAAGACTTGAAAGGCACTACGGCCTTCACCAGCAAAGAAATCCATGACTGGTACAAGAAATTCCACGAGGATTCTCCAAGTGGCCTTATGAGTATTGAAGAATTCAAACAAATGTACACCAAAATATTCCCCAAAGGAGACCCTTCAAAGTTTGCAGAGCGGGTGTTCCAAGCCTACGATAAAGATGGAAATGGAGTGGTAGATTTTCGTGAGTTCTTGTGCACCATAGTGTGGCGTCTAAGGGGACAGTTGATCAGAAGTTACAGTGGGCCTTTGATCTGTATGACATAGATAACAGTGGCCACATCACGCAAAAAGAGGCAAAGGAAATAATACAGGTTTGTTTTTATAACATGTTGCTTGACCGTGTAAAACAAAAAAACTCCGCACAAAATCTTTATTTTACCCCTCTTGGTGTCCTCTAAATCCAACCTCACTTGCAACCTTATAACCTCATTTGCATGCATAGACACGTGTCCTGTGCCGGTTAGTTTTATCGGGAGCAGATTTTGGGGGGGAATATAGAAGGGCGCAGGTTGTTTCGGAGGAAGCAACATACATACAAAGCACAAGAGCAGAATTTGCCGATAAGGACCCGTGTTATAGGTGGTCAGTATTGCAAGCAGATTTAGCATTCATTCCACAATAATACATATAAGAAAATCTTTTTCACATATGCGAAAAACTATTTTACATATGTGAAAAGATTTACACATGTGTGAATAGATATACACATATGTGAAATTTTTTTAATCATACATAATATGTGAAATAGTTTACACATATGTGGGATAAAGATACAGTAGTACATATATAAAAGGCGATACAATAGTACATACAAAAAGGCTTCACATTTGTGAAAAACTATTTTACATGTATGAAAATATTTTTCACATAAGTTGAAAAAAAAAGATTTACACAAATGTAAAATTCTTTTGCACATATGTGAAATAAAGAATTTATTGTACATACATATGTTAAATTGTTTTAAGGTATTGCACATATGTGAAATTAATTACACGTATGTGAAAAAAGATTTTCGCATGTGTATAATTATGGAATAAATGCTAAAGTATCTTACCATAGGTCAGCTATACATGAGCATGTACAATCGCTCTACCTGTATGGCTAAAATAAATAAATTTGAATAAGTAGAAAATGTATCAATGTAACATGGAGGTGAGTGAATGTAAGGTTTTCACTGGTTTTTCAATCCTTTTTTCCCCAGGCAATAAAGGTTCCCAAATTAAAACGATCCACACAGGCAATGTTTATCTCTGTATAGGTCCTCAAATATGAAACAAGCAGATCAAGGTGGGGGTTGAACGAGCAATGGTCAATAGTAGAAACATTGAGTTCTTTTGTTGGGGAAGCGTATTTACCCCTAGTAAAATAAGATAATGATATGTGCATCATCGCAGAAAATTATGGAGTTGCTTCTCTTGGCTTCCCCTATAGCCAATAAGAGGCATGCATATTACTTTCCCGCCACAACTGCATACCTGGTTGTTTTAGTGACCATAGTCTCTCCTGGCAAGATACGGGTCGCTGCCTGTGCGGAGAAGCGAGATAATACTAATTTTTTGGAAATAAAGAATACTTAGTACAGGCAGACGGAAACTTATTCTTGTAACCAATTTGGTATTTGTATTGTAAACTTAAATTTCTCTGAAAGATACTAATTCTGTGAGAAAGGGATATATAGCTCTGTCTATGACAGCGATATGCCCCTGGGTCGTCCTTAGTTGACTGGCGTGGGCGGGAAATTGATATGCACGTCTCTTGTTGGGCCCCATTTACAACTTGTTTGCCTGCGTTGAAATGTTTGTAAAAAAAAAAATCAAAAAAAAAAAAAAAAAAAAAACAACAGCAACAACGGAAAGGAAGAGGGAAGGTATCTCTTTAATACACGTTGACAATAATTGTTATTCTCTGCATAAGGTCCGTGCAATGATTCATTCAACCGGACACAACTTATTCAGATTGACTATAGCACTTTCAAGAAGGGAAAGGGGGGGGGGGTTACAATTTTCACATTTTTAATATGTCAATACCTGTTTAAGGTCTATGTTCGTATGACACTCTTCCTATTGGAAAGCATACTTTTGATGGTAAAATATCCCACCAATGAAAGAAAAATGTTGGACCTTTTAACTTGCTTTCAACTATTTTTTTCATTTATTGCCTTTTGTTAATACGCCAAACTCAGCTTCAGAAATGCTATTTGAGTAGAACTGAATGAATACCTTTCTTTTATTGAAGGAATCAAAAAGAGCCGTTTTACATTCAATATTTGTAATGTCAAAACTTGGTCCTTTGATATTGGACCTTTAGGTTTTATGTCGAAACTTGGTTCAGCAATACTGGACCTTTTTAACCTTAATTTATCCAATATTGCACCTTTTTGATCTGTTTAGAGCAACTTCAGGTCTATATTTAATAGCGTCACTTTCACTGAAGCAGCATTTTTTGCATGTCTGAGTTTTTGTCAAACAGTCAAAGAGGACAGAAGTTAGAGTACATGGATTTATCACTGTGACCCAAATACTGGGCTTCGTGACCTAATTTTGTTATATGATACACCCGGGAGTTCTGATATATATGCGTGTGTAACAGTTTATGCAGCTGAGTCAAAGTTAAGGGTGCACTAAAGAACTAATGCGCGAAGTCTTAGAGTAAGTGCCACTGAAAAGTTAGCATGGTACATGCATTCAGTGATCTCCAGCAGATGTTATTTCAGAGGAAGACCGATATTGTGTGTGTAATTGAGACCCACAGTATTTTTGCTGTCAGATACTTAAGTTGTTTTTTTTAACTGAACCTTGCATCAGGTGAAATGTATTAATACATGAAATATATGGTTCTGTGTTGTCAATTTGTCTGTAATTTGTCTGGTGACCACCAGGTGTCATCTTTGTACAGCCATAAAAAAAATTCCGCCGAAAACTTTTTTGAAATTTGATCAAAATTGACTGCTGCAACCCTGTATTGTTATTGCAATATTTTGGTTTTCCTGTAAATATTACTGAAAAAATGTTATGGGCCAAAAAACACACCAAGATTAACAAAGAAATGTATATGCTTTTTAATTCTTTAGTGCACCCTTAAGACAACCCTGCACATTTGCATCAGCATTATCTTACTGATTGACATGTAAAATTATGGTAACCAGCGGTAATGTATACACTTATTGAACGGACGCAGATTAAAGTCTCTTCTTGTGAACATCTTTGGTACAGACTAACAACATGTACTCTCCCACAACGTTTGAAGAAAATCCGTCAGCAGTTTTTTAAGCAGAAATAAAAAACACAAAACAAAATTCACAAAAAGAAAGAAAAAAATCAGTGTCACCTAGTAAAAAAATTTAGAACTAAGAGACCTAGAAGTACCACTCGGTGATTACTCGTAGCAAATGTTGGCTGTCTATTTCATGACTATGAAGCCAAAGCTTTGCCTGTATTAAAAATTAACAGTACTTATATGTAACATACTCATTTCCCTCCGGGAACATTAATGTCCTCAACCGCAGTGAATTCAGTGGAGTTTTTTTTTTTTTTTTTTTTTTTTTTTTTTTTCATCTTTGGAAGTTTTCATCACCCCCCCCCCCCCCCCCAATAATCAAGAAAAAGTAAACACATTATCAGAGCATCATCATTTAAACAAACTTGCGGGAGACACACTCAAGGTGCATCCCCGGTAAGTTTGAATAGGGTTCAACTAAGGGTTTCTGAGAGGTCGAAAATGTAGATACGCAGGTACACACAGACGAAGAATGGACTACCATTCATGTTATACGCTTGACGGATTTATGAGTCGGCTGATGAAAAAAGGAAAATCAAAAATTGACTGTTGATCTCAGGTTTAAGGTCAAAGTAAGCCACTTGGGCATCCTCGCTGTTTCAAAGATCCCTCTGCAGGCCTACAATATTATCTCAAAGTGAACAAACAACCATGAAAACCCCTAACAGTACTGAATCGTGGCCTCCTGGTAAAATAGGAGAGATTCACTCAAGCTAAATCTTCACCAAAATTGGAAGAGTATCCAGTCAGTCTGAAGAATAGTTCATACACAGGCGTTTACACTTGTTCCCATTGATCAGTACGAATTCAAAGCAACTGGTCAAGCGGCTTCCCCAAAGAAATGAAGAATTTTATAATTCATTAGAATTGAAGAAAATACTGAATCGTGACCACTTGAACAAATACGGTGGGCACTTACCCACATCTTCACAACAACTAGGCCTCGGACCTCTACGACGTCGCAACCGAGACTAACCCAAGGTATATCCCTACCAAATATGAAAAAAAGTTTTGATTCAAAATTGAATTGAACACTCTTTAATTCCTTCAACTATTCCCAAAATATTTTTTGACATTACATCTTTCATTTATTTTCAACCATGTCCATTGTGAAACCGATCCCCTCTTTGTATTCCTCATCTCGTAAAATACAGTTAAATTTCCAATGTCCGGGACCCCTTGGTTTATCAGAAATATTAAAATCTGGTAATACAGCTTTATGGTTACTCAATTTCTTATCATTATGAAATGATAACGCCATTTTTGACTTGAAGATTTTGATCTTATGAGAACATATTGAAGATATCAATATACAGTCTTATCGGCTCTTAATTTTTCTGTATGGCCTTTCCCATGTAAATGTACTTTTATTTTTGGAATATTTCCGAGAATCAGACAGATTCAATTGCTCGCAGATATCTCTAAAGATATCTCTGCTAGTACTTTCAAATTAGTTTCCGTGTTTAAGAGTCTGTTAACAAAATTCAGATTACTGTGATTCTAATATGCTAGATGTTCTAATGTTATGGTATCTGCAGGACAGAACGTCCACAAATGAAATACCACTGTGAATTTGTGTTCCATGCATATGCATGTTGATGAGGCAGAGAACGTTTTAATGTAACGATGATTAGTATTAATTATTACTCTAAGTGTGTGGAACACGAACTTTAATTTGTTTCAACAGTCCAATGCCCCCCTCGTAAAATTGCACAAGCGTCTCCCATAACATCGAAAGCTTTTCTGCGTGTAAACAGTTATCATCATCTTCATTATTATTATTATTATTATTATTATTATTATTATTATTATTATTATTATTATTATTATTATTATTATTATTATTATTATTATTATTATTATTATTATTATTATTATTATTATTATTATTATTATTATTATTATTATTATTATTATTATTATTATTGCAGGCAATATTTAAAGCACAAGGAAGGGATGTGTCGGTTGACGGACAAACACCATCGCAAGTTGTAGAGTCTCTCTTCGAGCACCTGGATCGAGATAATGACGGAAAGCTGTCTGCTGTAGAATTCGTGATTGGCAGCAAAACTACCCCGGCAGTGGTGAGACTTATGAGTACGGAGGAAGAGAAGACAAGTAGACCACCTAGCGGCAAAAAGAAGCACTGAAGTAACAGCCAAAGCATAAGTTCTGATGATTAATATACATATATCTCTCTTCCTGTCACACAAAGGAATCATGACGACTTCCATGGGTTTGACAAGGTCAATGGAAAACAATGTGGTCAGCATTGGTTAATTTGAAACGGAAGCAGAAAGCCTCAAGTGCCATTTTTTGCTGTTTTCTTCACGAAAGATACTTTATATGCTTCAGAAAATATTTGAACAGGGATTCCAAATATTGCATAGAATAAAGATAGGAAGATCACAGGTTACCTCGCGACCAAATAGCACCGACCAGACGATGGCTTTCAAATGTAGACCTGCATAGCTCGTCTGGCATGTAAACTTCCATAGCTCGTCTGGTATGTAGACCCACAGTGCTCGTCTAAAATGTAGACCACCATAGCTTGTCTGGCATGTAGACCTACATAGCTTTTTCGGGCAGATAGACCTACATAGCTCGTCTGACATGTAGACCTACATAGCTTGTCTGGCAGGGAACCTACATAGCTCGTCTGTTAGGAAGACTTACATAGCTCGTCTGGTAGGTGGACCTACATAGCTCGTTTGGCATGTGGCCTGTCGAGGGAGGTCCCGCCATTTTTTATTATTATTTATTGATTGGGTAATGGAGTCATATGAGATAGTAATACGTAAAGCATAGGACCATTACTGGTGACCTATGATATTCTATTATATGTGTGTGATTCTATCAGATAACCCAGACGTATCGGTAAACTCATGCACATATACCAATCTTATTTTGCCTTTAAAAAAATCTGGAAACTGTTTTCATTGCATCTCTTTGTAAATGTGAAAAAGACAGACGTTCTCTTTCAGTGTGCTTATTGAATGTCAAATTGGTATTGGCAGTATATTTGGTTGTACATATAGGAAACAAGAAAGAAACTTATTTTATAATTTTATTTTTGTACTACTTGAAAATCAAGTGAAGTTAGACAATGAGAGATTGAACGAAAGAGGAGAGGAATTGGAGGGTATATCATCACACGTGTGATTGTGTGTGGACCTGCGTGTAAACCAAAGCGAGTAGCATTAAATCTAAACAGACAGGAAGATCAACTGACAAGGTAACGAGTTCTTTGTAAATCCTCATGTTTCTTCAAATTTCTTCCATGTTGCCAAAAAGTCAAACAAGTGGACTGTGACAGCCATGTGCTTAGCTGATCTTATATGCACAGATTACAATCTCTATTACTTCCATCGTAATCAATAAAAATGCATACGTGTACATTTACGGACAGGTACCCGAATTGAAAAATTGGTTAAAAATCTGGGATCCAATGTATCACCCCCACCTTGTAGGCAAATTTGTTTAGCCTTCCCATAGGCTACATTTTCATCAAGTTTCAGAACAATCTGAGAAACGTTCTTGGAGGAAAACTCGAGAATAGCAAAAACATAGATATTCTTGAAAAAATAGCAAAAAATCACAGGGCGGCCTGTTGTCCAAATCAAGAATTTAGGGTGACTAGAAATGTCCCTATGTAATTTCGAAGCGATTGACTGGGCAGTTTTACAGAAGATTTTTTAAGATTTTGCCAAAAATGAAAAAGAAACAAATCATTAAAAAACCCAAAAATCACTAGAGCATGACCATTGATACAAACTTAGTAGCGACCCACCCAAGGTACATCCGAACCAAGCTGCAAGTAAATCTGACCACTGGGGCATGACCATATATGCAAACTTAGTAGCAACCCATCCAAGGTACATCCGAACCCAGTTTCAAGTAAATCTGACTACCCGATTTGGGGAAGAAGTCGAAAATGTGAATTGTGGACGACCCCGGTGTGACGACGGATGCCTACCCATCACACAACCTCAGCTGACTGTCAAGTTAGCTGAGGTAAAAGTCAAGGAGTCCAGAGTATCACCACTTGAAAAAAAAAATGATTAAACCTCCCACAAGCTACATTCCCACCAAGTTCCAGAACCTGAGAAACGTTCTTGGTGAAGAAGTTGAAAGTAGTAAAGACAAACAAAAATTTCATGCAAAAATATATTTTTTTAAAATCACACCGCCACCTGTGGAACAAATTAAGGTCATGGGGTCCCCAGAAGTGTCCTTGTACAATTTCGAAGCAATTGACCAAGTCATTTTAGAGATTAGAAAAACTGATAAAAATCAACAAAAATCATTTTACAAAATCCAGTAATCACTCAAGTGTGTCAATTTAAACAATCTTAATAGAGATCCACCCAAAGTAGGTTCCCACCATGCTTGAACAGGATCTGGCCAACGGTTTTGGAGAAGAAGTCGAAATTGCGAATTGTTGATGGACGGACGAAAGACTCACTGAGCTACAAAGTAGATTTATTGTCACCTATGGTCCCATCTCACAAACTACATTTTCATAGGAACAAGATACCGTGATACCTGAGTTTTTCTGCTCGGACCAGGACACAAAATTGTACTTGTACAATTTTCACACAAAACATGCCGGAGACGGCAACATGAGATTATGTACACACAGCAGTTCATATCGTAGAGTATTGGTGGGTACCCGGGAAAATGTTGCCTGTGAAGCAGACTCTGCTACACTGGAGGTAGAATGCCTGCTTAGCAGACAAGGCTAAATGAAGCCCAATATATATTCATATAGACTAATTAATCAATGTTAATTTGAAGCCAGAAATAGTAGGCATAATTATATTTCTGCATTACAACAGAAAGCATATAATTTATTAAATGAAATCGAAGGAAAACTTGACCAATGATAATTAATCAGACTGAATAAAACAGCGATACATGTTACAGTGTAGTCAATGTTATAATAAATAATGTTATTTATAATAATGATCAGTTGCTTGAATGGCGGGCTATATCATCTGTCTTTCCTAAAAGTGCAATACCCAATCGGGTGCCCGGCTGTTGACTTTTTATACCCTTCAGTGTTCTACTCCATAAGGCCTATAAAAATGTCGTAATCAAAGTTGTTACAGCAAATCAATACATTCAACAGAACTTGCCCTACAATTGAATTTCCTGAAAACTCAATCTTGTCATTTGATCAAAGTCCGTTACATTGGACATTCAGATAGAAGTGTTGATCTCAGCGCTATTATGGGAAATGTAAATGATGGGTAATAAAACTGATATGAGATTCCGTTCGGTTACGACACATCCAATGCAATATTAGGCTAGCCTGCTTGTTCAAAAGTATTGTACTTTTGAACAAGCAGGCTAGCGTACACGGACGAGGTCAATTAAATGGAACCTAGAAAAAGTCCTGTCAGCGTCAAGATCAGATCAATCTCCTCTCATAACTATATTTTATGTGCATTCGTTTTATTTGTTTAAATTAAGCTGAAACTTTAAATTCAAAATTTAGCCTAATATTATGATTGTTATGAAACCTTTGGCGAAGGCTTGTCATTTTGGTTAAGGAAGTGGATACATTTGGTCCACACGTGAAGAGACTATGACTAAGTTCCAGTGTATCCACAGCAGTCTTTATTTACGCAAACTGAGGATAACATTGTGGCCGGTAGGGTCTACAACGCAACCCAGCACTTGTATCAATGCAGTCATGCGTTTGTGCACGCCAGGGTATCGAGTTTGACAGCCTTCACATTTCATAATTAGGATAAAAGCATGCAAAAATGGAAGGATTCCAAGCGGGAACGGCGCTGCTGCAGATACGTGCGAATTTACGTAGCCTTCATTACATTTACATCATGATGAAAGACTTGAAAAGTTTGCGCGGTGCTCACTGCCGTTTCAATTTACATTAGACATAGACCTTTCCCAGTGTGCAGGGCCTGGAGACCTTGTAAAGAGTAAAGTTTCAACACGTGGAAATTCTTAGTGTGCATATTTCCCAATCTGTGAGGCTGTACTGTAGCCTCGAATATTTTTGCCGTACTAATACCTGTCGCCCTAATTTGTTCGTTTCTATTTTTGTCGTCGTCATACAATCCATTTGATGCATTTTGGGGGGGGGGGGGGGTAGGCCATTTTTTCCAAAAATTATGGTTTTGCCAGGGATGATACAACACATAGAACCATTTGAAAACTGAATCTCCCATCCCATGCCATGGTGTTAACTTTAAGTTTCATACATCAGTATAACAAGTAAACAAGGCATTGTGACGTAAATATTAGCAGTTATGTGGTCGTATCTTCATGTTTGTATCCTTTTCATAAATCAGAATCAGTATTTACATTTGCAGACAGATGTAGGCCTTCTTTTAACATGTTTGAAGAACGGACAGATGCAATATCGGAAGACGGCTTCAAAGCTTGGCTAACCTTATACTGAAGTTCGTTGAATCAGGGATTGTTAAACCTGACCATTGTGCAAACATGTTTAAACATTCTGTAAATTTAGCCCAATAATTAGCCCTGTAGTAAAAAAAAAAATGAATAAACATGTCCATTGTATGGTAATCATTTGTTTAACCATCCTCTGGTCACACTGAGACCACAATGCGTTCGATCAACGCCGAGAAAGTTATTGACCTGTGATATGCATCATGACCTTTGGTCATATCTAATATTCCCAGAAACAAATGTTTTATCTTCACATGAAATTTAAGAAAAAATATTGAAGCAGACGACAATGTAAGGTTACATCCAGGTGCTTCTGGGCGATTTGAGCAGAACATGTTTAGCCCCCCCCCCCCCCCCGTTAAAAATATTGAAATGGACATCAGTATGCAACATACACTTCTTATAAACACTTGCAACAGAATGATCTGCCGTTTCTTAAAAATAAAATCAGCAAATTAAGCTATTTTGAGATGTATCCACAGGCATATTTGTGAGCAATGAGATTGTAAAACAGTTATAAAACAACAATTGATGATTGTAGGTCTATATTATAGGAATTTGAACAATATCAATTATTTCAGACTATATAATGGACAAGCTTTTTAGTGTAAGATTGTATGTTAATAGACTCTTTGTAGTGCGCACACTGGGTGGCATTGATGTGCAAAAAGTGCGTGCATGGTTAAAAAAATGATTCTGTGCATGTGGTAGTTTTAAAGGGTCTCCTGTGGCCCAAAATAGAATGGCATAAAATAATGCTGATCCGGCGAAATGATCTCAGATGCAATGATTGTTGTATGCCACCGTTGTATGTAAAGACATGTTTTATATATAAATATATATATATATATATATTATTACAGCATGCTTAAACGTGTATTAGATTTGGAGCTAAACATTTTTGCATCCGGTTAGCCGAGAGTTTGTACAGCGATTGAGCAAACTTGATGTATTAGAACGCAAGATGAACCTGTGGGGTGTCAGCTATGCAAAGTCGCACGCTCAAACGTTCATTCGTATTTTGCATATTGCCGTTTAATAGTACTTAAAGCAGACACCACATCGGTCTCTGCTAAATATTTCAGTTTTCATGGATCGTTGCAAAACGTCATATATGAATATTTTAATGTCTTCAATTTGAAATCAAAAGGGCCCGGAATTCGGTCAACAGGGTGTGTCCAGCTTTGTGTACGACACGGTAAAACCAATGAGGCCACACATAGCCTTTTACGTAAAACTGAGGAGTGTTACCGTAGCCTTCCAGGCTTCATCATACATACATGTATTTTGGTTCTACTACACAATGGGAACAAATACAGCAAATAATAAAATTTACGTATCCACTTCACAAAATCGTTGAAAAAATATCCTTGTTCAAAAACAAACACACACACACACACACACACACACACACACACACACATCGTTTTTACACGTATGTTTAAGTGAAAAGATACCGGTACACCTAAAATGTAAATCAGTTTTTAAATATAGGTACAATGGATTAAAATACTAAAACTGTTTAAAGTACTTCTATTTTTCCCACAATGTGTCTGGCAGAAAAAGGAGTTGCTAATTTTAAACTCACGATTTACAACTTAAGACACTCGGATGTGCCAAAGATGATCTTAAATTTATACGTTGACATTTTGTTTATAATTATCAGCAGTTGGTGTTGTTTTTTGGGGAATGCAATGTGTGCATCAAAGGATAAACTGAATGTACAAGTGCAGTGTGTATTGTTGTCTTATATCTGCACTATCTGTAATTTTGTTTAAAATGTCAAGTATGCAACAAAATATTTTGGTTTGAAAGATTAAAAATATATTGCAAACATAACTGTGTTGATCACTTCATTATTTTTTTTAAACACGACATACAAAACCTTCCATCCCAAAACATACTTCCCAATGACTTCCGCTCATGTGACAGTGCCCGTGGAACCTGGGCTTCAAAAAGTAACATGAGGAAGACTTGTGCATTAAAATGCACAATTCAAGCCGCATTTAAAACATATCGTAAAGTTGAATTTTCGACATGCACATATCGATATATCATTTCTGAGGAGTATCTTGAGTGGATTTCAAAATACCTTTAATTCGGAATATATTAAATTCATCAAAGATATCCAAATATAAAGCTACTTTGATTTGAAATACTGAATACGAAAAGGCGGATAAATAGCATCGGGATAAACCCATCTTTATTTGACCCGAAGAAATCTTGCATCCGATTCTTTTACAGATATCTTCATTCATAAATGTTCAATGAGGCTTTAAAACCACACAATTTCTTCCTTATTTGTTCATCCTGTTTTCATAGACAGGAAAAATAAACGGCCATTCTTTCAAAACAGATAAATTAACACGAAAAGACACTTGCAGTGTTACAAACAGTGACATAGTTCATAAAAAGAGTCCTTTAGCCTTGATAATTCTATCAAGGCCGTCTAAATTAGGCAACCTTGACCTTGCTAGTGGTTATTCATGGGCAGTTTGAAAGTCCTACCCCAGGACTAAAGAAGTCCTGCCTTCAAAATCCATAATAATCAAGATCAGGAGTGGCTTCGGCCCTTCATGAAGCTTCGTTTACAAAGTTCTGTCCCATCCTTTTCAGGATATCGATGATAAAGTTTGATTACGCACTGGTTCCGGTGTATGAAGGGGTCGACCTTTGGAGAAAAGTATTCCTTTAATTTGAATGATTTTCATGGTTCGAGACTAAAGTTTTAAGGCCGCACAGGTTTGTTTGGGAATTGGCAAAAATTTGACGTATTTCTGATTCACAATGTAAACTTTGTAATGGTGCTATTGAAAATTTGTCCCATTTTATGTTCTTGTGTTGCACCGTTAATGCCATCCGTACTGAATGTTTTAGAAAACCAAATAATGTGCCAACAGTTAATGATGAGGAAGCTGCATGGCGTAAGTTCTGTAGCTCCTCTGTCTTAACCAAGCTTAGTATTATCATTCTTGGAGGAGGTGACCATAGTTTTGTTGCAGGAGACTTGTTTGACTATATTTAAAGGGTTTTTTTTTTACGAAAGCATGGGATTTCGGGAGCGAGTTCCCGTAGAGAACCCGCCAGGGAAGACCGACAACCATTTAAGTAGCAGGGACAGCGGTTGAAAATCATCTATTGTTATAGGATTATAGTGTCAGGTGCTTAGCAGTTTTGCAGGAGGCCCTGTTAAAGTCACGTTCTATATTGAGAGGGTGTTACGTCACATAGACTGTATAACAAGAGGACTGTGACAGTCCTGTGCCCAGCTGTCATGTTCATGTACCCCTGTGATTTTTTAATTTTTGGCCCAAAATCAATGGAGCGTGTCCGTTTGTACAAACCTGCTAGAGACACACCTAAGGTCCATTGCCACCAAGTTTAAAGACAATCTGGATGACGGTTTTGGAGAAGAAGTCGAAAATGTGAATAAGCATAAGAATGCCCATTGACTTACATAGTAAACAATAGGAAGTGTGCATTTACCTAAAAGTACCAAAACTGAAAAAAATAAAATAAATATCAGGAATCCATAGCTTCCATCTCTTGTACAACTTTGTTTGACCCTTTCACAAGAAACATATCCACCACGTTTCAGCATAATCTGAGTGACAGTTCTGGAGAAGAAGTCAAAAATAGCAAAAACAGACCCCCCCCAAAAAATTAGAAAATTGCAGCGCCACCTGGTGAACAAATAAAGAACTAGGACTCCTTAGGAGTGTCCCTGTGTGATATTAAAGCAATCTGGTGAGCAGTTTCATAGAAAAAACAATTTTTAAGATCCCCCCCTCCCCACGGACAAATCATAAAAAAATCCCCAAACCAATAAAGCATGTCCATTTGTACAAATCTGCTAGAAACCCGTTCAAGGTACACAGCCACGAAGTTTGAAGTCAATCTGGCTGAGACTTTCGGTAAAGAAATAAAAAATGTAAATTAGCATCAGAATGCCCATTGATTTATATGGTAATCAAAAGGAAAAATGCATTGACTGATACGTGCCGGAATTGAAAAAAAATCGTGAAAAATCAGGAATCCGCAGCATTGCCACCTAGTGAATAACTTTGTGACCCTTCCACAAGGATTAAATCCACCAAGTTGCAGCTTAATCTGAGTGACGGTTCTGGAGAACAAGTCAAAAATAGCAATAACACACAAAATATCATTTTAAAAAAAACAGAAAAAAATTGCTGACGCGCCACTTATGAACAAATTAAAAACTAGGAGTCCCTAGGAGTGTTCCTCTGCGATATCAAAGCAACCGGGTGAGCGGTCTCAGAGAAAAAGATTTTTTAAGATTTGCACAATAAAGAACAACAAAAAATTCATAAAATAGTCCAAAAATAACTGGAGTGTAACCATTTGAACAAGGTGGTAGAGACCCACCCAAGTCGATTGTTGTCGACGGACCAAGGACCATAAGATAAGCTCAGCTACTGACAAGTCAGCTGTGCTGAAATGGGCTTTCAAGGCCTTTACTACTGGACCAAAGACAAACAAAATGTAGGATTAAAATGTCAGGTACTTAAGTCAGCAAATCTGTCGCATTTCAACATGTATCTTAAAGCGCGGCACTTGGGAGACCCCAGCCACCATCATGGCAGCTGTGTCACCAGGTTATTGGTCAGCCTCCATAGACCTGAAAGAGGCATATTTTCACATTTCTGTAGCCCTGCCCTCTCTGAAATTTATGCGCTTTATGGTGCGGGGAAGAGTGTTTAAGTTCCGTGCTCTCCTGTTCGGGCACCAGACAGGGATCTGGTTGCAAATTTATCTGGATGATTTGCTCCAGCGATCCAAGGACCAAAGCCTACTTCTCCTGAACACACAGTCCATGCTGAATTTGTGTGTGAGGTTCAGCCTCATTGTGAATCTTTCGAAGTCCAGTCTGACTTGACAATCCATGGTGGAACAAGTTTGCAGCCTGGTGCTCTTCTAAGGGACTGTCACCCTTGGAGGCTTTGGTCCAGCATATCACAGACTTTTGTTTGCATCTGTATAAGGAGGAGCACTTGAAGGTTTGCACCATCAAAGGGTACAAGTCAGCCGTTATGGTTACCTTTAAGACCAAGGGGCAGAGTTCAGGGACGGATCCCTTCCTCTTTGGGCTTGTCAACAGTTTTTAAACCAGCTGACCATTGGAGTGCAATGTTGTGTCTTGCTGGGATCTCTCCATGGTGCTTGGGGTGCAGACCAAGCCCCGTTCGAGCCTAATATGTGTTCCATCGATCTCAAGATCTTAACCTTCAAGACGGTCTTCCTGTTAGCTCTGGCCACGGGTGCTAGGTGCGGGGAGATACACACCTTAGATAGATCCCTCATTAGGTGATTTGCTGATGGGAAGGATGTTTTTCTAAGGCCTCAGTTGGGATTTGGGTCTAAGACACAAGTGGCCCATGATCCATCCACTGCTTTGACAGGTTTTTTGGTCAAGTTTCTTTTGGCTACAATGCAGAGGTCCCAGCTGGATTGGATCCTTTGTCCTGTGAGAGCCCCCTGGTTCTATTTGAGTAGGACTGAACCTCATAGAGTGGGGCAGGAATTTCTGTTTCTTCCCCTTAGGCAGATGAGTCCAGCACTCTGTCTCCTAACACCATGCCAGGGAGGATAAGGAAGACTATTTCCTTCACCTACTGAGTGGCTGGAAAGAATTAGGAACTTAGATGTCTTCATTCTTTCTGGGCTCATGACACCAGAGCAGTCTTTGCCTCCTGGGATGCAGTCACTTCAGTAGGGGATATTATGGCTGATTTAAGGTGGCACTCACATAATACCTTTACATTCTTCTACCTACAGGACCTGGCAGAAGTGGAGGTGCTCAAGTGCTTCCTGACAGCTGCATCCAACTAGTCTTATGGGGGAACCGGGGGTCCAGGGTGGTTTTCTGGTCCATGGCTCTGAAGTGCAGAGTTTTTGGCTAGATATTTTTGGAGGTGCCCTCCACCTCCAGGCTGATTTTACATCAGCTTAAGTGACCTATGGTGCTATAATGTGTCCTTAATATGAAGTTTTCAATTGTAAAACTATAGTTAAAAAGCATTACTCACTATACATCAGTAGAATTCCCACCCAACCATCCCCACTTGTCGGTTCCTCCTACACAGTGTACGAAATTGATTTGCGCATGCTCCCTAACATGCACTTCTGCTACCAGGGGTGCTGTGCGACGCCACAGGGCCTCAACGGCAGTGACTGCAGCAGTATGCATTGGCAATGGACTCACAGAAAAGTTTTTGGCCAGTTTTGGCAAAACACCAACAGTGCTTGATGACCAGCTTAAATGACCTACAGTGAGTAATGTGATATTAGTTTTACTGTTGTCAACTTCATGTTTATACAAGACCATGCACACACACACACACACACACACAGGGTCACAAATTGAGAAACTGCCTCTGTAACAAAGGAAGATTCAATACACAGCTTCTGGCCCTGACAGCATTAGTTTGGAAGTTTAACGGTACAAGGAGTCTTCCAAATAGTTACACAAAAAGATCGGGGGGGGGGGGGGGGCTACACTTTACAAGTAAATATCAATAATGAAAAACATCAATTAAAAATAGCCCAGCAGGGCCAAATCTTCATTTGCGGGAAACGCAGATTTCTCCTTGTATACCCCTCTGTGTACTTGCCACTGGACAAAGGCTTCTAGAAATGGAAAAAAGCAAAAGGCACTTGCCATCTTTTAGCCAAATTTGCCAAAGAAATTTGTTATTTCTTTTACTTTAGATTGAAAATGTAATTTCATTATGTAGTATGTGTATATTGATTAAAAAAATGGGCGTTTGGTTGACGAAATACGAAGTTGGCTGAAGTATTTGTTCTTTTTGAAAAGTGACCCTTTGCTACACAGAGGGCCACCCAAAGGGGGCGGGGGAGAGGTGTGATCACGATTCACAGAAAATTTAAATGTACTTTCACGGCTATATCCAAATAATAAAAATTACAATTACGTGAATAAATACTTATAATCACGAATCATGTTAAATAATATTTGATTTCACAGTGAGTGCACGAGAAATAAATATAGAATAACGAATCACGTAAATACTTATAATCAGATAATCATTAATCAGTCTAAAATAATCTTAGATTTCACAGTTCACGAGAAATAAATATAGATGATAACGTATCACGCAAATACCCCTTGGAGCCCCTCTGCACAGAACACAATAGTTTCAAATATTTTTGTTGATCCGGTAATACCCCATGTTCTGGGCAATGCTTACTCCTTGGCGTACGTTGGTGATGTGACTCTTCACAGGGCTTTCAAACTTTGTTAGTCAGGTTTGTCGCCTGAAATACGCTTTTTAACTGTGTACAGATGACGTATAGATATTACGTAACTATGTGAATTTTCGTAATTTCTTTTGTTTGGTTTCATTTTAAGCTCATCTTTAAAAGGCCTGTACTGCAGTTGTCACCGTATATTATTTTATAAATGTTTTACACTATTTCAGCCTATTTATACTTCATAATTTCCCCATCATTGTCTCGCAAACTCCTACGCGTTGCAGTTGGTAGGCTCCAAAAGAAACTAGCCACATTTGAAAAAACCTGTGGAATTTCTTCAAAATTACTCATACTCCAACGTAGCAGCTCATAAAAATGGCTAACACTGTAATATCTGAGTCGACAACAAAACTGATCTTGAGTTTACCAGATATCAAATTAACAAATTTAATCTATCACCTTAAAAATTGTGCCAAGGTCACACATACGCACTCCCAACCCATCCCCACCAGAGGACCATTATCATATGAAAAATCAGAGTTCCAGCACAAACAGTTCTAGTACTTTCTATACAGAAATTAATGGTTTCACCAGGGTTCCTGGCATTGCCGTTGCTTTTAGTGGATGTGTCTTTGGATTTTCGGGAGCTTCTGAAATCTACTGCATAATCAAATTTTCACGAGGGATAAATATTCCCGAATTTTCCCGAGCAGATCCGGTTCGGGAATGTTCAACTCGGGTAATTTTTGGCAGATGGGATGTCGAATGAAAGCCTTAATAAAACTCGCGAAATGCACTCTTGGAATCCATTCGGGAAACTTCACGCTCGTAAATATAAATGATTATACAGTATCATCAACATGGAGCCTTTTTTGAAACACCATTGGAGTCACACTTTTGCAACCATATGCAGGATAGCATGTTTGTATGTATGAAAGATCACTTCTCAATTTCTTTAATGAACCAAAAATAGAGGATGCATTTTTATCCCAAATTTATGTGTATGTATGTAAGTATGTATGTATGTATGTATGTATGTATGTATGCATGCATGTATGCATGTAGTGCAACACATCCATGCAATCATTTCCCGAAATCCAGTATGTATACATGTACGTATGTGTATGAAAGTTTACTTCTCCATTTGTTTACTGAACAACCAAAAATAGCAGATGCATTTTTATTCCGACCTTATGTGTATGTATGTATGTATGTATGTATGTATGTATGTATGTATGTATGTGTGTATGTATGTATGTCATGCGACATTTCCAAGTCATCAATACCCGAAATCAGTTGGGCAAGTTCTATACCGTCGTGATCTTGATGTCTGTTTCTGCCACTGCCTCCCCACTTGAGAATATAGATATACACACATTGAAGATTTTTTAAATTTTTGCCAGAACACATCCAACATATAACTTTTGAAATATGCAAAACCAGCTTGAAAGATCAAACAAGGGTCTTTATATGTGTTATTGACATGTATATATGTCCAAATATATTCTAAAGTATCCAGTAATTAGATTATCATAAGTATATATAGGATTAATGAAATTGTACAAGAAGCTAAACAAAATGCTTACGCTCGAATAAAGCTATTTATGAGGAACGAATGGTTTGGGGTTCAAAGATGAAAAAAGTTAATCAAACAAGCCCATCTTCGACAGGAAAAAAACCTCGAAGCATCAAATGGGCTTCCACTGTGGAACAGCAGCTTTATGGCTTTTTATGAAAGTCCGTGATGCCAATAAGCGTCAAGACCTGGGCCTGAAATGAAGCACCTATAGAGGATGATGACTTTTGGGTGCCCCGCCCCCCTAAAAAATCAATAAATGACAGAAGGAAGGAAGAAAGAGGAAAAAACGAAAAACCAGAGCTTTCATCGAAGATGCTACAAAAAAAAAAAGCCAAGGCCATTAGAGATTCTATGATACATAATGGATTGGCCAGATATAGTATTAACCTCAGTGAATATACCTTGGTTTTTCTTAATTCTCATTCAAACTTTCTCGTCATGAACTGGCACAAAAATAAAGTTTTAGGATCTTGAAATGTTGTTTTCGTTATGTTAGGGTTTTACATGATAGATGAACAACTAAGAAAAGTTCAACTGACTAACCTGTCAGCCGAGTTGAAAGATCTGATAGAAAATTCGAGACCAATGTAATTATATTCTTGTTAACAATGAAATAAGGACATGATTACATAAGTATAAATCTTACTTCATTAACAGATTTTATTTCGATTCACCAACTTGAACACAGTTCAATTTATTCAATCATGACAGCTTAATGCCTGCAACAGTATCTTTTTTCATGACTAAATACGGCTAATGCAATGCTTAAGATATGATACATGGTACCATCCTTGAATGTCTGCAGTATAGCCTGGATATTACACAGGGTGAACAATGGAACTGGTACCATTATATCGAAAGTTAAGCTATCACTACACTGAAGTACACGTTATTATCCCTGTGGAACAAAAATAAAACCAACACATTATCATACCAACCATACCATGTTCTCACATATACTGTCTACACATGTTTTCTGCTTGATAGTGTTTATCACTTCAACCTGGGTTATAATATAATATAATATAATATAATAAGGTTTTGAACTTTTTGGTGTTTATTACTTCAACCTTGGTTATAATATGACAAGCTGAAAAGCGTTTCTTTAACACACACACACACTCTCATCAAAACAATATACATATCTTGGCTAAAAGTATTTTGATTCACTAATATCATGCTATTTCATATCCCTATTTCTTGCTTACTTGGTTAACACCAGAAGCAAAACATCTCTAGGTCGTGGTTTATCCATCATGATACATAACATTTTATGGGCTTAATTGCTGTATTTTTGTACATAAAGCAGCACCATTGACCATTACATGTTGACACATTTTTACAGGCTTAATTGCTGTATTTTCGTACATAAAGAAGCACCGTCGGCCTTTATATGTTGACACATCTCAAATCAAGGATGTACATTTAGATTCTTTCATATCAGTGTGATGCACTGAGCAGTTGAGTTCAGCATGTGGCATCGTTACGAAAATGGAATTTATGTTGTGTTTGGTGGTGGTTTTGGAGAGAATTTGCTAAATCTGCCACTGTGTCATGATTTCTGACCATTGTCTGAACTTAGTTGGACACAGTTCTCTCTCTCTCTCTCTCTCTCTCTCTCTCTCTCTCTCTCTCTCTCTCTCTCTCTCTCTCTCTCTCTCTCTCTCTCTCTCTCTCTCTCTCTCTCTCTCTCTCTCTCTCTCTCTCTCTCTCTCTCTCTCTCTCTCTCTCTCTCTCTCTCTCTCTCTCTCTCTCAACACTGAGTTTATTTGGCCAGCAAAATCATCGGAAGGTCAAAGTATCCTTTTCACAAAAGGCAACCATGTGGCACCATCTAGTGCTAAATTTTGTGACAAACTTTCATTCTGTCTACATTTACCTTTACAAAAAGGTACCCTCTAAACCATATCTTTTATGTTTATGATGCCATTAAATAGATATCAAAAGTTATAAATAATAAATTACTAAATCATTTGCATCAAAAACTCTAACCACACACATCGAATTAAAATTTATGTACAAAATATAAACTAATGACCAAAGTAGTTATGTGATGATCACGATGACAAAGCCATAATTTATAAACAAGTCTTATCACTCGAACCATGAACTAATGATTGGCAACACTTATCCCAAAAGAAACATTGAGCAATTAACATTTTTTGCAACATTAAAATGATCATTACATTTATCAAGAGTTTTAAACAGTCAAGGAAACCTGCAAAATACGTGTTAACACTTATACTTCTTATCACAGGTCGCAATGTGGATCAACCAACACTCTAATGCACAATGCCACACAACATTGTATAGATAAAATTCTTGAATATATATGTAAAACTGTACATATAAAAACATTTGTCTAAACAGGTATACGTACCACAGGTACTCATAGCGAAATAAATTATGCAAATAATGTGTTACAATCATACTGGTGTTTGCATGGCTATTTGCCACGCCTCCCCGACTTGCTGGGCGCCCAACAGAGGGCGCTAGTGATAGGTACACTACTTCCTTGGTGCCAAACGCTCCATTGCAGTCTAACATGAGCAAATGCTTGTAATAAACAGTTCAAATAATGAACCAAACCACCGACAAACACTTTGAAGGGCCAGTACAACCACTGTATAAACATATAGCCAACATGTATAAGCTTATAAGCTCACTATGAAATACTTATAAAATGTCTTTTTATATGATGTGGTCACAAAAGTCTGGGGTGATATTCATGAGCAAATATTTTTAAATTAGCGTGTAAATTTGGGATTTCAGTTTGAAAATAACACTGTTTAAGTTGGATTGTTTTAACTATGTTAAAAACATTTCCATGATTACCCTCTTTGATGGTCATGATTAACCCAAGGCAGTTTTCACAGCACCAAGTGCTGCATTATGTTCCACATATATTGCACATTTCAGCTCCAGCCCATAGCCAAGGGTGCTTGAGGACGTATGGCAGGCCCAAAACATTACAACAGAACCCCACATCTCTTCTATGTACAGCCCCCAACACTAAGTATAAAAAGGCCAGCCAGGTGGGTTACATCGGGGATATAGAATGAGTCTGGTTACATAAATAACCTGCTTAATTGTGTATGTGAGTGAAATGCATGAGTGAACATGAAGAACAATAGAAAGTCCTGCAAACTTTGATAAATTTGAATAAAGTATGTATTCCACCATTGACTGGGCATTTCATAATTTAAGTATGTAAAGCACTAAGTGTGACTGAAAAACTTTCTTTTCAGCATTTTTCATACAAAGTGTATCCCTGGTTTCTGTGGGTAGTTTTTAGGGAAAATGTACATATTCCTAGTGTATTTCTTTGTAAAATACCCACACCCTTCCAGGACATCAGGCAAGACCATTGGGACGTGACTTGTGTATTCAGCTATTAACAGGCCAATTAAGCCACTGTTCTTGTATATGGGTAATAAGACAGCACGATATGTCTTTCCTGATGTTTTGATTTCTTCAAAGTTTTCCAAGGGTGAAACTTTCCATACCCCTAGTCCACCAGAAATACTAGCATGTTACCTGATATATTTGAATGAACTGCAGCTATCTGAAACAAATCCCACTGCAAAAAGCTAGTTACCAGCTTGCTGTGATCAAAAGTTAAAATATCCCATTGTAAGTGAAACAATGTCTTGGAAAAGCACCGTAACCACAGATAAGATTTTTCTGGAGGTTGTGGTCTTTACTCTCTCTAAGATTCAAGATTCAAGATTCATTTTATTTCAACAATATCTCAAACATATCTCAAACATATGGAAAAAATACCATGTATCGTTTATACTGAAATATTGTTAGGGGAGACCTCCCATAAGGCTATTAAGCCGCTGTCTGGGTGGCCACCGAATTCTAAAGCGCAGTTCCATGGAAATAAAGATTGATTTTACAGTCTAGTTTGAAAGTAAAACTAAGTTCAATTTTAATTGCGAAATTTCGTGACAGAGTCATCAAAAGCTTAATTAGTTTTTGAATGAACATTTCAAAATAAAATGTAATAAAGTGGTATCAGGATGATATAAGCTATTGGCACTTAATAATATTTGTGTATCATTTTGTTGTGCATGTCTGTTGCGTGTGTGTGTGTGTATGAGTGTCTAGATGAGAATTTACATCATAAAAGCGTATTTGAGTAAAGATCAACTGTATGTACATGCACCTCTAAGTACATCCTGAAAAAGGAGTGGGAGACCTAAGGCGAGGCTGGGCTGGGAAAACCACTACCCCACTCTCTAAAATGAGTCAACAGCTTTCCTTTGCAAACTTTGGGCAAAATGCAACCAGAGCGCACCAAGGAATGCTGTAAACTGGTGGTACATTATTCTTAATAACAGAATGTAAGCGCATAACAATTTTAATTTCACATTTTCTTGGACCTGCAGTTAAAAACAGATTAAGGGTTTCATGTATGAAGGTGCTATGCTGTTTCTAAGCAGCTATTATAAGGCAAAGTTCATTTACTATATGATCTTTAACTTTATCCAGAAGCTGTCCACGCAATAGTGGATCTCCAGCCACAATAATCTGCAGTGTTGCCAAATCCTGGATGGAAAAATTTTCCAAGATACCCTGTAAAGATTGGAGCAACTTCTCCTTCTGTTGTAAGTTCATATCTTGAAGCACAGTGCCTGCAGACTGTTTGTTACCTCTGCACATATAACCTGCTGTCAAGCCACCGATCATTCCCCCTGAAAATAAAGTACAGTATGGCAAGTCAATCTGTCCACTTATCATTCTCTTCCCCTTTAATTCTACAAGAGGACAGTGGTAGTCATGTGCATAGCTGACCCTGTAACTTGCTCCATTGGATCCCCCTAGATTATTATTGCTTCTCATGCGCTCCCAATAAGTGCCCACAATAAAAAGAAATAGCAAGTTGGGGGGGGGGGGGGGATAGGGGGCACAATCTGTATCTAGAAACTGATATTTCATACCAGAAGTGTGAGAAAGGACTGTCTACATGACAGTTCCTGATCAAAATTTCAGAGTCCTAATTTAAAGAGTTCCTAAGTTATGATCCTAAAATTACATTGAGTTAAGTAACCTATAACAACATACCCTCAGGTCCCATTGCATGCATGTATTGAGTTCCATGAAGTAAAGTCTAAGGACAAAAACGCTGTAGCCTTGATACACATCAGAAAATTGCCTAATCCATCCACATGTAAAGCTATTAATGGTTAGGGGTATGTATGCCGCAATATAAAACCAGAGGGCTGTCTAAACAGCCCATGCTCTGCTGACCTAGTCATTCACACTGGTGGCACTGTGACCTCTGGACGGCATCAAGATCACCCAAGGAATGCATTTAAGCAGCCTTCGTAGGGAACGACCACCATGTGCAACATCAAGGTATGAGCTCAAATAGTTCTTAACTTACCAGTAAGCTTAGGAATGAGGTTAAGGTCACCTGTGTACTCTCCAAGCCTAGCCTTCACAGAGGAACAATAGCATGTGCAGTATCAAGGTTCTAACTATAATAGTTGCCAAGTTATTCAGCAGTAAATTTATTATCAGTGGCTCAGTGACTTCGTGAATAAGGTCCAATTCACCCATATACTGCGTAGGACTGACCCTCATCCCCAGAAGTGTCTTTGTGCAAGTGGATCTTGCTGATACATTTGAGCAGACAGACCCTTGATGGAAAAGCCCACAAAGGCAGTAATCAGCCAATCAGGAGCATATGTTTTACTTATAAACAATATGTTGGGTTTTAGAAAACACTTGAAATGGTCAAGGGCAGGTATCTCACCTCTTCTGGGCCAAAAGCCAACATGACCAAACAGAGTTATAAGACAGAATCCCTTGGGTCCATCTTCCTAGACTTGAAAACCTGAGAAGGAAGGGACTGATAGGTTCTATTGAAGAAATATTGCATCTCACTAGTCTATCTGCATAAAAACTCAGTAAGTCAAGACAGAACCATGCTCAAACTGACATTACTACCTATCATATCTTGGAAGCATGACACCACAGATCCAAAGCCCGTTACAGTGTGAACCTCCAAACCCTGATAAAAAATATACATAGAAAAATCTGCTATGGTTTGATCATAGGCATTCCAAGGGTCAGTTTCCAGTTCCTCTTCCGCACACTACATAACAAACCTAGCCCACTTTAAATCATGCATTTTCTGCGAAGTTGTGCCACCACCTTGTCTGAGAATCTGACATAAAAATAAAGTATATCTCACAAACCCCTCCAAGACAGCTACCAGGTGTGAAGATGATAGATGGCTGAATTTTTTTGAAATGTACCAGACTTTAGTTCTTGCAATAGGGCCGGTCACACCGGCCACAACTATGGAGGCCAGTATGTCCCCTGGCTATAGTCTGTTGGGCCACCAGGGGCAATCAAAATTACTTCCACCTTATCTGCCATGTTTTCTGCAGGACTCACGGGAATAAGGGAATATGAGGGTATGCATCAGCCCATATGTTCTCCCAGCTTATGCAGACAGCATCCACACTCAAGCTAGTCTCCTGAGTCTGGGAGGTTGGTAGTTCATGATTGTTCCTCATGACAAACATGTGTATGTGTGTCAAGCCCCAATAGTCCAAGATAGACCTAACCAACCATGGATGCAGCAACCATTCCATGCTGATTGCCTGGTGTCTGCATGACAACAGATGGGCTTCCACATTGAGTACTCTTGCTATGTCCACACAGCCTTAGGCCCTCTCCACACATCAGAGCAGACGCATCTCAGTCAACTGCACCAGAAGTGGGGACCTAGTCCCCCCCCCCCCCCACCCCATCTGTTCACATCAACAACCGCTGCCTGATTGTCCCAGCAAACAAGTACACCTTTGTGATACAGATCCTGTTGAAACTGTCATGCAAACTGATGGCAAGACTTGCATAGAGGAGACCAAACTACGGAGACAGTCCTCGAGTCCATGTAAGCCCCCCCCCCCATCTCTGAATGAACATCTGTGTAAGTAGTTTCTTGCCAACAGAATGGGACTAGTGTCTGACCACACATTACATTATCCCTGCTGCACCACCATTGATTTACTTCATTGGATATTACCAGGGATTGCTCATGACAGACTGTGCCAATGATGCTATACACACGTGCAGTGAAGTCTGCCCATGGGGACCTGAAAGTCCAGAGACTTGAGTGTGCCTATCAAACTTTGCCCCATCCTGTATGAGCTCACCATTGATTCACGGTTATCTGAAGCCTGTGGAAGCAATCCTCGGAGAGACTGCAGACAAACAAATTTTACTGTCTGATAGAGAGCGCCGAGAAACAGTTTCAGGTTCAACTTTGATTAATTCACCAGCAGGCCTAAGTCTAATCAGATCTTGACAACTAGGGCTGTATCTTCTTGAAGTCCTTCATGAGATGAAGTGCAAATCAACTAGTCATACACGTATCTGTGATTACGTATGGCTCAACAGTGAGCATTTATCTGATACAATGCTCCTTACAATGGGTTAACTGCAGGGAGCCAGAGCCAGGCCAAACAGAATGCTCAGAACTGCTACATAACTCCATTTATGGAGAAACACCAGTACCTCTTTCTGAACAATTGAATTTGACAAGGTAGGTGGTCCTGGCTTGGTAAAAGTATGAATGCAACGTGCACTTACCAGACTTAAAATGTACTGATCTCCGGTGGACGGGCACCATCTGTCTGAATAGAATGATTGCCTTGCCTCTACCTGTTCAGGCTCCTGAGGAACAGGAAGCTGCAAGGTGAAAGATGATTGGCACGTACTGTCTAGTGCACTGGCTGGCTTTTGGCAGGTCAAAGCCTGAAGCCCCTTATCTGCCACTGCCTCTTCTTCTATGGCTGCCTGTGTTTCCACCGCCAAAGGGGGCCATGATGCATGAACTTCCTGCTTTGCTCATGAAAAAGATTCCATCTTCCACTGCCAATCACCCCCTCCACCTCGGCCCTTTTCCCAGCGATGCTTGTAGAGAATGGCCTGCTGCATCTTCAGATGAGTGTTCCTGGCAGTTGTCCTGGATCACCAACTCCAGAACATCCAGGTCGAAAAGCCATGTCTGATCAACAGGTGAAGCATACAGACATGACCACAGGTGTTAGTTGAGTGTTAACTGTATGAGGTAGACCTGTCATTGAATCAACATTGCATTGACATGAATCTGTACAATACTCTCCAGGGTGTAGTGCAGGTAAAGGGCCTGGGCTGCTCCATTTGGGTGATGATGTTGAGCACCTTGCAAACATCAGGATCCAGGTCCAAACTGTGGGACAGCCTGAACAAAAGTTGGATTTAAGTTGAGACTTCTATGTTGGACTGCATGGCAATCCAAATGTCCAAGATCATCCTGTTGACAATCTTCAGTAGTAGGTAAACTCTGGAAGGTAACTTCTTCCCTGGACAGAGGCTCACGAGGTGCTCCTGAGTGTGACCCAGTCTGAAGTCCCAGAATAGAAGCTGGAATGTGGTACATCTTTTGCAGCTTCCTGGGCTTGGGAAGTAGATCCAATGTGCCAAACTCATAGGACGTGCTGACCCACAAGGTGTCAAGCTGCTCTGACATTGCATTGGTTTGCTCTGCAATATACAGAGAGAGAGACTGGACCACTGGCAAAGCCAGAGATGGTGACAGATGAGGGGCAGTAACCATTGCAGGTTGAGCTTGGGCTGCCTGTAGTGCCTGCTGATGTAGAGAAACCTGCAGCAGTGAGAAAACCGTCAGTAAGGCCCCATCCATAAAAACCTGGAAAACAGCTTCATCAAAGGCTGACACAAGGGTCACCAGTGCAGAAATCTGCATGCCCAGAACAGTGGTTAAGCTCACAGACAGCTCAGATCCAGCTTCACATGTATGTGCATGTGACATTGTGCACTGGGGCTGGGTGGTAACGGCAGAAACTGGTCCCATGAAGACTATACTGGTGGCAACATGATCTGACTATAAAGTGACTGTGCCTATTCTGGGGTATGTTGTGCTGCTGGCACCAGTAACAGGTATCTGAGACATCACACTGCCTCTCAAGAGCTGTGTGCTGTTCCTGGATGATGCTGAAATGCCATTAGAAGGTGTTTGCACAGGTATTGTGATGAAAGGCCTATTTCCAGGGTGTGTGTGGTACTTGGCCAGCACAGGCAATTAGGCCTACGCTGATGACCAGGAACTGAACCACAGCAGTGTTTGTAGCCATCTATCCAGAGAAGGCTGCTACACTGGTGTTGGGGACCAGTAAAATATATGCAACCAGGACCATATCAATAGTCAATGATACAGGGGTGTTCAAGGCCTCCTTCCTCATATTTTGCTCTGCCCTGGCATCTGCCCTTGTGATCCTGTGCCAGCTCTTGGGGCTGGGACTTACAGACATCCCAAGGGAACTTTTGAGAATAACACCTCCCCCCCCCCATGGATTCCAAACTGTGACAGCAGTAACCATGAGAGTCCCAACTGACCATTGCTGTCCTCTGAAACCCCTCTTGCCAAAACTGTCATGAGACACCATCTTGATAGCAACAAACAGTATCATCATACTTCAACATTTTTGCCTGCCCAACATTCTCACCACATTTCATCGAGTTCCATGACAAATTAAGGATCCTAACAATGCCCATAATTTTTCTTCACTTTTATTCCATTAGTGACCTTTAAAAAGTAGGTTAAAAGTCATTTATGAAGTATAAAATATCAATACTCATGTAAAATGCATATGTATCAAATTAGTAGCCCTAGCTCACTCATGTCTATATTTTGTACTTCTTAATTAACAATGACATATGCAATTTGTATTTTGACCTTCAAAAAATAAGTCCAGTCATCCATAGGTTTGAACATATATTGGCTTATATTTTCCATTCACCTGTATGTGGTGCCACCTGTACTATTGGCATTCTACATAGTAGCCTCTCAAAGGTTTCCACCAAATTCTATAAAGATCCATCACAAATCAAGTACACCCAAGTGTTTTCAATTTTTATATTAAATGAAATGAACTTTTTGGTCATATTCTGGGAAATTATCCAGTTTCTGAATCTCCAAGCAACCACAATGATATTAAATGACACAAATCACAAATAAACTATGCTACAGTTAGGGATCTTCCATCTGACCTCCTGGCATAAAATGTTTAACATTAACAAGTAGCTGATGATGCTAAACATATCCCCTGCCCACATGGTGGTAAATACACGATGTACATTTGTATATTATAGTAAGTAAAGTGTGAAAAGTTTCTGTTGGTGGTAATATGGAAATAAAGACAGAACCTAAACACATTATGGGTCCCCATTTTGTGGAGGACCAATAAACAAAAGGGTTGTTTGTTTATCGTATCTTTAACATGTAGGATTCCAAAGTGAGGTTCTACCTTAGAACATGTTGTGACCATGTTTTATGAACTTCCATTAAAACCTTCTGTAGATATTGCATTCAACAGAATTCTATTTGAAAGGCCCTGTGACCTTGAAGCTTATTGATCTTTGTTAATTAATTAATTAATCATGGAGGATTTACAGCCATGTAAGACTATGCTTATGCACTTCTTCAACATAAGAAGTACCCACAACGCAAATTTTAGGGTCCTTTATTATAATTTCCAAGAAACTGTGTGGACAAACTATGCAGGTGATTTTGAGCTGCTTAAGGTTATGTGATAATTGATTAGTCAAAGAAAGTAATCAACCAAACCAAAAAATCTACAAATTATAAACAAGAGGGCTGTGTGAACAGCCCATGCTCAGCTGACCTATGCTTGAACAGATATGGTACAGACACATCTACTGTACACTGCCAGCAAGTTTGAAGTGAATGTGGCAAACAGTTTCGGAGATGAAGTCAAAAGTGTGAATATGCATTGGAATGACCAATGACTTGCATAGTAATCAACAAGAATGGTGTATTTTCCAATAAGCACCTGAAAATAGAAAAAGATTGGAGTGCCACCTGGTGAACAAATTCAGAACTAGGAGTCCCTAGGAGTGTTCCTGTGTGATATCAAAGCAATTGGGTGAGCAGTTTCGGAGAAGAAGATTTTTTAAGATTTGCCCCCCCAAAAAGCAAAAAATAATTCAATAAAAATCCAAAAATCACTGAAGCATGACCATCTGAATACAATTGGTAGAAACCCACCCAAGGTACATTGCCACCAAGTTTGAAGTGAATCTGGCTGACAGTTTTGGAGAAGACGTCCAAAATGTGTGTTAGCATTAGAATGCCCATTGACTTACATAGTAATCAATAGGAAAGGTACATTTACCGGTAAGTACATGCATTGAAAAAATCATTAAAAATGAGGAATCTAAAGCAGTACCACCTAGTATAAAACTTTGTTTGACCCTTTCACAAGAAAGCTATCTACCAAGTTTCAGCTCAATCGGAGTCATGGTTCTGGAGAAGAAGTCCAAAATAATGAAAACACACAAATAATCATAAAAATATAGAAAAAGATTGCAGCACTACCTGGTGAACAAATTCAGAGCAAGGAGCCCCTAGGAGTATTTCTGTGTGATATCAAAGCAATTCGGTGAGCGGTTTCGGAGAAGATTTTTTAAGATTTGCCAAAAAAAATTTTAAAAATTCATAAAAAAATGAAAAATCACTGGACAATGACCATTTGTACAAACTAGGTAGAGACCCACCCAAGGGACATTGCCACCAAGTTTGAAGTTAATCTGGCAGGTGGTTTCGGAGAAGTCGAAAATGTGAATTAGCATTAGAAAGCCCATTGACTTGCATATTAATCAATAGGAAAGGTGCATTTACCGATAAGTACCCGAATTGAAAAAAAATCGTTAAAAATCAGGAATCCACAGCAGTGCCACCTAGTGAACAAGTTTATTTGACCCTTTCACAAGGAACATATCCACCAAGTTTCAGCTTAATCTGTATGACGGTTCTAGAGAAGAAGTCGAAAATTGCGAAAACACACAAAAATTTATAAAAAAATAGAAAAAAATTGCAGCACCACCTCTTGAACAAATTAAGGTCTAGGGGTCCCCAGAAGTCTTCCTATGCAAATTTGAAGCAATTGGCTGAGCGGTTTTGGAGAAGAAGATTTTTTAGGATTTGCCCCGAAAAAGAACAAAAAAATTCATTAAAATTCCAAGAATCACTGGAGCATGACAATTTGAACAAACTTGGTAGAGATCCACCCAATGTACATCCCCACCACGTTTGAAGTAAATCTGGCCAAAACTATTCAAGTTATGACTATTACAAGAAATTCCCATGTTAAACTTTCCTATTAAAACTTTTGTGAAATTTTTGAAAAAAAAAATCAGAATTCACTGACACATGACCATTGGAACAAATTTGGTAAACACCCACCCAAGGTATATCCCCATTAAGTTTGAAGTAAATCTGGATGACGGTTTTGAAGAAGTTGAAAATGTAAATTAGCATTAGAATGCCCATTGACTTACATGGTACTCAATAGAAAAGGTGCATTCACCAAAAAGTACCTGAATTGAAAAAATCGTTAAACATCAGGAATCCACAGCATTCCCACATAGTAAACCACATTGTTTTACCCTTCCACAAGGAACATATCCACCACGTTTAAGCTGAATCTGAGTGACAGTCCTGGCGAAGAAGTCAAGAAAAGCTATAAAACAAAAACAAAAAATCATAAAAAATTAGAAAAATTTGCAGCACCACCTGGTGAACAAATTAAGAACTAGGAGTCCCTAGGTGTCTTCCTGTGTGATATCAAAGCAATTGGGTAAGCGGTTTCAGAGAAGAAGATGTTTTAACATTTGTCAAAAAAAACCCCCAAAAAATTCATTAAAAATCCAAAAATCACTGGAGCATGATCATTTGAATAAACCTGGTAGAAACCCACCCAAGGTACATTGCCACCAAGTTTGAAGTTAATCTGGATGACGGTTTTGGAGGAGAAGTCGAAAATGTGAATTAGCATTAGAATTTCCATTGACTTCCATAGTAATCATTAGGAAAGCTGCATTGACCAATAAGTACCCGAATTGAAAAAATCGTAAAAAATCAGCAATCTGCAGCATTTCTACATAGTGAACAACTTTGTTTGACCCTTCTACAAGGGACATATCCACCATGTTTCAGCTTAATCTGAGGGACAGCTCTGGAGAAGAAGTTGAAAACAGCTATGACACACAAAAATTCAGAAAAATTTAGAAAAAATTGCAGTGCCACCTGGTGAACAAATTAAGAACGAGGAATCCCAGCGAGTGTTCCTGTGTGATATCAAAGCAATTGGGTGGGCGGTTTCGGAGAAGAAGATTTTTTAAGATTTGCCACCAAAAAGAACAAAAAAATTCATTAAAAAAATTCATTAAAAATCCAATAAATCACTGGACCATCACCATTTGAACAAACTTGGTAGAGACTCACCCAAAGCACATCCCCACCAAGTTTGAAGTGGATCTGGCAGACGGTTTTGGAGGAGAAGTCAAAAATGTGAATAAGCATTAGAATTAATTTCCATTGACTTCCATAGTAATCATTAGGAAAGCTGCATTGACCAATAAGTACCTGAATTGAAAAAATCGTAAAAAATCAGCAATCTGCAGCATTTCTACATAGTGAACAACTTTGTTTGACCCTTCTACAAGAAACATATCCACCAAGTTTCAGCTTAATCTGAGGGACAGCTCTGGAGAAGAAGTCGAAAAATAGCTATAACACACAAAAATTCATAAAAAAATTAGGAAAAAAATTGCAGCGCCACCTGGTGAACAAATTAAAAACTAGAAGTCCCAGGGAGTGTTCCTGTGTGATATCAAAGCAATTGGGTGGGCGGTTTCGGAGAAGAAGATTTTTTAAGATTTGCCACCAAAAAGAACAAAAAAATTCATTTAAAATCCAAAAATCACTGGACCATCACCATTTGAACAAACTTGGTAGAGACCAACCCAAAGCACATCCCCACCAAGTTTGAAGTGGATCTGGATGACGGTTTTGGAGGAGAAGTCGAAAATGGGAATTAGCATTAGAATTTCCATTGACTTCCATCGTAATCATTAGGAAAGCTGCATTGACCAATAAGTACCCGAATTGAAAAAATCGTAAAAAATCAGCAATCTGCAGCATTTCTACATAGTGAACAACTTTGTTTGACCCTTCTACAAGAAACATATCCACCAAGTTTCAGCTTAATCTGAGGGACGGTTCTGAAGAAGAAGTCGAAAAATAGCTATAACACACAAAAATTCATAAAAAAATAGAAAAATAATTGCAGCGCCACCTGGTGAACAAATTAAAAACTAGGAGTCCCAGGGAGTGTTCCTGTGAGATATCAAAGCAATTGGGTGGGCGGTTTCGGAGAAGAAGATTTTTTAAGATTTCACCCAAAAAAGAACAAAAAAATTCATTAAAAATCCAAAAATCACTGGACCATCACCATTTGAACAAACTCCGTAGAGACAACACCCAAGGCACATCCACATCAAGTTTGAAGTGGATCTGGCTAATGGCTTTTGAGAAGAAGTCAAAAATGTAAATTGTTGACGACGGACGGACGACAGACAGAGGACCATAAGATAAGCTCAGCTGACTGACAAGTCAGCTGAGCTAAAAATTAAAAAGGCTAGTATTTAGTGTTGGACCAAAGATATGGCCTGATCAAAATCGTTTCAGATCTGGAGGCTGCTCAATGAACTTTGTTGATTAATAAATTAAAAAAATATTTCAGCACACAAAACAATGCCTGTGCACACCTACTACATTAGATGTACCATTCCTATAAATTTCCAAGGGCTAGCATTTATAGTTACGAAGATATCTCCCAGACAAAATTATGCAGATGATTCTGAGTAACGATCTTTGTTAATAAATTAATAAAAGAAAGCAATCAGCCAAATACATTCAATCCTATACATACCTCCAAACTAAGATCTACAAAACCTGAAAATTTGAAAGAACTAGTATTTTTAGTTCCAAAGATATGGCCCTGACAAAACAGTTTCTGATCTGGAGGTTACCTAATGATTTTTTTTTAATTAATTAATTAATGTAAGCAATCACGTACACAATCAATTAATGTAAGCAATCAGATACACACAACAATGCCTATGCACACGCTTTACCTATCATCTATCTACCAACTCCATAAATTTCTAAGGGCCAGCATTTACACTTTAGAAGATATGGCCCGGACACAATTTGTGTCAGATGCAGATGATTTGAGGTGCTTAACGATCTTTGTCATTAATTAATTAATTAGTAAAAGAAAGTAATCAGCCAAATAACTTTAATTTTGTGCACACTTTCCACTTAACATCTACCAACCCTGAAAGTTTCAAAGGTCTGGCATGTATAGTGCCAAAGATATGGCCCGGACAAAACTGTTTTGGATCTGGAGGTTGCCTAATGAACTTTTATTAATTAATTACATAATGTAAGTAATTAGGCACGCAAAACAGTGCCTATACACACCTACTACCTATGATCTACCAACTCTATACTTTTCTAAGGGCTAGCATTTATACTTTAGAAGATATGGCCCGGACAAAATTTGTTTCAGAAGGAAAGATGGAAGGGCGCATGGATGGTGCCCATTAATATATATCCCCCCCCCCCCCACACACACACACACTTTATGGGCGGGGGATAAAAAAATACAGGTGAGCGTCAACTTCTTGTGTCATGGCATGTAAACAGAGGCCCTTCTGAGCCTTGGCTATGCAGCATTGGGTTTGGCACTGTGCAAAATCATTTCATCATGTGAGTTTACCATGTCCATGCTGGGCAATGATACAAGAGAAACAGTTCCTAAACTAGAAAAGAAGATTTGCTTCACAGCAAATCTGTCTGGATGCCTTCAAAATGAGAACAGTTTGAAATGTTACACTTTGCCTTTGTTCAACATAATCTAAATTTTGTGCATTAGCCTAATTTTTATAAAGTAAAATGCCACAACTTTGGTTCTTGGTTCACTGGATGTGGCCATGTCACAAACTAATAAAAGGAAGTTTGAATGAAACTAGTATCTATAATAGTTTTGAAGCTATTCAACATTATGATTTTGTGCATTTGCCTAACTTGCATAAATTGAAAACCTACAACTTTGGTTTATGGTTCACTGGATGGGGCTTTGCCACAAACCCGGAAATTGAAGTAGGAATGGCACCTGTATCTGTAATAGTTTTGACGCTATTCAAGATTTACACTTTGCGTGTGTACCTTATTTGCATAAATTAAAATCCTACAACTTTGGTTCATGGTTCTTTGGATGCAGCTTTACCACAAACCTATACATTGAAGTTGAAATGGCATGTCTTTGTATAATAGTTTTTGAGATATCCAACCTTGAAATTTTTCAAAGACCCTTATCAGCATAATTTGAAATTCTACTTAACTTATACTGTCCATTATATTGGCTGGTGTCACAAACCTATACATGTATATCCACACTGCACTTTTGAGTATCTGCAATATTTTGAAACATATGGAGCTTTTAAAATTTTAATTTCCCCTAAATTTGCATACTTTTAAACATCATGGCTATTGCCAATGAGATGCACAATTTCACAGCTTAGGTCAGTCACCAAAGCAAGTTTGGTGATTTTCGGCAAAATAGTGCTTGAGAAAATCTCCAGACCAACTTGGTTGTGAAGAAGAAAGGAGAGAGAGAGAGAGAGAGAGAGAGAGAGGAGAGAGAGAGAGAGAGAGAGAGAGAGAGAGAGAGAGAGAGAGAGAGAGAGAGAGAGAGAGAGAGAGAGAGAGAGAGAGAGAGAGAGAGAGAGAGAGAGAGAGAGACAGAGAGAGAGAGACAGAGAGAGAGCCCCTGATGCCACCTGATAAGAAGCAAAGGTAGTGACTGATGACTGCTCTCTGACCGCTTGCATTACCTGGCACAAAAAAAAAAAAGAAAAAAAACAAGATGCCCATGGGCCTAATGCTCTGCTGGCATCGTGGCTATACTGCACCTGTTCATTTCAAAGTTGCAAGTCCTCAAGTGGCTTCTGAACATATAAAGCTTAATGTAAAAGTTGTCCACTAGATGGCACTTTGCTCCACATATAATCATAGCTTATTTGTGCAACTCCTGTGATGAGTATTATTGCATGTGCCAAGACAACAATGAAGGAGTCCTTAACTTTATGTTCTTGGTGACCTTGGGACACAAGGTCAGGGACACCCAGATTATGTAATACAAGAGGCCCATAGGGCTGCCTGGTGCTGTGCTGACATTGCCATTTAAGTCCAAGCTACACCCTACCATTACAAAATCACCTCTTTCAACTTTACAGGTGTGGTGACCTCACAAAAATATGTCAAGGTCACTGATATTATGTATGATTCTAGGTTTGGATATTGTGCATATATCCTATAAATTTGGCAAGTCTAATCTAATTGTTTTTCAAGAGATGGAATTTTATATCTTAACAACACATTTTGGCTCATAATTTCCATCAAATTACAGGTGTTGCCACTAGTATCATTACAAACTTAGACTTCGACCTCCCCCACAATCCCACCAAATTTGATGAAGATGTGCCACAAATTAAAGACGCTAGCGAGTTCACAAGATTTCACATTTTGACCCCTATACTGCATAAAATTGTAGGTGGCACCACTAATATTGAATGGAACCTAGATTTTTATATCCCCTATAAGTCCTGAAAGTTAAAATGGGATAACTTGAAAACTGTGGTAGGTACTCCAGTCACAAGATTTTCACATTTTGACCTGTATATTACATAATACTTTAGGTGGCGCCACCAACATTGATGTCGAGCGAGATTTTTATTCACTTCATAACTCCTAAACGTTATATGGGCCTATCTTAAGAATTGTGGGGTGCAGGGCATTCACAAGATGACCCCAATATTCAAGAAGGCCATTTGACCTTGTCTTTCAACTCGGATTAAAATATTGTTACTGTTAAAAAAATATGCGCCCCACATCCAGCTTTCCATATATAGTCTGTTTGTTGAAATTCGGTCCTAACTTTTCGAGTTATTGAGGAAATACAATCAACTTGGACAAGCACCAAACCCCATAATATTACTGGGTCACAGTGACCCCAAAAGCAGGTCACCCAGTACAGTTTTATGTATCATGTAATCAAGTGCAATTTTGATCCGGAGGCTCAATTCTCTTTGCCATTGATGTCCAAGCTACACTCGGCCATTACAAAATCACCTTTTGAACTTTACAGGCATGGTGACCTCACAAAAACAGGTCAAGGTCACTGATATCATATAACATTCTACCTTTGGCCATGGTCTATATATCTTATCAATGTGACAAGTCTAATCCAATATCTTTTCCAAATATGGAATTTTACATCTTAAAACACATTTTGGCTCATAATTTATGTCAAATTACAGGTGGCACCACTAGTATCTTCAACAGCTTAGACTTTGACCTCCCCCACAATCCCACCAAATTTGGCGAAGATCTGCCACATATTAAAGATGCTAGAGCGCTCACAAGATTTTCACATTTTGACCTCCATACATAATGTAGGTGGTGCCACCAATATTGAAAGCAGCCTAGATTTTGATACGCCCTATAAGTCCTAAAAGTTATATTGGCCTAATTTGAAACTGTGGATGACATTGCACTAACAAGCAAAAGTTGACGGATGGATGGACGGACAGACATGAGAGGCCACATAAGCTCTGTGACCTTTGGTCAGCAAAGCTAAAATGAGAAACTTCTTACACAAGCATGATAGCCCTATATTAAAATCACATCTTGGGTAGAAGACACTTCCTGGGTCCCTCGATCCTTTGTGATCTTTTAAACACCCATCTCTACCCCTACCCAGCACCAAACACATTTCACTTGGCCATTTCCAACATGGTGGCTCAATCAGAGATTTCCCGGATTTGAAATTTCAAAGGTGTCTTATAAATTATCAAATTGATGAATTGCAATAAATTTTGGTATAGGTGTATAAAATAGACTTTTGTATATGCCTGTTATTAAATTCATGAATTGCAATAAATTTTGAAACAGGTGTATCATACAAATACAAATGCACCAGAAAAGTGGCCTTATAAGAGGGATGGCCTCTCTTGAGGGGGAGTATACAGTGGTCCCCCTTTTATAAGCCCCTCCCCCCCCCCAAAGAGAGGGCACCCCATTTAAAAATCCCATACTTGCTGCATGGAGAAGTGGCCTTTCTAGAGGGGGGCCTTATAAGAGGGGGACCACTGTATAAGCCTGTTCTTAAATTCATGAATTGCAATAAATTTGGTTCAGGTGTATAAAATAAAATGATGTATTAGCCTGTTATTGAATTGGTACCATACTATTAACACCACCAAACATTTCAGGACCATTCCATGATAAAAATCATAAAAAAAGTCCAAAAATCAGTAAAGCATGACCATTTAAACAAACTTTGTAGAGATTCACTTAAGGAACATTTGCAACACGTTTCAAACGAATCTGGTAGATGGTTTTGGAGAAGTCATACATGCAATTATGGACACAGAACGGACAATAGTCAATGGACAACGGATGGACAAATGACAGACAACTACCCACTAATCTTACCAGCTCAGCTGAGCAAAAAAAGAAAAGAAAAGAAAAAAAATCACAGCACCAGCTGTTGATAAAACTAAGGTCTGGGATCCCCAGAAGTGTCCTGATGTCATTTCAATGCAGCTGGGCAAGTGGTTCCCAAGATTTTGTCAAAAAATTTAACCGAAAAATTGATCTCAGTTTATTAGGTCACAGGCATCACAATAAAATCATATCCTGATATACATTCCCTGTGTGACCTTAAGAAAGTAAGTCAAGGTTTCCCATATTATGCAATACATGTATTGAACTTTTAAATATGATACACATTTGTGGCACATTTGCAATTGTTAACCTTTTTATTTCTGAACATGTCAAATTTCGTGTCCGATACTATGTCCCAAATGACCTTGGAAAAAAGGTCAAGGCCACACAAAATTTTACCAAATTTGACCACTGGCCTTACAAACATCCATCTATGATACACATTTGTTTTACATTTGGTGTTGTTAGCATTATTACATATCTAATCTAGTGTCCTTTACTACATATCTTTCATGACTTTGAACAAAATTCTATTTCTCACAGTGTTGGTGAAAAATACCTACCAACAGCAAGGCCAATAGTTCCTCCAAGCATGCCCCCTGCCACCGCACCCCCTCCTGTAATAAGTCCACCTTTCAATGTTTCATCAAGAATGATTTGTATTTTTGCATCATCGGCCAGTATGGATAAGAATTTGGTTAACCCCTCAGCAAGAACAGGCATTCTGCAAAATAAAACATGCAAAAAAAAAAAAAATTAGTATTATAAAATGTATATATGCATCTTTCGCTTCTCCTTCTCTCTCTCTCTCTGTCTAACTATCTATCTTTTCATCCATCCATCTATCTACCTATCTTGTCATCAAAATTTGTTGTATGTTTGGTTTTGATACCAGTACTTGAAGAACATGCACTCTGTACAAAATAAGAATTCTTGTGCATTTGCTGGGCAAAACTGTGCCAGTTATGCATCCTGAGCCATTTAAATAAGGTCTGGAGAGTACAGTTACACATTTGAAGTCAACTTGCCATCTTCAGTTGGAAGCCTCCAGTGCAACAACCTGGGGGGGGGGGGGGGGCAGTTGAAGAGGAAGTGCACACTTATCAACCCATCCCACCACCAAGAACCAAGAGCTTTCATTGCATTCAAAGAAAAATAAAGTAACATTCCCTTTCAGTTAGGCAAACTTTCAGTTGAATATCTTCAAATATGCAGTAAAACCTGTCAGTATTAACATTTTACAGTATTTCACTAATATATCAGGTTATGTTAATCTGACCAGAACAAAAATGGGACCAAGAAAAGTGTTTGCTAATGACATGGTGTTCACTAATCAGAACGTTCACTATAGCCAGGTTCTGCTCTATAGTAGATTTTTCCATTATTCTATTATTCCAGTTTTTATATAACCTTGTTCTATTTACAGACATGAAGCAATTTTCTGCTGAGCAAATCTTCTTTCCCAGTTTCTTACTCCAACGGTCCAGATACACCTATACTTTGGAATCCTCTGGACTCTTGTCATGGTTCTATGGAATCACATTAACCAAAAATTGATACACTGTATACATTTTGTTTTAGGGTATTTTTTTCAATAAATAAAAAAAAAAGAAATTGTCGCATAAACAGATCACATTCAAGCTACCCAGGATGAGTCACTTCCTTTTGCCAGTCAAGGCTGGGGAGCCAAAATGTGTCTCTTGATATAATTACATGATAACAGATAACTGGATCGTTTTTTGCCAATAAAAAGACAAAAACATAATGAAGTGGACAAGCATAGCTACTCAGAATACTCATGCAGCCACTGGGGCCAATTTATGTCTCTTTTTGATAGTGAAGATACTAGGCTGGACTGGCATATACCAGCCCAGGCCTGATTATGGCTTTATGAAGACTTGTATGTGAAATTGGAGAAACATCTCTTGATGAGACCTATAAACACAGGAAATACATGAGAAACTCAATCTTACATATGTACATGAAGGTGCATGTGTGTTTCGAGCAGTAATATGTCATGTCCTCATGACAATTTATTGGCATTTTCCACTGAGTATCCACAATTAATCTGACATGATTATTATGCCTATTATTACTTGTGGGTGATGTAATAATCAGGACAATTTATTATTAAACATCACATCACATAAAACTCTTCTGTTTTAATATGAAGCATGCATATTAATTTCCCACCACAACTGCATACATGGTTGTCTTTGTAACCATACTCAAGGCTGGCAATTAAGATACAGGCCGCTGCCTGCCCGGTGATAAGCAAGACATTGATAATATTTTGGAAATAAAGAATACTTTATAGTGGACAGATGGAAATTTATTCTTGTAACCAATTTGAGAAGCACTAAATGAACATGACTTTGGTATTCTTAAACTTAAATTTCTCAAAAAGCACTAATTTTATGAGAAATATGTATCTAGCCCCCGGGATCTAGCCCTGTCTGTGACAGTGATGCCGGTGTGTCCTCCATGATTGACAAGTTAGCCCCGTGCTTCGACTTTGTGGCGGGAAATAAATATGCATGTCTCGTATTACTAGTTCATTTGGTCTAAATGCGTCATTTACGTCAGGGTTATGACAATACCACAAATTATGATATAGTACAATATCCAAATATTATAACACGACAATCGACACATATATCATGTACCGTACGGTACAGTACTCTGCCTCTGATGTAGATTACACTGTCTGTGCCAGCAAATGAAGACATGCAAGTACTCCGTGACTTAGCAGCTTTTATATATTATGGTTTAAAATTGTATTCCTAATTGCCTCTCATTACATTGCTATACTAGTCAAATATTGTATTGTTACTCCATACTATGTACAATGGTCTGAGTAATAATAAAAAGTAAGTAAGTGAGTAGCAATATTCCAATAATAAATTACTGGCCATGCACTGATCGACTTGACATGATTACAGATTAGGTCAACAATAATGAGGGGAAAAAATTCTTGGTCTAAATAATTACCGATAAAATGTCAATAATCACCTGAATGAGTAGATCTAACTTCTCGATCAAACCTGTAATGATATATGATACACAGTCACAGTCATGATTGTATCAGTCATGAGAAACAAGTGTCACACTTGTTTGAGGCCACTTAGTTTACACTTCCGGGTCAAGCAAACCTCGTCTTGTTTTCATCACGTGATGTAAACAGGCCAGCGCACGCTCTTTGCCATGGATAAACCATATATAGCAATTCCTCATTTAAATATGTTAATGAAGTTACAAATATGGAACAAACCAACTCGAACGGACCAATCAAAGAGCGTCATTACGGAATTTCCGTGCTCAACGTAAACAATCAGAGGAGAGCTGCTGTTTGGGTTTCAGCTGGAGAGACAACCGAACAGAAATTTCGCTCGAGAGGATTTCTCGTCTATTAATTTACAGATTACCCGTTTCAGTCGCACTGCATCGTACATAAGCATCATATATACCAGTACCAGTATTTATTTAAGGTGAGTTTCCTTCAAGATTTTGCCACAGAAGGGCAAAATACATTTTTTCATCGTTAGCAAAGACAGGGATGGGTCAAGTTGCCCGCGACCCCGACTCGAGAGGATTTTGATGCCCTCATAAATTCAACGCTATCGTTCATTGTTTGTGGAAATCTACATGTTATTTCAGTCATTTCGTCATTCACATAGTCAGTGCATGGTTTCCTGAAAGGGCATCATGATCTTTGTGTTACAACGCAATTATGAAACATCTGCATCATCGTCGTTTCAATGAAAATCTGGTCAACGGACGCCCACTGCATTGTTTTCCATCGGTCATCGATATGCAGCTGAGCTCTCACGCAAACTCTGAGCAGATTTGGGGGGCAATCACAGAAAAATCGATAAAAAAAAAAATAGTCGTAAACTGGATTGTGAAATAGGGGTTCAACCTGCCACCAGTGAGGTTACATAAATTAAGTTCTACCCACGAACCAGTCAGCTGGGTATCATCTGTGCGTTACCTTTGACCTTGAAACCTGTACGTTGCCAGCTGATTTGCTGCATGCAGGAATACATTTTGACTGCGTTCGGCTCGGCAAAATAGCATATAATAGCTAAAAATAGAGCTGATCACTGGAGTGTCACTAGTGATATTCGATAAACATGGTCAGCAAGAACTATAATTTGTAGTTATGTGCTGGTATATACGATTCCACTACACAGACACAGTTATCAAGTCGGCACTTGCCGATTGCCAAAATATGTCCCCGTCTTTAGTTACTTAAAATATCATTTGGTTTTCAATATCTTGCATGCTGCCGGAAAATTGGGGAAAGGGGTGTGGCTCGAAACTTACATTTCTGTCTGGCTTTGATGGTATTTGCGAACGATGTTTTGATTTATAATTACAAACTGCACCTCTGCAGAATATTCAAATCAAAAGCCTTAGTTCCTGCTCAGAGTTTACGCGTAACTTTATGACTTAATTATGGGTAGAGATTAGAGACAAAATTAATCAATTTTATTGAATAGTTTGGTCAGGTCTAACGTTAGATGAAATTGAAAAAATAAATAAATAAATAGATAAAAAAAAAAAACTTCACGGTTAAGACAGTAGTGGAACGGGTGTCCATTGTGAAATTTGTTTCCATTGTTACAGCTTGCTGTTGGCCAACCCATGGAGTCCTACGAGAGATTTACAGGTCCCTAGCCAACCCTTAAAAGGCAAATAAAGCTTTTTGCGTCATGTAAAATGAAAAGCGTGTGGTAGACATATTTCCCATATATGGAAATACATTGCTGGGCTTGCACAACATTTGTGCAAGAGCAAGAACGATTTCATCAGCGGTTACGGTTGGTTAATTTTTACACTTTCTTACCCCTTTGTGAACCACAATGGACTCAACCAAACGGTTAACATTTTGTGTATACTTGAATTCAGGGGGTAACAGGTTGGTGTGCTTAATATAGATGCTGACATGTGCATGAGTGGTGTAAACTGTGAGTGTCAGCGATCAGACTGAAGGGTGTATTAAGTACATGTATGTGCACTCCATTCTGTAGCAAAGTTCTATAGCACTGTGTGCAGCCAACCAGGGATGCTAACAGGGATCCCAACATTCAAAGTGTCATTTCAGGGACAAGTCGTATTAACTCTCAGTCTCAGGGACACAAAATAATTAACAAAGAATATAGCAGCCAATACTTAATTTAGATGATGACACGGTATATTGGTCTGATTTTCAGCAAATTTGAAAGACTGGTCTGATGTGAGGGACAGTTGGCACCTCAGTGTCTATCACTGCTAAAAGTCACCAACTGAACCGTAGTCTTTTCTACCTCCTCCCTCGCAGGTAATTCACAAACTGTACATATATGTATATCGGCTCACTTATTTACAAGTGTATTGATTTTTCACTTGGCTGCTTTAAAATGTAAATGCGACAAGAGTTGAATAATTTTGCAATAACATTGTTTATTGCTTTATTATGTTGCTTTTTCAAAGTTTTTGCACTTGAAATTAAAATCAATTTAAAAGATACCACAAAACTGTTTGCCTCCAAAGCAGACCCAAGCAGTGTATTTTGTCTGCTTTGCAGGCAACAAAATTGTGCAATTTGACTTTTATTTCCTGTGCAAAACAAGTGACATTTACTTGAAGATATACAATGCTAATAATCACTGGAATTTAAAAGAATATTTTGTGTTGAAAAATTGCAAATTTGTGAACTTGTGAAAAAAACATGAAGCTTTGTACACAGGATATACATGTAAAGGAATTTACAATGCATACATGTCATGGGTTTGATGCTGCGGACCTAAGCCAATGAAAGCTATTGATCCAGTCATTTTTGTGACCTGGAAAGCTTTAATGATGCATGATCAGTGATGGGTCACCAGAAAAATTGTAAACATGTTGACAGATCATGAGAATAAGATGTATGATGTGATATGATATTTGATAGTGCACACACAAATATTTCTAACACACCATGCATTCACATACATGTTCTAAACTACAGAAGTCAGGAAGTAAAAATAGGTGATAGCATTATACACATACATGTTCATACTTCTGTCAGCATCAATTATGTACATACTTGTCATATCATGCATGTAGGTAAGTGTATTTAGCACTCACATATCATGTTATGAGTTTCTTGAGTGAGATATAAATACATGATGTAATCACCAGTAGCATCATGAACTTGAAGCACTTGGTCTGTATAAATGCAGTGTGGAGATCTGTACAGCACAAAGACAGCAAGATATTTTGATAGTTTACAAGTCCGTCAAGTGCATTTTCATGTAAGTTTGTTTTGTGAGTGTGTGTGGGGGTTTTTATTTTATTTTATTTTATTTTTTTTTTGTGGATAAGGGAAAACAGAATGTTGGGATTTACATGTGTTCATCGTATAATTGATCAGTTAACAGCTATAGTTGCATATTTAACCCTTTAAATGCCATGATTAGGTCACTATATTTTACCTAAATACTTTAACAGGCAGACATATTTCTACAGTATGTCAGATGAAACACCACTGTTTACCTCCCATGACATATTGTACCGTCAGAAGCTGGCAGACAAGAACTTGGGAACATGTATTTGCTAAACCTAACCTGGCTTAATTCAGCCTCTATAAATTGTCTTAGCCATATCAGACTGAAATGACCGAACACAAAGTGTTTTTTTATATGTATATGTGCTTCCACACACTCAAGAAGACCGATATAAGAAAAAAATTGGTGTAAACATTACAAAAGCTGGTCATGAATCTCATTGGAAATGTATAATGTTCAGAGATCCAAATCTTATAGGAGCTCTAAAAACATACCAATGCATGAAGAAACTGAAGGCTAAAAAGCATGTGACATGGGCAAATGAGGTGTAAGAGCTTTTTTTCACATCTGTGTCTCTCAGTCCCTCCCCCCTCTCCAAAAATGGAAATAACAAATGAAAAAAGTTTCCATTTTGGTGCACCTGTGGTTCTTGATTGGTTCTTTTTTGGAAGACATTGAGTGAAAATCTTGGGAAAGAAAGAAACACTCAAATGGAGGTTCAGGTTAACCTTGTGCAAATATATCTCAATGTAGTTACAGTTGTTATTTTAGCATCTGGTAACAAAATTTTCAGAAATCTTGTGCATGTTGAACTTTGATGTATAAATACATCTTACGTTGCGCTACAATCAGAAAGGTTGATGTTGTAGGACTCAAATTTTAATACTTTGACCACGTATGAAGAAGAATAAGGGTCATGCATGCTTTGTAAATTTCAATTATTTACGTGGATACTTTGTCTGTTAGACACACTGGTCTCCCTGTTGTCTCAACTTCAAGTGTCCAAGAGATAAGACAGAGTTCAGTTGTTGTCAGAAACAACATGGATCCTTTTGAACGATGATGTACATGAAACTAAATGTATGATGTGAACTTCTTTGACCTCCCTTCCCTCCGTGCCATTACTCATCAACTTCATTCTGGAGCAGCCTCTGATAAAAAAAATGCAGGTATGATCTCTAATGCCATGGCAACAAATAAACAGTATTCTTTATTTTCATTTCAGAAACCAAGATGCTTACAGGAATCGCAAACTATCTTTTCGGTGGTGCCCAAGATGAACAAACTGAATCTGGCAGCAATAACCAAAACTGTGATCTCAAAACTCGACCAGCAGAAGATGAATGGATACTGGTAGATAAAGCGAGTAAGTAACCATGGTGACAGTGTAAACTATTGATTTTTGTAACTATGACAACTGGTGTCAAATATGGATTTAGTCATTGTACATTTAAAGCTTGATGCATGGCTAACTAGACAATGATCATAATTATAGAGGGGTGCCTGCTCTATGGACTCACATCAGAGACGTACTGCAAGTTCATTCTCATGACACCATAGAGTCTGGTACTGTAATGAATTTCCCTGACTTCTAAAACCACCTCGAGTACGAGACCACCTCCAGTGTTTTCACTAGACCAAATTTTTTTGGGGGGGGGGTCATAATTATGTAAATTCGGGAGTAGAAAACAAATTTTCAGTCGTATTGCATGTACATGAACAACAGTTTTGACCCTTTCATTTAATTTTCAAAAGGTATTTCACAATCTGAAAGGGTAAAATATCCCCATATAGGGGTTAATGAATAGACCGATCTTTTGATGGCAATGGAGTGGTCTTAACTAGCAGGTACAAGTACCACTGTATAAATATATCTTTGGGAACAAATATATATATTCACTGACTATGATTGAACATTCATCGTGTTTATATAACATGCTTTATTAATTTGCTTGTGAAAAGAACTGATGGGGGGGGGGGGGATAAAACTACCAAATAAAACCTACATGTACAAGGCCAGTTGTGTCTTCTGGATGCAAGACTTGGTCATGGGGATTGAAAGCTGTCAGAGGTCAGTGCATGTTTTTGTGTGAAACATCACAAGCTAAGGCAGTTAGAATAGATTTAAACCAAATGAAAAACATTAATTCAAAACACTTGGCTGATGGGAAAGAAATCATTTAGAATAAATTTAAACCAAATGACAAACATAAAGGCCAAACCGTTGGGCTAATGGGAAAAGACTCTGTACTGTGCTATATATAACAAGCTTCCTATATATACATGCAGATGTATATATACTGAGATGTGCATAGGAGAGACGCATCTTCATACCTTAGGCCTGGAGATCTCCTGATCTCAGGCAACTCAAATGATGTTAGGTAATGCTGGAGATGCTATGATCTACTGGTTGCTATGGTAACCAGGGCTGCTGGGATGCAACAGCACTGCAAAGGATCTTGTATCACTCCTGAGCTTTACCTCACTCCTGGCATCAGCTGCTAGTTATACTTTGGAAAAGTATACAGACATGGTTAAACATACACATTTCAAATAACAGTTTATATTTGTCACTTGCATTTTATCTGGCTGTTTCTTTTCAAATTAACACGAAGCTTCATGACAAAAAAAAGTAGTTGCCTTTTGAATGTGCACCAATGTATATTACATGGTGGATATAAACAGAAATTAGGTACATGTAGATGTCATCCTGGTATCAGAGTGCTAATCAGATGCATGATAGCCAACTTGGCTATGTGCCCCACAGCTAGCCACAGTTATGCCTGGGTGAAACTACAAACACTAGCCTCAAGGTGAAACAACAACAAATGAATGTCAGTCAGGTCGTTTGTGTGTTTACTCAAGCTTGAAAGGTTCCCTGGGTACATGGTGGGTGATGTACACACAATGTTGTATGTAATTGCATTTTTATGTATCTGGTGCAGTTCATGTGACCATGCAGCTAACACATTCAGACAGTAGGTCACATTCACAATGCAATGTCATAATGGAAAAAGTGAGCTTCGAAGGTACATTTCAGAGTCCATGGTGGTCTTCAGATCTTTTACCACACACTGTCTGATATTGGAGGTGATCTCTATGTGTTGACAATCAAACTTGACTATAAAAAAATGGGGAAAGTGCATTTTAGAATGAATTGTTTTAGTTCCAGGTGGTCTTTGAAGACCGTTATAATCACCTGCCGACTTTTAATACCTGGCTGTCATTTGCCTGCTGGACTGAGCAAGTTCCATCTGTTCTTCACACCATACCAGGGGGGTGTAAAAATAGACATGGAATTTTTAACCCTTTGACGGTCAGAATAAGACCTTGGTCAATACATGTACATAGCTTTCCTCAGGACAGGTTACATGTGGGCACATTGCAACTAATTCACACTTGAGGAAAAGTGTTGACTTGGAGCGTGCAATCATGATAGCTCTATTACCCATGCTTCTCACCAAAAATAATTTCCACTAACACGAACTTTAAAGATGTAAAAGCAGACAATTTTTCTGGGCACTTTTGGGTGATTTGTGTGCGAAAAGCTTAAACATCTGCCTTAGAAGCAAACCTGTTATTGAAGACCACATACAGTACAAACATGCATAATAGAGGCTTACCCATTCGTTATCCAACTGCTATCATATATTATTATTCATTTATAAGGCATTACCTACACATTAACACCATAACAAAGGCCATAAATAGCGAGGTTGCACCCATTTGTGGACAGCAAATGGCATGAAGCAACAAGAACCAGCTTATTTTAACCTAAAAACTAATAATTGGCTTTGAAAATACTACAGATGAATACAGTTAGTACTTCTCTTGGGAGACTACCCTTCGGGCCTCATAAAAGTGGTCTTTCAAGACAGGTGGTCTCTCATTAGAGGTACAATAACATTGGAAGAATAGGACTTGGAGTTTTACAAAATGGTGGTCTTTCAAGAGAGGGTGGTCTCTCATTGGAGGGGACTCTCAAAAGAGGTACCACTGTAATAATATTTAGTAATAATGTGTATTTTTTATGTCATGGAGGTCATTGTAAGGCCCTTGGTATTCAATTTCCAGTGGTCATTTGCACCCACCACTTGGCGTCAGGTGCAAATGACCACTGTCAGGTAGCAAATGATCCCAATGCCCACAAAACCAACATTATTGTTATATTACAGTGATAAAAGGTACATGTATTGGTAGGTGGTTTTTGCATTGTCTGCCAAGTCATGTTGTGACTGCAAAATGACATGGTTGGCAACACAAGTTACACTAAGCATGTTTAATGCTTAAATTTAGCATGTTTATAGGACTCTGTAAGGCATGGGCTAACCAGCCTGGTCCGCCAGGGAGGGAAGGAGAGAGAGAAGTTTTAACCATGTGTGAAATTCATATTTATAAGAAAAATAAAAAAAAAGTTTTTCAGTTCCAATCACGTCTAAAGTCAATCTACTAAAGTGAAACTAGTCTGAATTATCATTAGGATCACAGATTTGTATTTCTTGTAAAAGACCTGTCATACAAGTACCAGCATGCCTATAGTTCCAGAGAAAATATCCCAGGTCAACAGCTTTTTTGGGTGCATTGCACCCGATGTGTGCAGAGGAAAGCTGTTGACTCGGTCCCAAATTTTGCACTTAAAGAGTTCATATACATGGAATTTACATCTGATGAATTTGAATATGGCATCCCTTACATAAGTCAGATGATCATGAACTGATGAAATTGTGCTAATCAATTAGCAAAAAAAAGGGTTCACACGCAAGACTGCAATGAATTAAAACCCTGTCAGGACTAAGCCTCACCATTATTATTATTGTTATTAGTAGTAGTAGTAGTAGTAGTATCAGTATTATTTAGCATTGAATCCAATACATATGGGCATGTGCCATCAGACAGTACACTAAAGATGAGAAAATAAAACAAAAAGGTACAATGATATTAACCACCTATGTGCCAAGTTGCAATGAGATAACTGTCTATGTGCTAACAAAGACATACATGTATTGTTTTTCCTACAATTCTTTATTGTTTTCTTTCTTTCTTCTTTACAGCCAATTTTGTCCTGAGTTTTTCTCGGACACAATATCACCGAGAAATACATTTTGCAGTTGCTGATATATAGCAGGGAAAGTAAGCACTTGGTTTGGAACAGTATACATGTTGACAATTTTGCAAATTATGGGCCATTTGAAATTTTAAATGTTAAATGTCTTCAAATTATTCAGGTGAATGCTTGGGGGATAGAGGGGGGCACACCTTTACATTTCTCAAAATCACTTTTGATCATGTTCAGGAAGTTTTTTACATGTAGCTGAAGTTTATGGTTATCCAAATTCAGATTTTAAAAGCAATTTATTTTTTATAGATCAGAATTTGTAATTTCAACAATGTTCCATTGTTACATGTGTAACTGTTTGTAGAGTCTTAAGCCAGAGTCCCCAGTACACAGGCCAGGCTAATTGCTCAGGTGGAACTGAACATAATCTGATGCGACACTATCCAACAGACATTATTGGCAAATTAATTTCCTTGATGGCCTTATATAAATCACTATATCAGGTCCACAAAATTGTTGGAAATGATTTATCAAAGTGGAAAAAAAGCAACAACAAACCCATCAATGACAGCCATTTGGTCAACTATTTCAGATATTTCAGTTTCACACGAGTGTGCTCACTCAGTTGGCACCATGATACCATTGTGAAGCTATGGAGGAGAACAATTTGCGCACTCTAATTCCTGTTGTTGTCTTAAGTCACTTTGATGCTCAGCATTGATGCAATATTGTTCTCTTTAACCCTTTCCCCCTTGAATTAAGACTGATTCAACAACTTTCCTTGGCATAGGTTGGGCACTAAGTGCCCAACCCATGCCAAGGAAAGCTGTTGACCTGGGGCATGTGATCTTGATAAGTCTCCTGTACATTTCTCAGTCAAATTGTTTTTCATAACTGTTGAAATTAGTTGAAAACACTGAAGCAGACGACATTTGACCACCAACCGGTTTTGGTCAGTTTGAGGGGGAAAGGGTTAATTTGCAATGTCCCTACATGTACTTACTGGTGAAACCACAAAGCAAAAATGACATTTGGCTGCATTTGGAAAACAATAAAGGAAAAAAAATTTTTTTTTAGCCATATAATAGTACTGCCATGATAAAACTGGTGAACGGTAAAGTTTGATTAGTAGGGTTCTTCATACCCTCAGAGAATCTAAGGATGAAGCAGTGAGTATTGATCATGCAAAAGGCAATTGTGTCTGAGAAGTGGCACTATAATCTGTTATATTGTGATTTTCTCAGAACTTTATTTTTGCTAGACAAACCAATTTTGTTAGTGACCTGATACAAAAATGAATACCTGTATGATCTTGAAATTATTAGTAGTCAAAAGAAACACATTAAGTCTAGAATCGGTTTTCTTCATTTATTTTAGTCACACATCCTTCTGTGACTTTTACATTAAAGGAAGAAAATGTATAACCTTTCCAGACCTAACTTTGAATTTCCTATATATTTTTATCAAAATAATTTTTATAAAAAATGAGAACATCTCCTGTATCTTGATCGATTTTCAATTTCTCTACTTTTCAAATAAAAAAATATATATTTTGTGAAATAGATGCAAAAAGGTGTATTTAAATCATACCTACTTTTAAAATGGCCAAAAATATCTTATAAATTACCTAAATAATGTTTGTGTTAAAATTGATTTTAGCAAATCTTGACATCCGTAGCATCAAGAAAATATGTACTTTTAGTGTGTTGACGGCAGAATTAGGAGAGGTCAGAGTTGGCAGCTTCAATCTGCACTAGCTTTCCAGTGCTTGCACCCTAAAGGTAGAGGTACATGTACCATTGTAACTTTAATTTATAGGTTTGTGGTACAGGTTCATCCAATGAATGAATCAGTAGTTCCAGACTTTTAACTTATGCAGATTAGGAGCACTTGAAAAGTTAATGTACAGGTAAATGTAAATGTTGAATATTTTCCAAATTCTTACAGGTACATAGAAATGCCATTGATACTTAAATTTATAGGTTTGTGCTTTTGGTGCAGCCAATTAATGGACCACAACAAAAATAGTTTATGCTAATTACAGACTCTTGAATAAGTTAAATGGGGCAGGGGGGTCCTTCATTCCTGAAATTGTTAGGTTTATGTTACAGTAGCATCCAGTGAAGCTTGAAAAACGCACAGACAGATTTGTTATTAAAGCAAATCTTTTCTTCTCAGGGCTTGCATAGAACTGGATCCCTGACAAGTAAACTCTGTATACATGTACAAGTAAACTCTGTGCTGAATTAGCCTTTGGCTGTATTGTGATCTTGACCTTCAACCTTTGGGCAAACTGGCCACTAACCAGAGGGCTACCAGCTAGTGCTGGTGAAGCCAGCCCATGTAGTTGTAGATCATACATCTACCAGAATTGTCAATGAACACCTGCCAAAGGCCAAATGCAAATAGGGAAGAGAAAGCTTCCAAGGAAATACATGTGCACATACATACATGTACAGACATTATGCCATTACCTAACTCACCTCACAGGGTTCAGCTCAGCACATTATAATGGTTTCCTGTTATTGTCCAACAACAAATTTTCGTGTACATACTTATTAATGTGGGAGTAAATTTCACATGCACACGTAAGTCTTGCTGGTCCGTTTTAACTTAGTTACAGTAATAGTCCATTGATGATTTCCAAAGAAACGAGGTCCAATTATTTTTGTTGCTAGGCAAGATTTCTTTGCATGTAGGTCATGTTGTACATTAACATGTATGTAAACATGTATTGTATGGTATAAACTGACAATTTTGTTGTTTTGAAAGACCTTTTGAGAATTTTAGGGGTGCCTGGTCTTAAAACAAAGGGGCTTGACATAGTATATTTGACACAATCAAACCTGTCCTGACAGTTACCTGTTTTGTACAATGTACCATTCAACTCTCAATCCACACATGTCCATTTTGTACTAAAAATATAATTTTGAAGCAACAACCTGTTTCACCCCTTAGCAGCACTCAGTAAAATAATAATTGTCCCAGGGATACTTAACTTAACATGTGTCAAATGACCAGGTGGCACACTGAGCTACCATTGTTTCACATGCAAAATATTACTGAATTTTTGCAGAGATTTTTTTTGCACATTCAACAGATAAAAAGCATTCAGATTTACAGGATTATTACCGTTTGAATTAAATACAAAGAAATTAATATCTTATGTGCAAAGTTAATGTACATCTTGGTGCCAAATTTCATGCAGTAATTTCTATCAAGGCGCAACAGGATTGCCATCATATATAGCTGGCTGATCAGAATAAGGAGGTTTGCCCTTTTTACAGACTTTGTAGTCAATTTGGAAAAAGGTCAGTTATTCCTTGTCTGTTTATTTGATCAATAATAAGAATGTATGATGATGATGATGATAGTAAACAGTTCTATATTAGGGATACCACTATTATATATGGCCCTGGACAAACCCTGACCAATGCTGATTGTTGCTTAGAACTTTAATGTCGTTGATGTACATCTTTACTTAGAAGCATGGTGAGTGGACACAAGTATAATGTGCCCATTCAGTTCCTGGGGAGCCATTTTGGTTCCTTGGCTTGCCACAAGAGTGAACCTGTGTGAATTTGTAATGTACGCTTAGTGTGAAACATACATGTAGTCCATGTTCCTTCCAATTACTGACCGATATGACTTAAAACTTTTTTTAAATTTTATATAGCTTTCCTTGGCATGGGTTGGCTGCGTGGCACCCAATCCATGTCTAGGTGAGTTGTTGACTCAGTCTCAGTTTGATGAGGGATGTGTTAAATAATGGAATATAGGTTGACACATGAATCACAACATGGTACATACTGCTGATACTGATTCAAAAAATCTTAAAATAGTTATGTTGTGAGATTGATCATTGACATGACATCCAAAGTACATGCAAGACATTTTTTTTTTTTTTGCTTCTCCACCAGTTATACTGTCCTACAGCAGTTTGCATATTAGTTTGCCGCCACAAAACATGGGTTTGACGCCTGGCGATCACGGGGGATGTGGGGGTCGCATCAGTGTCACAGACAGGCCATATATATGTTCATTTCTCACAAAATTAGCATTTTTTTCAATTTTTTTTTATTCTTTTTGAGAAATTTAAGTTCTCAAATGCCCAAACTAGTATTCTTCTAGTACTTAACGAGCCATACATAAGAAAAATTTCCATATATGTCTTTAATAATTTGTCTGTATTTCCAAAATATTAGTAATATCCCGCTTGTCCCCACAAGTACCTACTCATATCTCATCATCAAGACCCAGGTAAAAATAGAGAGAACCATACATGTTCCTGCCTGTTGACACCTCTGTCCTGATATAAAGGTTAGGTTGAATTCTGCAGTGATTAGTATTTTATTTCCCAATTTGGCTACAAATTTTCAAGGCCTAGATCTTCCCTGATTAGTATTTAGTACTCATGACACTCAGAGAATTTTAGAAATATCAGATTTAAGTTCAAATCTATGCTTTGAATATATTGCATAAATTTTTGCATAATTTGTGGTAAAAATTAAAGATTGTACTATTTCTGCATTTTTTTGGGGGGGGGGGGGGTAACAGGGCACTTGCAAGGGATAATATGTACATGTGCAGTAACAGCACACAGTATTGATTGGAGGTGTCTGTAAACAGCCAAGTTTATTCCTGAATTTATAAATAGCTCTGATATTATGTTCCAAGAGACCAAAAAATGAAAGGAGAGCTAATTAAGGAAAGGGGGTCAAATGGACCGATTATGGCAGACGTGTTTATGAATATGTTATTGGTTGCATGATGCAAAACAATGTGTGCATGTACATTGCAGAGAGGTTATTATTAAACTTTGTGGACCACACACATAATTATAATAATGACATACTGATAGGAGCCAGTATACCTTGTCCTGAACTTTAACCTTTTCCTGGTCAGAATACATGCAGGCTTTGGTCAACAGCTTGCAGTGGAGGAGACTGGGTGCATTGTGCCAAACCTGGGACAAAGGAGAGTCACAGACCTCAGGGTCAAAATTTCGCAAAACTTTGGGAGAATCTATTTGGATTTTTTTCCCATTAATTTTCCTTTTAAAGAAAGACAAGTTTAGGAGATTCTTTACGAGAATGGATTCTCGGATTCTTGCCGAAATTCTAGCCGTGGACCTGGGTGTGTCACCATGATTAGATGTATAATTTTCAGTAAAAATGTTTTCTGTTGACGTGAAATTTAAAAGTAAAGGCATTCAAGCATACAACAACTTCCATCAACATGATCAAGTTACTTTTTTGGCAGTTTCAGCAGAAAAGTGCAAAACAGCTTTAAACTGTTACATTAATTAGCTTTACCATATGTCAGGTCTCAGGGACCAATTTGTATCAGTTTTACTTTGGTCCCATGTGGTATACATAATTTACATTTATAAACACTGAGGAACATGTTTCTCATTATGCATGGACATAATCAGTCAGATTAGTAGGAATTCATTTGTTAAAAAGCAACACACACACATGCAAAGTTTTGCCTACAGATGAAAGAAAAACTCATGTTCCCAACTCATGCCAAGGAAAGCTGTTGACCTGGGACATGTCATCTTTATGCTAGGTCTCCTCTATAATTCTCAGTCAAATTGTTTGACATCACTGTTGAAACTTGTGGAAAACACAGCAGAAAACAGTTGACCAAACAACCGGTTTTGGCCAGTTTAAGGGGGACATTTATATTATAAGTGTTAAAGAACCCTCCATGGTACACTCCCTGTCATTGATGAAATGCATGAGGTATTGACAGGACATGCAGGTTTCACTGTTCATGAAAGTGATCACTGGTGCCACGTCATGTTTAATACATGAGTAGGAACCCATGTATGTGTATATACATGTACATATATAATGGTGCGGCAGCTGATAGTGTAGTCTAGTACTGACACTTTGCCTTGGAGTTGTTACAGTGTGAATGGCTGTGTGGAAACTGTTGCCTAGCAATAGAACAGCTGTGCATTTAATCTAATTTGTTGGATGCCAACACACATATGCACATATATGTAAACATGTACAGGAAAACCCTGTCTTGGTGAATCTAGACAACTCTCCAACTCACTGGTTAGCCTGAACTCTGGTCATTCACTGGGGGTTCGGCAACATTGAAAAAGATAACTGCAATAGATCTGACGAATGGAAATTAGCTTGCTGCCTGAAAAAAGTGGTCTACATTAAACAGTTTGACTGATGTGATCTCCTGAAACAGTTTTCAGTGTATGCATAAGTTCATAAATGACTAACTGCTCCATAGAATGTGCCAATAATTCTCCACTGGTGAGTTGGTTGCACATATTTTATAAAGTGAGTACATTCAATAGACCCTTGCTCAGCCCCAGAGGGCAGCACCTGAGGATCATCAATGTTGGCCAATTTAATTCTTTGCATCACAACAAATCCGGTTAACCTTTTCTCAAGCAAATAGCCAAATGTATGCAAATAGACACTGTCAAGTGCTGCCATCTGGGGTATCAAGTTCCATTATTGCAGCATGACTGGCCAAATTAGAAAAAAAAAAAATGCTGCCTTTCCATCAAAGGATCTTTATATTTATATAGTGGGGCTATATGAGCGCCACTGTGTCAACCCTGGACATTTTGTCCTGTAACTGATCTAGTATTGCCTACAAAGTGGTCTTATTCTATTCACAAAAACTTAAAATAAAACTAGAATGTGTACTTTGTATACAATTAAGTCAGTAGATGAGCTGTGTGTACATACATACTTATCAACAGCCATCCAATGGGACTTTTTGGTGTATGTATACACCAAAAATTCATCTTTATTTATTCATTGGAGAATCACTTGCCACTGTCAGTTTCTTAGTGATTGTGACCTTCCACAATGTATGTACAATGTATTTTACCACTCAAATTGCCGCCAAAGTGTCAGGAGGAAAACTGACGTTTGTATCCATGTTTTTACATAAATTTCGTGCCAACATGAAACGTTTTTGCTGAGAAATTTAGATGAAAGCTTTATGATGGCACGCCAGGCCATCAGCCTTAGCCTTCCATTGCACAGGCTGCATGGCAGTGTGGAGGAAAATTATTGACAGTGCGGTTGACACACTCCAAGAAAAGCTATGGACTCGGTGATATTCTCACCAGGAAAGGGTTAAAAAATTAATCAACGTGCTGGAATAATTTGCGTGTCATTCATTGCCCCTATTTTGGTATTAATATCTGTAAACATGCTCTAATGTGCACTCAGACACCAATTTAAGAGATCAGACGAAGATAATTGGGCATGAATCTACATGTAAGTAGTTCGAACCAGCTTCCATCACCAGATGTCACCTATAGCATGACACCATGGGGCAAGGGTCGCATTGCTAAAGCAATCAATCCACTTTAAAGAAAGTTGTTTACCTGGGGCATGCTGTCTTCATAAATCTCATGCACAACTTAAATCCAAATTATTTTAAATTTCTGTTTAAATTTGTCCAAAACATTGAAACATATGATGCTTTCAAGACCACTGGCCATATCAGGGAAACAGTTAAAGTATAGGTAACTTGTTAGAGAAATACATGACAGTTCTGTCATGGAATGGCAGGCCCAAACAGATATGTGTATAATGTAGTTTCTCATGAGAGGTGATCTTTATAACAGGCACCAATGTATTTTTTAAATACAATTTGGGTTAGATTGACAGGTTTTTATTTACAGGACAACCATTTTTCAGGCTGGAATAGTAAATTTTCAGTATCTTGACTCACAAGAATAACTGATCAATGAAAAGATATTTGGAAGGAAACAGAGATGACCCACAAGGTGAGTTCAGCCTTGTCAGGTCACTGTGACCTGTAATTGCAGTTGAAGGCATAACTACCATGTTTCAAATGTGCCAATGACACAAAAATGATCTATATGTACATTTTTTTTTTCAAACCGGAGAAATATTACTACATGGGTCCCTCTTTTGTGAGACCACTTCAATGAAAGACTGCCTGTCTTTAAAGACCATACATTGTATTCATCAGGCGCCTAGTGCTATTGTGTCCATCTTATTTTACCTCCATTGAAAGCGTCATGATAACAATAAGCTATTGTATTGTTTGGGTACAATGAATGTGTTAATTAACACGTTGAATAATTTATTCTGAGTGTGTGTGGCCCCATGAAGGATGCATTGTTAATCTCCTTCGATCTTACTCTTTCATGCTGAAATAGCACAGAGTCAATAGTGGGAATTGCATGAATCAGTTATTAGGCAAACAAAAAATAATACATGAAGTCCCATTGCATTGTACATGTTCCGTTTGGTTTGTGTAATCAAAATATTTTGCCAGCTAAAAAAAACAACCTCCGAAGACAAAAAAATGTGGAAAACATTGACCTCAAAGGCAAATTCAGTCACATTTCATGAAGTTAGATGGAAAAGTCTGATTATGAAATAGGCTAATATGATGTGCAGCTCCAGGCACAATAGCCCATCCTCAAATTTGGTTAAGAAATATTCAATATACAAAAATTCACTGTGGCTTTGGATAGGTACTGTAATGAATGTGAAATAATACCTGAGCTCATCTATAATACCATTTTTTGTTAAGTACACAGAATTATGTCTCTTTTGTTATGTCCTCCCTCCTCCTCCCCCTCCCCCCCCCCCATGTACAATGTATAGCATGTGTGTATAGGTTTAGACTATAGGCCTACCTGTAACAAGACTAATACATGTTTAGTTAAAGTGTGTGCTTTAACACACACTTTTCTGTTTTTCCAAAAATTCTTTCTTTCTTTCTTTATGTCTGGGTGCCAACCCAGACATACAGTTTTTCCTCGCATTCCATGGCACCCAAATTTGTCAAGAGTTTTTCTCAGATACTATTATTCCCAAAACCAAACCACCAAACTTGCCCTGGTGATTGATACCAGTGAAATTTTGCCATTTGGTTTGGAATAGTCATGATCTTTAAAATTTTGCAAATGAGAGTCAGTTAAAATTTTAAAAGCTCCATATCTTCCAAACTATTGCAGATGAACACAAAGTTTAAACTTACACATGTAGGTTTGAGACAGCATGCAAACAAAAGTTGGTGAATTTAAATGTATGCTAAATTAACTGAATTTCCCAATAGTACACAAGTATCCAGGGCTTTTACTGCTTCATAGACCTTCATGGTGCTAGGCAACCATTTGCATTCATAATTAAGCTTGAACCTGTTTCATAGGCAGCCTTCTAGCCATGCATGCTAGGCAGGTGTATGATTTAGAAGGTTTGGGTCTTGTAGCAAGTGGGGGGGGGGGGGGGGGGGGGGACTCCCAACAACTGTGCACTGTGGTTCTCAATAAAATACATACAGAGAATCTCTTTCTGTTCATGCAGGAACAGATCTGCTCCATGATGCTGCCATATGTACCAGGCAGGCTATATAGTTCCCACTAGTGCTGGACAGAGCTGTCAGTGCACCATGACTGAGGCTGGTATCCTAGCTGGTCTGTTTTTATCTGCGGCTATTTCAGTCTCCTGAGCTTATCAGCTACAAGGGAACCAGGGCTCTGGACTTCTAGGCAGAACAAGCCTGACTGTACCCTCTGTTAAAAATAGACTACTTGGCCAGACTCATCAAAGTGTGGTCTTCCAGTCCTCAATGATTGTTTTCACAGCTTTGTGAATTTTGAAACATGTGTGGATTTGTGTCATCTCTGTAGACACTTTCATGTCTTTGTTTTCTTGTAACCAGTGAGATGAAGCCTGTTCTTTGATTTATTTCAATTTTGGCTTTGCCAGTGTGTATGTACATGTGTAAATGTGTACTTTCTTTCTTTCTTTCTTTCTTTCTTTCTTTCTTTCTTTCTTTCTTTCTTTCTTTCTTTCTTCCTTCCTTCCTTCCTTCCTTCCTTCCTTCCTTCCTTCCTTCCTTCCTTCCTTCCTTCCTTCCTTCTTTCTTTCTTTCTTTCTTTCTTTCTTTCTTTCTTCCTTCCTTCCTCCTTTCTTTCTTTCTTTCTTTACTAGCGAATTTGTCCGACACTTTTCTCGGACACTATTAAACATAGAAACTCCAAACTTGGCATGATTGTACCTCCATACAAGGAGTTGGGCCTGTTTATACAGAGGATTTAAGATGTTATTATTATGCAAATTAGGGCCATTTGAAATTTTAAATCTTTAATATCTTCAAAAGTATAATAGATAGAGATTTCATTCCAACTTCTACTAGGGGGTTATTGACCATTGCGCATCTAATGAATTTAAAACAAAAGTTGTAGCAATTTAAATTATGCTAATTAGCAGTATTTGAAATTTTAAATCTTGAATATCTTCAAAACTATTATAGATAGAGATGTCAATTCAACTTCTACCAGGGGGTTACTGACCATTGCGCATGTAATGAATCTAAAACAAAATTTGTAATATCTTTAACACTATTATAGATAGAGATGACATTTCAGCTTCTACTAGGGGGTAATTGACCATTGTGCATGTAATGAACCTAAAGCAAGTCTTAGCAATTTAGATTGTGCTAATTAGCAGTATTCGAAATTTTCAATCTTGAATTTCTTCAACACTATAATAGATAGAGATGTCATTCCAACTTTTACTAGAGGGTTGTTGACCATTGCGCACCTAACGGATTAAAAACTAAAGTTGTAACAATATAAATTATGCTAATTAGCACCATTAGAAATTTTAAATCTTGAATAACTTCAAAGCTATAATAGATAGAGATGCAATTCCAACTTCTACTCCTATGTCATGGAATAGTTAGTTGCATGTACATTGCCATACCAGTATGCTTTGAAGACACACACACTGATTTGCTATGCAGCAAATCGTCTTTTCTAGTTTAATCATGTTTGCTCTGTTTGGATAGATGTCTCATTATGTTTTATATATGGGGTCCGGGGTCACCCCTTGGTAGCCCTAAGTATGGATAGATGTCTCATTGAATATCATGGGGTCAGAGGTCATCCCTTGGTAGCCCTAAGCATGAATACATGTCTTATTGAAGATTAAAGGGAATGAGGGGGTGTTGATACAGCATGCAGTAGTGCAGGTGATGATTCAGCCCGGTACATGTACAGTGTACAGACAATTTAGAAATAATGACGTGTAGAAAATACTGAAAATAGAGGGGTTTCTAGTACACAAGTACAATGAATAGTAAGATAGGAAAGCTGTTGCCGTATACATGCAAATTCAAATTGGAAAAGGTAAATAATAGATTGAAATTACAGAAAGAACTGCAGCAAAAAGGTTCTTGGCATGCAAATTTTTGTAGTTCACAGGATGCACTTGCAGCACAAACCTTTGAATTGAAGTTGGAATGGCACCTCTATCTATATATTTTGAAGATATTCAAGGTATAAATTTTCAAATGGCCATAAATTTGCATTATTTTCAGAACTGTCACCCCTGTTCATAAATAAGCCAGACTTATATATGGAAGTATAATCATGCTCACTTTGGAGTGTTTATGTATGATGTATATAGTCTTCAAATAAAATGTCAGACAAATTTGCTAATTATTAAGGAAAGAAAGAGCAGGAGCAAAGAATGTTTGTGTTAAATTGGCACACAGACATTTAAATGCCAGCACACCATTATGGAAAACCCCTCAAGCCACCTTCTATCTCCCTCATCCCACCCACCCCCAAGTTACTGTAAACAATGCTTTAATTTTACTTATTTCCCTGATGGCACAAAACCGTGAAAATAAAAACAGTGAAATAGTATTTTAACATTGTTTAAAATTGGAATTATGTCCAAAACAGTGATCAAAACTACAGTGAAATGCCAAAAATATGAAAACCATGAAAATTTATTGGAAAATAAAGCAATTTACAGTAATATATGGGGTCAGCGTTCAGGCAAACAGATACACTGTGTAGGCTAGCTTGTCTAATCAGCTAATGTGGGCTGAGGCATACAAAGTGATGGGTTCAGAACTACTGTAAGTGGAGGGCCCATTATCTAGGGAGGGTTGCAGTTAACACTTCCTACATGCTTTGCTGTTGGTTGTAGCAGACAATAGGTGGAGTGGGGGGCTCCCTGGGTCAGGTCAGGTTGGGCATTACATAATCTTATGAACAAAAAGCCAGGAATGCTATGTGGGATCATTACAGCAGACTGGGTTGTCATAGTTACGGTACTTCTCAGGCATAGGAAGCAAGAAGAGAATGTTGGTTCATCATTTATAATTATTTATCCCTTAAGATTGTGAAAGGGGACACCCTATATCAACCCGGCTTGGCCAAGCTGATAGTGATGAATAGACCATAAAACCTACTATGATGTCATTGTTTTACTGGTAGCAATTAACTGATGTCCCTTGGGGAATTGAAGGCCTGTGGAGTGCATGCAGATCTTGAGAGATAGAGACATGCACATTAGCAGTAGTTGTCCAGGTCATAGATGCATGTATTTATGCCTTTATATAGCCTCATGCAGTCACACAGTATGGGCACAATTAATGTATTCTATACACCCACAAGGGTCCCTCCTTTCAGAAACCATTTGCCTTTGAATACCTCGTTTGTTCATTACATCCCAATTGCTATCTTTTCCTTGTTATTCGACTTCAATTGAGAGACCACATGCTTTATTTGACCATACTTAACTGTGGCCATGGGGTGGTCCCTGCTTAGTGTACAGAGTCTGAAGAAATGAAGCCTGTTTCATAATAATAAGCATGCTGAGGGGATCATATAACTATCATGGATTATCCAACAAATTCCTACTATCTTTTGAAGTGGATAGATTGAAAGAATCAAAGATATGAGCAACAAAATACTTACCTGAATTGCTTTGTTCGAGTAGACAAGTCAGGAGTTAATGTTAGTCAACTACGGAGAATCGAGAATTCTGTCCTATTTTCAGGGTGACTGAACTACATGTATAAAGTACGTAGCTTTGTGAGAAGTCCTGGTTATAACCAGCTGGAGGCCTAATGTTAATAGGTCCATTGTTGAACAGGGAAGAAAAACAATATTAGTTGGAATTTTAGATGAAACATGTAAATAACAAGCCCAGGTCAACAGCTTTCCTTGGCATGAGTTGGACTTTAAGTGCCCAACACATGCCAAGAAAGCTCAGATTTATTGTTGATGCAAGGGGGAATTGTCACATTTAAGCAAAGGTAAGTCCTTCCCTGAATTGAGAAGTCAGACCCAGACAGAAATGCAAGGTCGAGACACTGCATACAAACTACTTGCATTCAGCTGCACCAGATTTCCAGGCCTCAAGTCAGTGGTTTTTGCATTTTCTGGTATGCAGTGCCCCAGCTGCCATAAGGTTAGCTGGGGCAAGACTGAACCAGACAATGCAAAAAACCAGACTTGATGCCTTAATTTACAACTTAATTGTGCAGAATATTGTAAATTGTTTTATTTCCGCATGTACATGTAATATTGGATTTTTACATTTTCGTATTTTTGACAGTTCACTATAGTTTGAATTTAGCTGTTTCGAACATAATACCTATTCAAACATTAGAATACTATTTCACTGTTTTTTTATTTTCATTGTTTTGTACCATCAGCAAAAATCCGAGTACAGTAGAATTAAAGCAATTTACATTAAGTTGAAATGCTTCAAGACAGTCGTGAGACCAGTTAACCACAACTTAGTCAAAGGAAAAAATAAAACGGCAAGAGAAATAAAAAGTGTATCAAGAGATTTTTGTGGGACATAATCATGAGAATCTCTTATTGAAATTGAAGAAAAGTGTTACATTAAAAATGTATGAGCATTCATACAGATTATAAAACTGTGTGTGTAGATCTATGCTTTGACCAGTCACATTAACATTATAATGTACATGTGCGTATTAACCCTGCACATCTTAAACTAGCTGGTGGTCAAATAGCGACCTTCTCTGTATTCTATTTTTGCCAACATCAATGGAAAATAATTTGAGAACTGTATGTACTGAGAAGAGTTTGATTAGCATAACATATACCATGTCAAAAGCTGCCCATGGCATAGGTAGCATCCAACCTACACATGGTCCACTTGTAAGGAAAGCTGTTGACTGGATATCAGTCCAAGAGTGAAAGGGTTAACAATAGGGAAGGGCAGTTTCTTAAGTTTCCAGAAACCTCCACAACACGGCGCGGGTAATCGCTTTCATCCGGGTACTCGCCTGCGGGTGAACATTGGTCTCAGCGGATTTGCAAACACTGTGATAACATTGTACGTATCGGCAATCAAAGTGCCAAAAATGTTCCTTTTCACGTAATATCTGCTTATAAATTTTACACAAACGAAAGATAAGATTGTATTATAGCAAAGCATGAATGCATTTGTTCGTATGTTGTGTTAAAAAAGTGAAAAATCCATTTGAACCGCGGTGACTGGTAACCGCATTCTGCTTGTTACATTCCTGCGTAGTGCCACTCGACTATGTGAATGGTCGAAAGAAATGCAGTAATAAAGAATATTCTTCGACAGTTATTAAGATAATGCAATGATCACATATAACAAATTATCGACATAGCACATAATATGGACTCAACAGCATGAGGATTTTGTAAGACTCCTGTTGCAAGGATTTAATGTGACCCGGTCCATCGCGGGTGATAATGGATGATCGAGTAGTTTGCACCATGCGTTATATGCCGTTAACACATCATAGTATGCGATGCTACTCAGGTTGATCCGCTATTGAATACCCGGATGAAAGCTGTCCGCAGCGCCACATGGTGGTCAATGAGAGAACGCAGAGTTATTGCTCTACCACATTGAAACTTCATCATCAATACATGCACATGTACTCAGAATATTATTAAATTTGGTGATTGTTTAACTTATTCCATACCAGTCTCTGAGTTTCATATATATGTCACAATCTAGAAGAATAGGGCATTCTCGAATTCTTCCTAAAAGAAATTTCATTTCAGTTGTGTTGCAGTTGCTGCAAGGGCAGCTGTACCATGATTTATGTAGGAAATCAACTGGGATGCACATTGTCTTTTGCTTTAATGTTTTTATATAAATTTCATGTCAAAAAAAGATTGCTTTCGGAGAATTGCAGGTAAGCCCTCTTGTGACAGCAAGCCTCAGATCAATGGCTTTCCTTCGTACAAGTTGTTCACAATGTGCCCAACTGTTGCCAAGGAAAGCTATTGATTCAGTCGTATTCTGACCAGGAGAGGTATGGGAAAAAAAAAAAAAAAAAGCAGGTGACCAAGACCTGCATCACTCCCATTCAGTGTATGGTGTGGAATGAATTGAAACCATTTATGTGCCTTAACACTCATGTATGTTTTTTGTATGTGTTGTCCAATACATGTTGCATAGATAGACCTGTGAAAACAGTTGTAAAGTTTGGCGATAACAACTCTTTAATGGAATCAACAGATTTCCTTGGCATGCTGAAGAAAGATGTTGCCTCCAGAATGGTTATGGTACATGTACATGTTACTGAGTTTGTTCTGTGACATTCTTTCCTCTTCATGTCGTTATATATGCCTCATGTATTTGTCTTCCATCCACAGTGTGCCTCATGTACGTGTGTCTGCCATTTATCTTCTTTCCTTTGCACATCTTTGTTTGTATCCCAGCATGCACTGCTGTTTCACCAGGCTTACTTCACAGAACTCCAGTACAAGCAGGCTGACTAATTTTCAATTTAATTTTCTCTTCTAGGTCGAGACCCATTACAAAATGGTGGAGAATTCCGGGTACCCAACCCCCACCCCTCACACTGCCCTCCATCCCCTCACCATTCCCATAGTGACTCTGGTAGTGACAATCTACTGCCAGATCACATCGCTCCCGATGAGAGCTGGCTAGTTACACCGCCATCTTGTTTTACTGCAGGAGGGAGTTCCTCCCACCAAATGGCATCCCACCCAATGGAGGATCTACTTATAGAACACCCTAGCATGTCTGTGTATGGACTAAGAGGACGGCCAGGAAGCACAGGTGTGGAGAGTGAACATTCTGAGTCTTCCAATGAAGGTGATGCAGATAAAAATAAAAACAGTACTGCCAACAGGCGCACTCGCGCTGTGGAAACAAGGACCCCTCGCCGTCCACGGGCTGTCGCTGCTAGGGCGGGTCTGTGTGCCAGAGTACAAACTGTCAAATCTATGCAAAAGTCCCAACAACGTCAAAGTGCGCGGCTTTTAGGTAAGAATAGACTGGACCGTTCAAACAAAGTACGGGAATATGAATCCCACAGCAAGCGTCATCGCCGCAAGGAACGTTTAATGCAGCCAAGTGGTAGAAACAACAATCGCCGGTGCTAAGTAAAGTCCCCATTATAGGACCAATTTAAGACACGATATTATTGTACAGTGGCTTAATATATAAATTTATACATATTTAAAGTTGACGACTTCGGACCTGGTTATAGGACTCAGAGATAGGCAATGGAACGGACACGAGAAAACTGAACTGTTAATACTTCATAGCCGTGTTGAACATACCCATGTTTGCTGCTATTGTCATGCTGTGTGGCGTAAATGGTTGGTCAAAATTGGCAAGCTAGTTAACAATAATTGACATCCCTGGTTGTCATGGTTACATAGTAACAACATTTGTGAAAAATCAAACATCAGGTACAAAATGGCCAGAGAAGTGGACTGCAGATGGTCATCAAATGCTCAGGGAGACTCTACAGTAGAGTAAATGTATATACTTCGTGGAACGCAAAACAAGTGCATTTCTCTCTGACAACTGTATAAAATTTGTATCTGTTTCACAAAGGTGGCTTCAGGTCTTTCATCCATAACTACGATGGGTAATGCCATGGTGTATATACTGTAACCAAAATTAATACCACAAAAAAAAAAAAAATTAAAAAGTAGGCAAAAACAATGCAAAAAGTTTAAACTCGTAATTAGTAGCTTCATATTGTGCACTGAATTTATCACTGTTCATAAGATTTAGTCACCATGGTTACTGTTGTGGGATGTAGTGGGGAATTTCTTGGTCAAGTCCTTGTATTTATAAACTACATATGGTGAGCACTAACAACTGTTCATTCCCAGCAATTCTTTAATTTTGAAATTTGCAACAGAAGTCCGATAAGTCTAAATGTAGGCTCTGTCTGCTACTTGTATGTGGACAATCATAAACTTTGTTGTACATGGAACATCTGATGTTTGAAGGTGAACCAAAGTGCAGATAGAAAAGCTCTTCTTCTTCTTAAAGTATAAAGTTGTCATTTCAACCTCAGCTGACTGACAGATCAGGTGAGGTTATGTGGTGTGTCATTGTCCCATCTGTCTGTCTGTTGTCCACAACTGACATTTCCAACGCCTTTGCTAAAACAATCTGACAGATCTTCTTCAAACTTGATGGGCACGTACCTTGGGTTGGTATTCAACATGTGACATTCTATTATTATTATTATTATTATTATTATTATTGTTATTGTTATTGTTATTGTTATTGTTATTGTTATTGTTATTGTTATTATTATTATTATTATTATTATTATTATTATTATTATTATTATTATTATTATTATTAACACTTCTGTTACCAGGAGACTTTAATTCATTTAACCAGTGGTTTTTGTTATTTTTTCAATTGTAAATTGTTTATGGATTTTTGTCTGTTTTTAGCACTGCTAATCAAATGTGACATTCTTTTATTATTATTATTATTATTATTATTATTATTATTATTATTATTATTATTATTATTATTATTATTATTATTATTATTATTATTATTATTATTATTCAGTGCTGCTAACCAAAGGTTGCAGAGCTTATGTGATCACTCTTATCTGTCTTTCCATCCATCCATCCATCCATCTGTCCGTTAACTTCCTGCTTGTGAACATGATACAGTTCACAATTTTCGAGTCAGCCCCATAGAACTTTTACGACTTATAAAGTTAATGGAAATCTAGGTTTAGTTTGATATTGATGGTGCCGCCTACAGCATATCTTATATATGGGTCAAAATATGAAAATCTTGTGGCCACTCTAGCATCCTTAATTTTTGATGGACATTCATAAAATTTAGTTGGATTTTCAAGGAAGTCACAGTTTCAGAATTTTGTATATGATACTAGTGGTGCTGCCTATACTTTGACTGAAATTATGAAAATTAAAATGTCTAGAAAGATATAAAATTACATGTCTTAAAAATAATTAAATGAGACATGCCAAATTTGTAGGATGTACAGATCATGTCCAATGCTAAAATGCTATGTAAGATCAGTGACCTTGACCTATTATTCTTAGGTAGCCAGGTCTGTAAAGTTGGAAGAGGTGATTTTGTAATGTCAGCATGTAGCTTGGACATCAGTAGCCAGGATAATTGAGCCAAATTGCACTTGAGTACATTTTACATAAAACTCCACTTGAAGACTCAGTGTTTGGGTCACTGTGACCCAGTTATAATGGAGTTTGGCACTTGTCTAAGTTAATTGTTTTTCTTCATTACTTCCAAAGTTATTTCCCAATTTAGACAAACTGACCACTAATGGATAGCTGGATGCAGTATGCACATTTTGAATTAAGTAATTTTTTTATCCATGTTGAAGGTCAAGGTCATGATGTTGCATCATGTGGATGACTTTGACTAATTTCTCAAGGTCATCAAGGGAGTTCACCTCAGGAAATGATTTTTTAGTGATGGTCGTCAAATTATGTGTCAGCAGAGCATTAGGCCCCTGGGCTTCTTCAAGCCCTCCATGAACAAATCTCTGGCAAGCTGCAAACAGCTCTCTTACAGCTCCCTCCAGGAGGGAAATGAGAGGAACTGCTCATATGGACTCACTGTAGAATCTAGTGTCCAGGTGAGTCTTCCACAACTCTTCTGAAATTTTTCAGGTGTGTGGAGGGAAGCATGAGTGATTGCTCCCCTAAAATGTCAAAGCCTGCTCTTCGTTTATTTTTTTCACTTGACTTCCACCAAGGTTGTTCACCAGGTGAGAGAACTCTCTTTTGCTGATTTTTCATGAATTTTGAAATAATATAATGATTAATAAGAGCTCATCTTAGGATGGTTGCTGTGGGGATATGCATTGTGTTTGTAGTTTTGTCCAGAACAGTTGACCACATCCAATTTACAGAAGTGTGTTCAACAGGTCACAGTCCAGTGAGCTTTGAAATTTTTTTTCTTCCATTTTTGGGGCAAATCTTCTAGCATTTCCTTCCCTAAAATCACTTGGCCAGTGGGATTGAATTACAAAAACACTTCTAGGTACCCCAAGGACCAGACAGGACTTACTTCAGGTTTAATGTCAAAGTCAGCTGAGGATGGGCTATTCACACAGCCCTCATGTTAGAGAAATCTCCTATATGTGTGACCCACATTTTTCATGGATTTGAAGCCTGTATTTGAAGTGTTCACATTTAAGTAATATCATGTACATTGCACAGATGAACAGTCCTCACCAGCTCATGTAGCTAAATACCAAGCTGTCCAAACTGGGGGACCAGTGACTGAAATGGATTTACCAAATGTATAACATTCATAGTGGTAACTGGTAAGCTGATTTTCTGTACAGGTAATGTGATAGTTATTGTACAGACGTGGATATGTAATTTGAAATTGAGATAGAGTACCACATTATGTATTCAAATGTGGTGAAAATGAAATGAAAAATGTGAAAACGTTAGGCTGTATATAAATTCTAAAATGCAGACAGAAGTTGCGTGCAGAGTTCTCAACTTAACTTTTTTTTTTGTTCAATTTTATATATTGGTTTAAAAGAAACAATGCTCAACTTGTGCAAATTAAGCTTCATGTTTAAATTCCACTTTATACAACGGGTGGTCACCATGCAGGTGCTAAGCTTTTTTCCTTTTTTCCGATTAGTTTGTCAGTGATGGGGAAGGGGATTATAAACTCACTTTTGTCACTATAAATTTCTATATCCATCCACCTGCTAACGAAAAATTCACTGTCAATCTCTGTATCAGTATGCTTTTAAGGAGAAACCACTAGAACATGATGGGGCACCCAGCTTACCACACCAGGTAGTGGTAAACATGTAATAATTTTATCTGCTGAATATTTTGGTTCTGAATGCCAAAACAAAGAACTGTTGATATTAGCAAGCTTTGTCCTGTCACTGGGAGTAGCATGTCATAATTATACAGTGCTAACTTCATGCTATATGTCAGAATGGGAACCAACAGAGAAAAACAAAATGTTTTGAAAATTCTGTTAATGTGTGAGGGCTAACCAATTTTTATTATTAGCTCTAGTCATGAGGGCAAGTTCATATTTACCGTTTACTTTAGCTTAGTTCTGAATCACTTGTCCATTTATTCATTCAAATCCTGTTTGTCAAGGCAAAATTATTGGTTGCCCTCAAGGCAAGTGCTTTGAAGTTTTTACTTGACCTGAAGGGAACGTTACTTGTCCTGGGCAAGTGCACATGAAAAATGGTTATCTTTGTTCCTGTCACTGTAAGGTTTGCCCATTATTTAAACTGTTCCTCATTTTATGTGCGACCCAGTGCATTTTAAAAACAATTTTATCAATACTCTGCATGTGTTGTGAGTGGATTTTATTAACTGTCCAATATGCCTCTTGTTATATGTCAAGAAAAATGTAGAAAAGATACTTTGTACATGTACATGTATGGAATTTTATATATATATGTAGAAATATATATATATATGTCAAAAGGCGTGTAAAGTATTGCCACCATGTTATTCAAAATGCGGAATCTCCAGAAGTCCAGGGACCATGTAAACCAACATTGAAATACTTGCATATCAGTATTGACCTGGATTGTGTTCAAGACTTGACAAGGCATCAAGAGAAAACAAGACCTCCAGACTTGGCAGTTTTTTTTTAAAAAATGGAGCATTATCCACACTTTATGTGACAGATATCCTGAAATTGGGGGTCTTTTCCGAAGTCAGATGTGAATTTGCCCAGGGACTGGGTACACTATATATTGGCTGTACATGTCATACTTCTGTCAAAAGCGTAGAATGTGGTCAAAAGAGTTGTTACTGTAATACGAACATTTGATATTCAAGACCACTTTCAAATGTACTGTACATGTAGATTAGTTTCTGTTTCCAGTTCTGAATGGGTCATGAAGACATATAGTTTTATGGTGACAGAACATGTGGCATGAATAGAATTTGCTGCATATTTATTGACTTACCATTGTCTTTGCATTATAGAGAGCTGTATGTAGTAGGGTTGGGGTAATTCATCAATGTATTGATGTATTGTGATACAAAATTGCTTTGTGAGACATCGTATCGATATGGAAGCGTGTATCATGGTACGTATTGTCATGGGAATTTTTTGACAATCACACAAAAATATTCAAAATATTCTTCTCGAAATGTCATCAAATGAAACTGATGGGAATCTGTTTATGTATATTTCCATATATTTGATACATTTTGATTCAGAACATGATGATAGTGCCATCTAAATGAAATGTCATGCTGTAGGGTTTATTGCAGGCATGTGACACAGTAATTATCATGATTCCCAGTAAAACAGACAGTTGAGCTGTATCATGACATGTATCATATCGTAAGATCTATATCGAGATGTGTATCGCATTGTGAGAAAAGCGTATCGTCCCAGCCCTAATGTGTAGACGTCACATTGACCTGCTTACCTGCACTTACATGGTATTGCTGATATTACTGAATCTCTGCAGCAAGCACAACTAAGATGCACAGGAATTCTGTCTCTAGATGACAGCAAAATGATAACAATTAGGTGCCATTATTAACGATTGAACAGCTGCTTCAAGTTAGAACATGGTATATATGTGTCCAGTTTAAAATGCATGAGGTCAGTGTCATAGCACTTAACTCTACGTTGTACCTGTAGTCTAGTGATGGTCGTAGCGACCTTAAGTTACGCTGCACCTCCTAAATTTCCTAGTCTATGCAACTTGTAACAGTGGGTACATTTTTGTGTACATTAACCAACATGAGTGAATGGGATATGTTACGAGGTACGATAGACTTTCATTTTCTCTCATCGTATAAATACAGCATTGTGTCCATTTTTTTTTCTTTCTTGTTATCGTGCACAGCTGATGCCAGTGAAAACTGGCTTAGTGTGTGATGTGCTGTTATAACTGTTTTACACATTCTCCATCTGTACGGCTATGAAGTTGAAATAAATTATTTTGAAAATTCTGCCTTCACTTTTGTTCACTTACTAAATATTGGCATTTTCAGCTCAGCTCATTTATTGGTCAAGTGAGCTTATGAGATGGGTGGCCATATATTTATCCACAACTACATATTTGACAACTTCTCAAAAATGCATGGTTCACTATACCTTCATCGTGTGAACTTGATGGAAGTGTACCTTGGTTAAGCCTCCACCAACTACAGTATAGGCAATGGGATATGATCCAGGGATTTCTTTTTTTAGCTCTGCTGACCGAAGGTCGCAGAGCTTATGCAATCACTGGTGTCTGCCTGACCATCCTATCCGTAAACTTTTTGCTTGTGAGTGCAATACAGACCACAATTTAGGCCGAGTTTGATATTGATGGTGCCACCTACAGTATTGTGTAATATTTGGGTCAAAATGTGAAAATCTTGTGACCACTCTAACATTCTTAACGTCTGATATATCTGCATGAAATTTATATTCATATTTTTGACTTCTTCTCCAAAACTGTCAGCCAGATACACACTTGGTGGGGATGTACCTTGGGTAGGTCTCGACCAAGTTTATTCAAATGGTCATGGTCTGGTGATGTTTTTTGTTCATTTTTTGGCAAATCTTAAATCTTTTCCAAAACCAATTGTGCAATTACTTCAAATTGCATAGCGACAATTCTGGGTACCCCTATACCTTATGCCAAAGGTGGTGATGCATTTTTTTCTATTTTTGTGTGTATTTGCTATTTCTGACTTCTCCAGACCAGTCACTCAGCTGAAGCTGAAACTTGGTGGATATGTTCCTTGTGAAAGGGTTAAGCCAGATTATTCACTGGGTTGCACTGCTGTGGATTCCTTATTTTTAACAATTTTTAGCTCGGCTCACTGGTCAATCAACTCAGCTTACAGGATGTTCTGTTGTCAATTGTCCGTCCGATAGGGTCATGTTTTTCTACATAAGTGTATCATACTAGAGACGTCTGTCTGTCCACAAGTCACATTTTAAACTTTGCCAAAACTGTCAGCCAGGTTCACTGCAAACTTAGTGGGGATGTACCTTGGGTGGGACGCTACCAAGCATGTTCAAATGGTCATGCTTGTGATTTTTTTTTTCTTTTGTCATTTGTTGGGCAAATCTTCAAAAATCTACTAAACAGCCACCCCAATTGCTTGGATATCACACAGGAACACTTCTATGGACTCCTAGCTCTGAATTTGTTCACCAGGTGGCACTGCAATTTTTTTGCACAGCTGACTCATCAGTAAGTTGAGCTTTTGTGGTGGTTAGACATCCATGGTTTGTCTGTCCGTGCATCGTCCGCCTGATGCCATCAGCTTCCACAATTCACATTTTTTCTCCAAAACCACTGGCCAGATTCACCTCAAAGTTGGTGGAAATGTACCTTGGGTGGGTCTCTACCAAGTTAGTCCAAATGGTCATGCTCAAGTGATTTTTGGATTTTTTATGATTTTTTGTGTTGTTCTTAGCTCAGTGGACTTGTCAGTCAGCTGACTTTTCTGAGGGTCCATTGTCCGTCCATAAACGCTGACTTCAAGATCATTGTTGGTACATAGGTGTAACATATACTAGAGACATCCATCGTCTGTCATCAATTCACATTTTCGACTTCTCAAAACCGTCAGCCAGATTCACTTTAAACTTGGTAGGGATGTGCTTTGGGTAGGTCTCTACCAAGTTTGTACAAATGGTCACAGTCCAGTGATATTTGGATTTTTTTAGAATTCTTTTGTTCTTTTTTTCCAGAAAGCTTTTCAAAAATCTTCTCAGAAACCAATCACCCAATTTTTGGCCAAATCTTAAAAAAAAAAAAAATCTTCTCTTAAAATGCTTTTCCAATTGATTCTTAATTGCTTGGGGAGACTTCTAGGGACCCAAGACCTTAATTTGCTTAACAGGTAGTGCTGTGATTTTATAAATATTTTTTATGCAAAGAAGTGTGCTTTTGTCATTTTTTACTTCTTCAAAACAGTATCTCAGATTATGCTGAAACTTGGTGGAAATGTTCCTTGTAGAAGGGCCAAACAAAGTTGTTCACAAGGTGGCATTGCTTTAAACCCCTGATAATTGATGAATAGGCAAGGGTAAGAACAGACAGTTAAAAAACTGCCTAAAAGAGGGCACTGCACTCAGTGGAGGGCTAGGGTTGTGTATTCCCATCGCTTTATATTGTAATTTGCAATTTAATAACTTGAAAACTATTGCACATAGAAACACAAAATTTCAGACAGTAAATCTAGATGCATAGCTAAATACCTCTCAAAAATCATATAACCACAGCTGCAAAAGTGATTAGTTGATTTAAGGTTGCTTTAACATGGAAACTACAGGGACTACACAGCTCTAGCCCCTCAGTTGTTTGTGTATTCAGTTGTGTATTGGGGCGAAGACACACCTTAGAGTTAATTCTGACTTTTTCTATTTGCATGGGTACTTAGCAGTGAATGCATATAGTCCTGTTGATTATGAGTGGTGAATTTTTGCTAAAATCTATATAAGACAGACCTAAATGATTAGAACTTAAGTAAGCTATTGCACCAAACAAATCTAGAGTTACATGTATATGTATAGGTTGAGCTGTTAGTGTTAGTCAGGCAAACTGAGCTGGGGAGAGGTATGCAGTAACAGTGCTAGGTCCTGTTATGTTGTCCCATGGGACCTCTGGGGAACACATAAGAGCTGGGTGAGAAGTTGGATGCCTGCCAGCAGACCAGATGGTGCCAGGGCTAAATGACTGCTTATCCCTCACACAGCTAATTGGCGACAGGGCTAAATGACTGCTTATCCCTCAGGGCTAAATAATTGCTTATCCCCCACAGGGTGAAGTGGTGCCAGGGCTAAGGGCGGTATATAAGGGCTCTCCACAGCAGGGAGTTAGTTTTCATTTGAGTTGTCAGATGAGGCTTCAGAAGTACAGTCAGACAGACACCAGCAGGTCATTGTTATTATTGAGTTATTTTCATAAATGGTTAAAAGGACTGCAGAATTCATTTTCATGAGTTGAAAACCTAACAACTAGTGGCAAGGGTTGGATGGACCTGTTAACACCCATTTTCATTAGGGGCAAAAACCTAACCATTGGTGGCAGTGGTGGGATGGACCTGATAACAGTCTTTATTCTTATTAAGTGAAAACCTAACACTATGTAAGTGAATGGGGATTGCAATGGTAGTTCATGTTATTGACTTCTTCTCCAAAACCACCTACCAGATTCACTTCAAACTTAGTGGGGATGTACTTTGGGTGGGTCTCTACTAAGTTTGTTCAAATAGTCGGGCTCCAGTGGTTTTGAATTTTTTATCAATATTTTTGTCCATTTTTTGGCAAGATCTTATAAAATCATCTTCTTCAAAACCAATTAGCCAACTGATTCAAAATTTCATAGAAACACTTGAGGGCATGACATCAGGAGTTACACAGTGCATGGGTGACCTTGACCTCATCCCAAGGTCACAGGGTGACTTAGGTGTATTTAAATCATCAGATGATAACGTAAGAACTATTTCAGCCTGGACTTTTATATTTCAAATGATTATGATTTTCTTTGAGAGCCACACTCAGACAGTATATGAGTGACCTTGACCTCATTCCCAAGGTCACAGGACTGACATAAAATTTACTGTTCACTTGAGATTCATTTGGAGTTAAGACCTTGATGTTGCACATGTTAATGTTCCTCCATGAAGGTCATGTTTAGACAGGACATGAGTGATTTGACCTCAATTTTGAGATCACAGTGCAACATACATGAATTTTATTCTTCACTACAACTTGAGAACTACTTTAACTGGGACCTTGGTGTTGAGCATGTTAGTTTTCTTCCGTAATGGTCATTCTTACCCAGTACATGGGTGACCTTGATCCTTTCCCAAGTACACAGAGCCACAAGTTTGATGAATATTTTGGTCAGCTGAGCATGGTCTTTTCACACAGCCCTTATGTTTTGTTGTTTATTTTTTATTAATTTTTTTTTTTTTGGGGGGGGAGGGGCAAATCTTAAAAAAATCTTCTCCAAAACAGCTCACTGGCTTGCTTTGATATCACACCCAGATACTGCCAGAGACTTCTAGTTCTTAATTTGTTAACCAGGTGGTGCTGCAATTTTCTCTATTTTTTATGTCTAGGTGCCAACCGAGACATACCGTTCTCTCGTAGGAGTTCTTTATTCTCTGTTTCTTAATACCTTTCCGCCACATTTTGTGGCACAGTTTTCTCATCCATTATACAAGTTAAAACATTGAATTTTTCCATACTTTGAGATCCATAGCTGAAATTATGCACCTGGTGTGGATTTATTGATATGTTTGATTGTTAAAGCTATGGATAAAAAACAACAACAAAAAATCCTATTCAGCTATTGGCCAATCACATTGCATCAATGAACAATACACCTGTTGCCTGGTTACTCTGGTGCTACTGTCTAGCAAATTGTACCTCATGATCCATGATTGATGATGTAACAGTATCGGAGGGGGGTTGAAAACAAGCTCCAATTGGCACCCAGACAGATTTGTTTGCAAATCTGTCCATTCTTGTTTTGTGTTTTTTGCTATTTTCGACTCCAGAACCATCACTCGGATTAAGCTGAAACTTAGTGGATATGTTCCTTGTGAAAGGGTCAAACAAACGTGTTTACTCGGTGGCACTGCTGTGAATTTCTGATGTTTAACGATTTGTTCAAGTAGTTATTGGTAAAGGCACCTTTCCTATTGGTTACTATGTAAGTCAATGGGCATGCTAATACTAATTCACATTTTTCACTTCTTCTCCAAAACTACCATCCATATTGACTTCAAACTTAGTGGCAATGTACCTTTGGTCTATACCAGATTTGTTTAAAGGGATACACTCCATTGATTTTGGGATTTCTTCCCATTATTATTTTTTGTTCTGTTTTTCTTGGACAAATGTTAAAAAATCTTCATCTCCGAAGCCGTGCACCCTATTGCTTTGATATCACACAAGGACAATACTATAGACTCACAGTCCTTTATTTATTCACCAGGTGGCGCGACAATTTTTATTTTATTTTTATTTTTTTCGATTATTATTATTATTATTATTATTATTATTATTATTAATATTATTAATTTTATTATTTTTTTTTTTTTGCTTGGGTGTTTTTGCTATTTTTGACTTTTCATCCAGGACCATCGCTCAGATTAAGCTGAAACGTGTGGACATGTTTCTTTTGGAAGGGTCAAACAAGTTGTACATGAGGTGGAACTGCTGTGGATTCCTGATTTTTAACGATTTTTATAACTCAGGCACATATCGGTAAATGCACCTGTCTTATCGACGATATGGACATTCCAATGCTTTTTCACATTTTCAACTTCTTCTGCAAAACCGTCATTCAGATTGACTTCAAACTTTGTGGCAATGTACCTTGGGTGGGTCTCTACCAAATTGGTCCAAATGGCCAGGCTCCAGTGATGTTTGGAATTTGTATGAATTTTTTTGTTCTTTTTCAGGGCAAATCTTAAAAAATCTCCAAAACCGCTCAGGCCATAGCTTTGATATCACAAAAGGATGCTGTTACAGACTCCTGGTTCTTAGCTTGTTCACCAGGTGGCACTGCAATTTTCTTTTATATCTCATGCATGTTTTTGGTATTTTTAGCATCGTTTCCAGAATTGTCTCTCAGATTAAGCTGAAACTTGGTGGATATGTTCCTTGTGAAATGGTCAAAGTTGTTGACTGGGTGGCACTGCTGTGATTTTCTGATTTTTAACGATTTTATTCAATTGGAATACTGATCGGTAAATGTACTTTTCACTTCAAGCTTGGTGGGGATATACCTTGGGTGGGTCTCTGCCAACTTTGTACAAATTGTCATGCTCCAGGGATATATTTTTTTTTTTTTTTTTGCAAAATCTTCAAAAAATGTTCTTCTCCCATACCATTGGGCCAATTGCTTTGAAATTACATTGGGACACTTCTGGGTACCCCTAGACCTCAATTTGTTCAACAGGTGGCACTGCGCTTTTTAAGCTCAGCTGGCAAGTCAGTCAGCTGAGCTGATAGGATGGTCCATCTTCCGTCAGCATTCGGCCCGAAAAATGCATTTGACCCAGCCTAGATTACCATTTAGTCTGTTGCAAGTCAGGATTCATGTGAATATCTCAAGTCTCCATGATAGTGTTTGCAAGTTCAGTAACAAGACTACAATGACTATTAAAACAAATGCACAGGGATCCAAAGGATATATGCATGTCCCCCGCCACAATATTTTGCCAAAGTTGTTGCACTTGTTGATAGGATGCACAAAAATTGATATGTTCTTGAGTCCTGTGACCTTGAATATAGGTCAAGGTAAAAAATAATACATGGCGCACATGCCCTTGGTATGATATGCACCTCTGGTATAAATTCCATTATTCTATCTCTTAGGGTTCTAGACATATGCTGCCAGAGACAAGAAAATGGATATGTTCTTGGGCCCTGTGACTTTGAAAATTGTCAAGGTCATAAACAATTTACAGGGGACATGACCGTGGTATGATGCATCTCTGATATAAATTTCATTATTCTATCTCTTAGGGTTCTAGAGATATGCTCACAGACGGACGCACGCCCCCCTATCTTCAAAAACTCTATGTCCCCCTATGCCACCTTGGGTGGCGGGGGACAATGAAGAAAGAAAATGTATACAGGAGACGTCCATCCACAATTCACAGTTTCGACTCCTTCTCCAAAACCGTGGGTCAGATTCACTTTAAACTTAGTGGAGACGTACCTTGCGTGAGTGTCTACCAAGTTTGTTTATATGTTCACTCGTCAGTGATTTTTCGATTTTTTATGAATTTTTTGGTTCTTTTTGTGGCAAATCTTTAAAAAAGCCTTCTTCTCCGAAATCACTCACCCTATAATTGCTTTGATATCACACAGGAACACTCCTAGAGAATCCTAGTTCTTACTTTGTTCACTACGTGGCACTGCATTTTTTCATTTTTTTTTTTAATGATCCATTATAATGTGTGTTTTACCATTTTCGACTTCAGTCAGATTAAGCTGAAACTTGGTGGATATGTTCCTTGTGAAAATGCCAAACAAAGTTGTTCACCAGGTGGCACTGCTGTTGATTCTTGATTTTTAATGATTTTTTTTTCAGGTCAGTAACTTTCCAGTAAATGTACCTTTCCTATTCATTACTATGAACGTCAGTGGCATTTTGTCCACAATTCACATTTCGACTTTTCCAAGCCCGTCAGCTGGATTTACTTCAAACTTGGTAGCAATGTTCCTCAGTGGGTCTCCTCTAAGTTTGTTTGAATGGTCATGCTCCAATGATTTTCATATTTTTTTAATTTATTTTTTGTTTAATTTTTATATTTTTTATTTATTTATTTTTTTTGGGGGGGGGGTTGTTTTTGTTTTTTTGTTTTTTTCTTTTTTTTGTTTTTGTTTTTGTTTTTTTGTTTGTGGCCAAATCTTAAAAATCTTCTACGAAACCGCTCACCCAATCGCTTTTAAATCACACACAAACATGTCTAGGGTACCCCAGTTGGCACTGTAAAACTTTCAGGACTTGTCAGGTGCATGAAAATCTAGGAGATAATGCATTTCGGGAAATGATTTTGGTGACGGTCATCGTCAGATTATATGTCAGCAGAGCATAAGTCCCATTAGCTTTTAAACTGGGGGGGGGGGGGAGTCCAGTTTAATGAAATACATTAAAACCAAGAATGTGGGAGTTGACTTCATACATGCTCCATCATGTGAGGAAAATGTATATGGATTGTAAATTATCAGTGATGCTGCACGTATAGCACTGCATACAATCGATACCTGAGCTTTCATAGTATAAGTGTCGTGTTTACAGCGCATTTGTGTAGTATAAGTGGATGCAACTACCCAAGCAGACCACAGAGCATTTGACCCTTGCATAAGAGAAAGACCGGTTCACACAGTCAGGCGAGATGTGCAAGTTGGGATTGTTTTCGTCTGATGGGTTATAAATACGGTATATGAATACACAGTGATACCTGTTGTAAAGACCACCTCTTAAGAGAGGCCATACACCTTTTAAGACCCTCTCATGGCAATAGAGTCTATCTCTCTTGTAAATTTATTTATATTTAGACCACCTGCAATATGAGACCACTGTTTGCAATAGGTGCGGTCTTAAATAACAGGTGCTAGTGTAGAAACAAATAGTTCACGGATGTCATTTTCAAAGTGCGGAGGCCAATTGACAATATGGAAAACTGCTTTGTATCATCAGTCGATGGCACGCACAAGTCTGATTTCACTTTGTTTTTTTGTTTGTTTTTTTGTTTTGTTTTTTGTTTTTTGTTTGTTTGTTTGTTTGTTTTTTTTTTTTTTGTTTTTTTTTTTTTGTTTTTGTTTGTTTTTGTTCTTTCTTTTTTTTTTTTTTCTTTTTTTTTTTTGAATGCACCCATCCCGAAAGGTTTATTAGACTTAGAGTAACACGCACTTTTCTTTGCTTAAAGAAGACTGAGGATTACAACTCTTTTACCAAACTCATGCCAAGCTTTACTTGCACGCACTTCCCAGCTGGAACCTTGTGAAATGTAAAAAAAAAAAAAAATGTCACATGATACCTGATAACATGAAAAAGTCAGCCTATTCATACAGTCAGTTAATCCATTTACAGTCGAATCTGGATATAATTTTCAAGACCATCTTAGTCTTGTCATTTTAACTTATTCAATGCCAACTGCGACGAAGGTCGGACTAGTTGAGACGAACTGCTCTGAATTATGATAAGGATGGTAGATTCATACTCCTTGTGAAAACACTTTTTGAGAGTAACAGGATGTCTATAGCTCCGGAGAATATAATGGTCCGGGTGGACAGCTTTCCAGAGCGCGCCGAGGAAAGCTGTTGACTCAGTGCAAAAGGGGTGGCCATTTGTGTCACAGTGCATAACACAAATGTACCTGTTCATATGCTTTCGTCCAAGAATAATTTAGTGCCACATGCTGTACCATATCATTGCAATAAAAGGCAATGCAATGCCCTCAATTTCCTTGTGGTTTAGAAAAAGGTTAAATAATGCTGAATATTCCACAACGTTCCCTAGTTTCCCAGGTATTATAGCTGAAATGACCTAAATGCAGGTTGATGATGGAGGTGCGTTTTACTTTCAGTTTTTAAGCACCTACAATGCTCATTGGGAGTCACGTGGTACATGTACATTAAACACAGGACAGTCACAATTTTGGGAACTATCAAGTTTCAGCTGTGCATTTTGGGACTTCAAAACACGCAGATACAGGCCTAAAAACTTGTTGACTCCAGCATTGCTCGGCGAGAGATAATGTAACAGATTGTACAAGTCTATGTGTTTTGATACTCTGCACCTTCTCTTTTTTTTTTTTTTTTTTTTTTTTTTTTTTTTGCTGGCAACGGATTTGTAAGAGCTCATCGGGGTTAAGGAAGGGACCAACATGGAACATTAGGCAATGTGCATGGCTTGGACAAAAATGCCACGTGGGTTCCGCTATTGCATCACAGTTGCGCAAATTTTTAACTAGATCTTTTATCGCAAAATACATTTTAGTGGTATTAAGTTTTCAAAATGTTCACACCATTATTAATTTCACCGATGCACAAAAAACCACAAAAGAATAAACGAGACTAATAAAATTAAATCACCTTTTGATTAAGCCAGCAAATGCAAATTAAAATTGTCTCATCAGATGAAAAGGCGCATAAGCGACACCTGCATGTGAGACTACTCATGGAAACGCAAGTGGTGTCGGCAAACGGACTTTGAGCAGACACGACCGTACATTACGTCATGCACAGTGCTAAATAGGATATTAACCATGTTAACTGAGAACCACCTGTTACTAAAGACGACAGTTACGCAAGACCACCTTTAAACGGTAACAGTTTATGGCCATTTCATGGTGCATTTAAATACCTGTCACAATAGACCACCAAATATGATCCCACATTTGACTTAAGGTATTGTGTACAATTCTGTCTAGAAGTATGCTCCCCCTTCCAATGTATATTTTATGCGATTTTACAGTAAATAATTTAACTCTTTCATTGCCAATTGCGACAAAAGTTGATGTGCTCTGAATAATTTATTGACATAACGACGACCAAGAAATGGTTCTGGACATAGACTTCAGAATAGTAATGATACTAGATTCATTATTCTTGGCAAACCGACCTTTCATTCAAGTACCAGCATGTAGCGGCACATAAGAATCTTTCAGGTCAACAGTTTTCCACAGCGCGCTTGGGGTGCAATATTGCACCCAAAGCATGACGAGGAAAGTTTTTTAACTTGGCACTGAAAGCGTTAATGTAAAATTCATATTTAGACATTTATTTACAGGTCTTGATTTTATTTTCTATCTACCTTAAATGATGATTTATATGCAGCAGGGAACAAGAACATTTCACGAAGCCTACATAAGATGTACATGTATTGTAGAACATTATTGTAAGCCTGTTGTTGATTTTCATATACAGCCACTGTATTAACTCTACAATTGGTCATGTTATGCAGCTACACCGTATATACGAGGCCAGTTTATCAGCAGCTAAAAGGTGGGTTAGTTACAGACATGTTCCCCCATTCATGTTTGACTGCGCTGTACTTCCTACTGATGACACAGAGGCCAAAATGTATGTACTGCAGGTATTGCAACACTTTGCGGAAATATTACCCTCGCCTATGGAGAGGCCAGGTGACGTATTCTAACATAAACTTTGCGTAACCAGATTCTTGCACAACTTTTGATTATTCAAGATTGAACAGGTCACGTGGGGTGAAGATTTGATGTGCATATTTTACTCTTTAATATAATCTTACTTCCCTTTCATAAGTATTTGCACTACATGTACCTTATTTGGGAACGATTTCCGAACAATGGCTTTAAACTTTTACCCTCTTGGATTAAAACTGGGTCCTCACCTCTCTCTGGCATTAGTTAGTCACCTTTAACTGTCCAATCCATATCCGTGTGCCAAGAAAAGTTGGTTACCTGTGGTAGGCAAGTTACCCAGGTAGTTTTTTGAAAATCACACGGTCTTAATGATTCTAACACCTCCCCCCCCCCCCCGTTCCCAACAAAAAAGGTGTAAAACATGCTACAGTGAACACATCTTATCTGTTCAAACCGACATACTTTTACACAAAACTTGTTTGTTTTTATACGAAAATAGCAATACATCCCATGGCCATATAATACCGTGGTTATTAAAAAAAAGCCTGAATATATTTTAATCGCGAAAATAACAAGAATTTTACAACATTGGTGTAGAGTGACAATCTTTAATTCTGCTTTGTCTCTTGTCAAATTGAGAAAATTACAAAAATTTACCGTCTCTCTCTCTAGCTAACTTAACAACAGTACAAGGAATTTGGCGCAGGGGGGTGTTGAAATATGATCCATGGCTATAGATAGAGATCAGGAACACTGATATAAATGTAAATGTATCCACGTCATTTCTAATAACCGATTTCAAAGTTTTCATATATTTTCGTACAGGAAATATTTGCAAATATAATTAAAGCGTTTTAGTAATAAGGGTATAAACTTGGTATTTTCACTGAAATGTGGACATGTTGGTTCCCTTGTCACCCAAGGACAGGTGTCCTACACATGTACAAGAGAATTAATTTCACATTGCAGCCTTATTGTGACACAACGGTGATTCATGAATGATGTTTTTATTCAGCTATTGTACATTGGCATTTCTTTGATGACATTACCTGCTTGGCACTGTAAGAAAAATATAAATTTGTTTACAACTGCATATGGATGTTACAAAGTGATGCATTATGGTATAATTTACTCCTAACCTGTGTTTTAATTGGGCGGGGCTTACTTGTTTGAGCTCAATTCTCTAACAAACCAAATGAGTCACATTTTATATGTAAGCTCTGTCATGTTACGAAAAAAAATACTTGCGGTGTATTGGTTTTGGTCTAAACATGTTGAACCAAGCGCACATAAGCATGTTTTGACCAAACACTAAGTAAAAAACCCCTATGTGTACGATGTGTTTATGTACTCCGTGCAGTCGCACAAAACAATCATTGTACCGTGTCAACAAGCTCACTTTTCCGTCACATAAACGGTTCATCTGGCAGTATTAAAAAAACAAAAAAACAAAAAAAAAAAACTCTGGTCATTCTGGAGAAAAACTAAAGGACGTTGCCTGGGATGTTTCGATACATCTGATGTTGATTGGACTAATGATGATGATAATAATAACAATCATTATCTTAGTAGTAGTAGTAGTAGTAGTAGTAGTAGTAGTAGTAGTAGTAGTAGTAGTAGTAGTAGTAATAATAATAATAATAATAATAATAATAATAATAATAATAATAATAATAATAATAATTTTATTGAACCTCCAAAGATTGGAGAAATAAGAAGTATACACAATAATAAAGGTCTTACATTAGATCGTGGCATCATGAAATAAGGTGGTTAATTATACTATCTCTTCTTACGTTGCACGGACATGTTAAGTGGTTGGCTCCCACATTTGAGCCGCCAACGCTGGCTCCACCGATCTAACATTATGAAAATAAAACTAGAAAAGATGATTTCAATTTTGCTGCATAACAAATCAGTGTGCGTGTCTTCAAAGCATATTGGTATGGCAATAAACAACTATTCCATAACACAGGAGTAGAAGTTGGAATGGCATCTCTATCTATCATAGCTTTGAAGTTATTCAAGATTTAAAATTTCTATTGGTGCTACTTCGCATAATTTTAATTGCTACAACTTTTGTTTTTAATTCATTAGGTGCGCAATGGTCAACAAACCCGTAGTAGAAGTTGGAATGACATCTCTGTCTATTATAGTGTTGAAGATATTCAAGATTGAAAATTTCGAGTTCTGCTAATTAACATAATTTAAATTGCTACAACTTTTTTTTCTTAGATTTAGTACATCCACAATAGTCGACAAGCCCCTAGCGGAAGTTGAAATGGCAGCTCTATCTATAATAGTTTTGAAGATATTCAAGATTTAAAATTTCAAATGCTGCTAATTAGCATAATTTAAATTGCTACAACTTTTGTTTTAAATTCATTAGATGCTCAATGGTTAATAACCCTCTAGTGAAAGTTGGATGGCTATCTATTATACTTTTGAAGATAATCAAAATTTAAAATTTCAAATGCCCCTAATTTTAATTTGCATAATTCAAACATCTTCATTCCTCTGTATTAAAAGGCCCAACTTCTTGTATGGAGGTACAATCATGCCAAGTTTGGAGTTTCTATGTCTAATAGTGTCAGAGAAACGTGTCGGAGTAATTCACTGGTAAAGAAGAAAGAAATACTTTAAATACATCTATTAACTGTCAGTTAAAATATACAGGCCAATGTCTTTCAAAGCCCTTCATTTAGCACACGATATGCAACCCATGAGTGTAACAGGATGCATGCAATATTGAAGCATATATAAAAGCAATATGGCACGCTAAAGTGGCTTGTCATTCTGATAAAAATAGGTGTATATATTAAAAGGAGCGGAGTAACAATTTGCCAACCTGGTGTTCAAAACTATCACTTGAATTCAATTTCCATGGCTAACTAAAAACAAAGAGAATCAACAATACCGCTCTGTTCAGTTTTACATGGTGACTTACTGATTTTTTTCTTTACTCTCTCTCTCTCTCTCTCTCTCTCTCTCTCTCTCTCTCTCTCTCTCTCTCTCTCTCTCTCTCTCTCTCTCTCTCTCTCTCTCTCTCTCTCTCAGCTTTTGGTTTGTTTGTTTTTTTGGTTTTTTGTTTGGTCTGCCGACCAAAGGTCGCAGAGCTTATAGCATCACTCATGTCCATCCGTCCGTAAACTTTGGGCTTGTGAGACGATACTGTCCACAGTTTTCAAGGTAGCCCAATATAACTCTCAGGACTTACACGGTGTATGGAAATCTATGAAAATGAAATTCGATGTTGGTGGCGCCACCCACAGTATTATGTAATATAGGGGTCAAATGTGAAAGTCTCGTGCACACTCTGGCATCTTTATTTTTGGTGGATCTTCACCAAATTTGGTGAGATTGTGGGGGGAGGTCAAAGTCTGGCGGTATATGATACTAGTGGCGCTACCTATACTTTGACGGAAATTATGAGCCAAAATGGGTTTCAAGATATAAAATTCCATATTTGGAAAAGTGTAATTAGATTAGACTTGCCAAATTTTTTGGATAAATAGACCATGGCCAAAGGTAACATGTTATGTGATATAAGTGACCTTGACATATTTTCATGAGGTCATCATGCCTGTAAAGTTGAAAAGGTGATTTTGTCATGGCAGGGTATAACTTGGACGTCAATGGCAAAGTGAATTGAGCCTCCAGATCAATATTGCTTGATTATGTAATACATAAAACTGTACTTTGTGACATACTTTTTGGGTGAATGTGACCCAGTAATTATAGAGTTTGGCGCTTGTCCAAGTTTATTGTTTATCCTGAATAACTCGTTTTTACCCGATTTGAACAAACAGATTGTGTATTTGGAAAGCTGAATGTGAAAGCCAAATAAATGCAGATCGAAACTTCTATTTTAGTTAAAAACTTTCCAAAGTTACTATTTTCAAGAAAACGATGCCTATATGGAGGGTGTGTCTGGGGTCTTGGAAGGTTAGAGCCACATGACTACCAAAAATCGGGAGGGGGGGAGCAGGTAACGGAACAACTGTGGCCCAAAGGAGCTTCACTGTTGCGTGTGATATTTGTTACGTGTCATATTTGTATTGTCCACTGAAAATTTGATAAGAAAGATGTACCCCAATTTCAAATTCTAAATGTAATTAACTTTTCCCACTTTTAAACCGGCTGGTGGTCAATTGTCTGCTTCAGTGTTTTCAGCTAATTTCAACAGTAATGAAAAACAATTTGACTGACAATTGTACACGAGACCTACCAAGATCACATGCCCAATGCCAAGGAAAGTTGTTGACTGTCTTAATTCAAGGGGGGGGGGGATTCATTTAAACTGTACATTTTCTGTGAATTGCAAATGTATTATGAAATTTGAATCTATAAAAAATTGTTGCTATATTCATAATAAAAGTCCCATACCAAAGTTGGAAAAGGCTGTTGACTTGGCAAATATTCCATCTGCTGTAAGTCACACTAGACACGGACATACTCAAATATGAACTTTATTTGCTAAAAAATCGCCCATCCTGAAACCTCATGACTGACATTTGAGTTGTGGTAAAAAGTAATTTCATATTGCACGTGGTCTTGAAATATAGGTAAATGTATCAAGATTTAAAATCAACTTTATTTTCACCGTTCAATATTCAGATTACATACACAAAATAGGTTTGAACTTCAAGGGGTCCCACTCTGGAACATATTTACAATGTTGTGTGTGGTCGCAGCAGACACGTAGTGGCTAGACACAAAAGTATAATGATGAAATTTGTGTTGACACGATATAAAACATCTATTGTCATATATAAAATTTTATAGAAACAAACTGATGATTAACATGTCGATCATTGTTATTAATTGCTGGTAATTAATTAGTTTGCAGCCGGATAGACACCAGCCAGTCACCTTTCTGTACAAATGATTTCAAAAATCCTATCAATCATTTGTACAAATAGGTCTTCTCTATTGAGCTTGCACTTTTCGAACTAGATAAGAAATAAACTTCCACATATATTTAAACACACAGAAAACTGCAAATGTTTATTTTTGAAATACCCACGAAACTGTAAATGTTTATCTTTGTTGTCATCTGATCAGTAGTGGTCAGAAGTTTTGCAATGTCAAAACGTAGACACTGTTGAGCAAATGTGCATCTGAAATGATCTCTTTTTCCAAAAATAAAAACAAGGACTGCAACAGTCCTTTGCTCAGCTAACACTGCATGCACAGACTGAAGTGGTCCTGTGAACAATGATATCAAGGTCACCTCATGATCACTGTTGCATGTACATATCCCCTTCCAGATCGTACCCCCCCCCCCAAAAAAAAATAATAATAATAATAAAACAAAAAAAAAAACCAAAAAAAACCCAAAAACACCCCCCCCCCCCAGTAAATTCACAGCACCACCTGCTGAAAAAATTAAGGTCTAGGTGTCTGCAGAAGTGTCTCTATGCAACTTGAAGCAATTGGCTGTGAGGTTGCCGAGAAGATATTTTTAACATTTTGCCAAAAAATCAACAAAGTTCATTAAAATCCAAGATTCACTGGACCGTGACAATTTGAACAAATTTGGTATAAACTCACCCAAGGTACATCTCCACCAACTTTCAAAAATAACCTGCTTCATGGTTTTGGACAAGTCAAAATGTGGATTTCCATTGCAATCCCCATTCACTAACATAAACAGAATGCATGAATCAACCAGCAAGCGCACAAATTGAAAAAAAAAATGTTAAAAATCAGGCATTATAAACAAACTAGGAACTAACAGTCCCTGGGAGTGTTTACTGTGTAATATCAAAGCAATTGGGTCAGCAGCTGCGGAGATTTTTTTTCAGATTTGCCCCAAAAAAGAAAAAACATCAATGGAGCATGACTATTTGAACAAACTTGGAGGTCTACCCAAGGTACCTCCCCACCAAGTTTGAAGTGAATCTGACAGACAAGTCTGCTGAGCTAAAAATCATAACAAGAGGGCTGTGTGAACAGCCCATGCTCAGCTGACCTAGACATTCATCACACTTGCAGCTCTGTGAACTATGGATAGGATCAAGGTCACCCATGTTCTGAGTAGGCCTGACCTTTATAGAATATTAACATGTGCAACATTAAGGTTCCATACAGTTCAAGTAGTTCTCAAGTTATAATAGTAAAGAGTAAAATTCATGTATGTTGCACTGTGACCCCAGAAATGGGGTCAAGGTCACTCAGGTACTGCTTTCATAGAGAAACATTAACATGTGCAACATCAAGGTCCTAACTCAAAATAGATCTCAAGTTATCCATTGAACAGTAAATTTCGTGCAAGTTGTCCTGTGACCTTTGGGAATGAGGTCAAGGTCCAAACATCACTAGAGCATGACCATTTGCACAAAATAGACACTAATAAAAGATACATCCCTACCAAGTTTGGCACAAATCTGGCCAAAATTATTTAAGTTATAACCATTACAAGAAATTCCCACATTAAACTGTCCTATTAACACTTTTAAAAAGATTTTGGAAAAAATCGTAACAAATAAAAAAAAACACTGGATCGTCACCATTTGAACAAACATGGTAAACACCCACCCAAGGTACATTGCCATCAAGTTTAAAGTGAATCTGGTTGACAGTTTCTTCAGAGAAGTCCAAAATGTGAATTACCATTAGAATGTCCATTGACTTGCATAGTAAGCAGTAGAAAAGATGCATTTCCCGATAAGTACCCGAATCGAAAAAAATCGTTAAAAATCAGGAATCAACAGCAGTGCTACTTAGTGAACATCTTTGCTTGACCCTTTTACAAGAAACATATCCACAAAGTTTTAACTTACTCTGAGTAATGAATCTGGAGAAGTCACAAGTATCAAAAATACACAAAAATTCATAAAAAATTTGCAGCACCACCTGGTGAACAAATGAAGAACTAGGAGTCCCTAGGAGTGTTCTGATGTCATATCAAAGCAATTGGGTTAGCGGTTGTGGAAAAGATTTTTTAAGATTTGTGAAAAAAAGAACCAAAAAAATCATTAAAAATCCAAAAATCACTGGAACGTGACCATTTGAACAAACCTGGTAGAAACCCACCCAAGGTACATTGTCACTCGGTATGAAGTCAATCTGGACGACGGTTTTGGAGAAGTCGAAAATGTGAATTAGCATTAGAATGCCCATTGACTGGCATAGTAATAGGAAAGCTGCATTGACCGATAAGTACTGGAATTGAAAAAATCGCTAAAAATCAGGAATCCACAGCAGTGCCACCTAGTGAACAACTTTGTTTGACCCTTCCACCAAGTTTCAGGTTAATCAGAGTGACCGTGCTGGAAACAAAAATAGCAAAATCACACAAAAAATCATAAAAAATAGAAAAAATTGCAGTGCCACCTGGTGAGCAAATTAAAAACTAGGAGTCCCAGGGAGTGTCCCTGTGCGATATCAAAGCAATTGCATGAGCCGTTTGGGAAAAGCTTTTTTAAGATTTGCCCCAAAAAAGGGAAAAAAAACCCACAAAAAATCCAAAAAATCAATGGAGCATGACCATTTGAACAAACTTGGTAGAGACCCACCCAAGGCACATCCCCACCAAATTTGAAGTGAATCTGGCTGACTGTTTTGGAGAAGAAGTCGAAAATGTGAATTGTGGATAGACGACAGACGGACAACAGACGACAGACCCTCACAAAAGCTCAGCTGACTAACAACGCAGCTGAGCTAAAAACGCAAAAATCACTGGAACATGACCATTTGCACAAACTTGGTAGAGACCCACCCGAGGTTGATCCCCACCAAGTTTGAAGAGGATCTAGCCACCGGTTTTGGAGAAGTTGTCGAAAATGTGAATTGTGGATGTACGACGTACGACCAAGCCCCCTAAAAGCTCAGCCGACTGACAAGTCAGCAGAGCCAATAAATAAAGTTAAAATGTTTTTTGTGTAGTAGTTATGTGGCCATGTGTATCGCATATTTTCAAACAAAGCAATGGGCAAGTGTTTAACCAAATTACCATGAGCAAACTTGTAGATTTTTATATTCCCCCCCCCCCCCAATTAAATGGCTTGCTGGTGTCATAGTCAAGTGACCAACGACCAATTTGGTCACAACCCAGAACTGCATGGTCACAACACTTAAAATCGATTTACAACTATTACGTAAATGACAAAGTCTTATCATCAACCTGTCTGTCTTACATTCCACAGACAGTATAACTGCCATTCAACAAGAGAAAAAGTCGACTTTTAGGGGTAAAATATCATTAGGATTTTGGTGGGTAATAAATGTTTTACCACCTTATTTTTGCAGGAACAAATGTAGGTGAGAATGGCAGTTTGACATATAGTTGTTTACTGGCATGGCCCTATTTAATAATTGATGTTCTGGTAATATTAGGCTGTCAAAATCACCAAAACATTAGGGTGTAGCCATCTTTCTTCCATCTACCCCCCCCCCCCTTCCTTTTCTCCCAACACCAGATAGACCTGCAGCAGTGGACCACGGAAATAGCATCACACATCACACCTCAGTTACTTACCCACCAGTTGCGCAGCAGGTACTAATATTGGTGTAGACTCAGAGACTCTAAACAAGTATTTTACATTTATGAACCAACCCGCTAGTTCTGCACATTGATTTCAGCAGCAGCATTTTGGCTGAGCACAGGACCAACAATCTTTTTTTTTTTAATACTCTAATCAAACATTTTGAATAGCAGTATAAGACAGAAGTCCATTAGGTTGGTATGTGCACATCAACAGTTTAACAAAGCTAACCCTGGGTGCTGTGAGTCCAGTCTACAAGAAACGCCTGTTGATCCAGTCCTTTTACCAGGGCCAGGTAAGGTGTAATAAAGGCACAGAACACTTGTTACTTTTTGATACTTTTTTAATCTTTTTATTCATTTGCATCACATACAGTCTGCATGAATTTGTTGCAAATTACATGGTATGTGCTTTAACAAATGTGTATCCCTTATAGTATTGTGCATTTTACCAAAAGCAAACTTGCTTTATGCCAAAATATTACAAATGTTTCTTACTTGAAAAAAAAAAAATCTTGAAATGACCACATGACCAGGCCTGTTTTCTTCTTTTAAAACCACCCTGATCTTACAGTCCTTTTTTCCTTGTGTTTTTAAACTCACACTGAGAAATCGGCTGTGCGTTTTTTGTTTTTTGCTTTAATTTTCAAATCAACTTTTTCTGTCATAACAAGTTGACCCAAAGCTTTCTACATGACATGCACACTGATGGGAAACGGTAATTTTTTGGCCTTAAATTACAAGGAATTTTTAAAAACAATAACAAAAAACATCACATCTATAGATATTAAACAGCAGAACAGCATTTCAACCCTAAAATGAATGACATTTGTTTTTTTTGTTTTTTTTAATTGTGATCATCTCATCATCCCATCCCAAGATAAAAACCAAGCGAAAATAAACAAAACAAGAACTGCTGCACGTCCAAAATAAAAACAAAAACAAAAACAAAACAAAAAAAACAAAAACAAAAAACAAAAACAAAAAAATAACCAACAAACAAACAAAAACAAAAACAAAGTTTCTCAAAATATTCCACACTTCTCATTCTTCAAGTTGATTGTCATTGCTCCTGCATTTCCAATTTAAAAACTGTAAAATTCAATACTGAGCAGACTGCATACGAAAGAACTTGATTATGTCTACTGACTCAAGATCCTCTATGGGCCTCCATTGGCTCCATCCCTATACATCCTTGCACTGACTGTCAATGAAGGTTTTAACTAACATTCGACTACAGGCCTTTTTTGGTTACCGGGTATTTGAACACCTTGTATACTCCATTAAAACGTTGTCTTTGTACGTCAAATATTTAGTATCAAGATTCAACATGTCTTTGTCATGCTTGAGCAATTTGAACGGTTAACAGTTAATACATGTGCACAATAAACCCAAATATTGGGTAATGCTGTTGACATGCCCAAGCACCCTCGTGTCATTTCCCTTTTACCATGCAAAAGGGCACAAGAAGCATCTTGACATATTTTAGAAGCATATACCATATTCATTCTAATTGTAGCACATGCCCTAATAGTAGCATAACCCCAACTTTTCATTTTGTGGACTCAATATACAATGTCAATTTTCCCCGTTTTTCATTTTCGCTTTGATCTCTCTGTTATAAAGACAGCACTATGGTTAGCTTTAAGGCTCAAAATGCTCTGTAAACCCTGGTTTTATTTGAAATTGAGAAGAATCCAATTTATAGTGTTGCATTCCTCAGATTCAACCAAGGAATTTTGTGCATTTGCAGGGTGTGCTACTGTTAGACCCAATATGGTATGTCAAAAGAAGCACAGAGCTCCCTCCTAATATGGTTCTTCATTACCACGTGGATTCTGATATAATATGACGGTGCCATTCACTCCCACTAAAGCACTTTTCCCACCACCTCTGTATTAAATGTGCCCTGGTTATAAGGTAGTTTTAATGTACAAGAGCACAGTCTACTATATGGACCCCGTCATCAGTGTTATTATGAGAGAGTACTCATCTATAATCCAGTAGACTACATGAACCCCATCATCAGTGCTGCGATGAGGGAGTACTGTATTTATAACACAGTCTGCCAAGATCCTATGGTGGATGAAATAAAATTCACATGGTTACAAACTATGCCTGTGTGAAAAATCATGTTGCGTGTGCACATTTGTAACCTTTTGGTTAACAGTATTATTGTACTTCCATCGCAATGATACAAAATGGAATTTAATTTGTATAATTTAATTGGCAGGCTTTTAAAAGTAATCCTGTAATACACGCCCCCCCCCCCCCCCATCATGCCTACCACCTTAATTATGTTGCTTTTCCATAGGGTGGCCTCCATGATAGCGACAATACCTTTGTGTAGATCAGGGTCTTCCTGGCCAATTGCATTCATATGAATATTGGATTATCATTTTTCTTTTAATATGTAGAGCAAAGTTAAAAAGAATTAAAATATCAAAGTACCTGAGATGTATTGGTTAGTCCATTGACACAATTCACAATCTATACATAGATATATATGTATAAATATATGTATCATGTATGTATGTGTATCATATATGTATATAAAAAATCTTTACCCATATATTACAATTAAAAACAATAAAGTCTTGCTGAACTTTAAAATCACATTTGCCAGTAATTTACTTTGTGTAACGTTAATTCAAAGTTTTGGTCACTAGGTCTACCAATGGCAGTCTGGTCTGTAGATTGTATAAACACATACATTGCCTGGTCACCAGATGACTTGCCAGTATTACATAAAACTGTTATAAGATCAGCTGTCACAGTTTACATACTCATTCTGCATATCTGATGCATATCATAATATGATTGTATCTCTACAAAAGGTTTTGGCAGCTTGCTCATTTGTTATTGCCAATCTGTTGCCAAGTGCAGTGAAACCTGTTTTGAGAGACCACTGTTATGAAAGACCACCTGCCCTTTAAGACCATATTTCCAAAGTCCCTTTTGCTGTCTTTCCCAAGTTCCTGCACCTCCATTGACAGACCACCTGCCTTATGTGACCACTTTTTAGCTTGCCCTAGGGGTGGTCTCTCAAAACAGGTTTCACTGTTTAGCTTTTTTCAAGAAAAATGAAGCTCCATCAGGGACCTTATTATTCATGTCATGGAACCATAAATGCATACAAATCATGGAAAAACACCTTTTCAGGAGGTTGACCTATTAATATTATGGTAAAACATTTATCTGCCCCAGGACCCTCTTTATCTTTTTAACTGTAAAGTACATAGCACCACATGGGAACATTTCAGCTGAAAACATTTTATAGTTTAGGGGTTTTGACACTATTGATAGACATTCCTGTTTCTAGAACTGGGACTTTGATCTGATTCTTTTAATTTTAATATAGCTTTGTAGAACAGTCAAAAGTCATACCAGACTATACCAGAATCTTAAACTCTTCAAGTCCTATTATACCAGTACATTTAATCCTTTAAGTGCTGTACCAGTACCTTTAATCCTTGAAGTGCTACACCAGTACCTTTAATCCTTAAAGTGCTGTGCCAGTACCTTTAATCCGTCAAGTGTTATATCAGTACCTTTAACCCTTTGAGTGTTATACCAGTACACTTAATCCTTTGACAGCTAGTTGGGATAGTAGTGACATGGTGATTTCGCATTGAAATTCCCTGAGCAAAGACCTCAGCCAAATGCAGGCCCCACTTTCAAGGATTGCAATGTGTACTTTCTGTAAGTTTAAATGCAACAAGATTTACTTTAAATTTGCGTCACTGGGCATAGTCTCTCCAGTACAGACATTCACATTAACATTAAAATGTTTCCTTCATGTTGATAGTTAAGAATTTCTAGTTTTTTCCCCCATATGATGGATTTAGGCCTATGATAATAGCTAGGCTTAAAGAGCTTCAAATGATGATAAGAGACCTTTTGAGGATATGTTCTAGCATGTTTAAACACATTTGTAATGAGAAACTGATACTGGATACTTGGAAAGTGGCTGTGAGGTGGGGTACACAAAAAATTTGAAGCACAAAATTGGTTCATTCATTCATGTACCATTTTTTTACATGTTTAAACACATTTGTAACGAGAGACTGATATTGGATACTTGGATAGCGGCTGTGCAGTGGGCGTATACCAAAAATATGAAGCACAATATTGGTTCATCCATTCATGTACCATGTGTGTTATGCAGCATTTGACATGTATTACAATATTAATTTGTGTGGAAATTGTCCCATTTTCAATATTATGTTTCTAGGTAAGAAGACATTAGTTGGATGAATGGCAGTTAGTTACAGCAAGGATTTACACAAAATCATGTTTCACTGTTGTGACTGGACCTGTCAATCACTTAACATGTGTCTCGTGCTCAATACCTGGGCTCATGCGAGCCCCTCTATTGGGATTTAACAGGCCTCCAAGTTCAAAAGATTTTGACCGCAAGGGAAATTTTATTACATTTGTTGTCCATTTACACAGTAACTTGGAATTGTGTGCAAAGCAAATCAAATTCCATGTTACTACACTTGGTCTGCCCTTCTTCGACAGGATTTTATTTATAGTAAGGAAAACAAAACTATACTGTGACCCTCCCCGTAGACTGAGACACCAATCAGGAAGTTCATCATTATCGCCTAGACCAGTAGCACCCTCTGGTCCCATGTGTACTGAAGCCTGTTACCATAGCAACCATGGCCAATTAGAAACTGAGTCACTTTTCTTATGCTAAAACAGTGACCTTGTCCAAGAAGGGCAGACCCCAGTGGAGTAAACAAAATACGTAGCTCGGGCCTGCTTTGGAGGCAACACAGTCATATACAAATAGGGAAACCTCCCCAGCCAAACACATTCTTAAGCTGGACCTGCACAGGCTAAATGGCTTTACTTGGCCCCCATTTTCTTTCTGAATACATGTACTGCTTGAACCTCTCTAAGCTGACCACCTCTCTTGGCCAAACATTTCTCTTCATCCCAAGGGTGGTCAGTTTAGGGAGGTTTCACTGTACATGTATGCCTGATTTTCATGTAAATTCTATCACAATACATTATGTTTTTCACATGATATATCCAAGCTGATCTGTGTGTGTGCACAGCAAGTTATCTGACATCATCCTATCTCTGCCATCAACTTCCTCATCATATCCATATTCAGGGTATGACATGTGCTAGAGATACAAGCACAATTCATGTGTCTCTGAAAGTCAATTGGGGGTCAGTTTTTTTTAAAATTAAAATTGATCAATTAATCCTGATGGTGTCATCTCCTGTGTTTGGCAACTGTTACAACATGATATGCTTGCATCTTGATGACCCAGACAATTTCAACCAGTCTTTTTTTTTTTTTTTCACTTCAAATGAGGTCTGGGTCCATTGTGTAATTGTTCATTTTTTTAACTAAGGGCCACATAACCTTGACTAATTCACTCACTACTGCAGGCTTACTCCCATTAAAAAGCCGCAAGCTTGCATTGACTAGAACAATTTTACGAAATTCTGTCATGGAATAAAATTGATGAAAACTGTCAAATCCTGTCAATTTTGTTTAACTACACATAAACTCATAAGTGTCATGAAAACTATCTGTCATGGGCAGGGCACTCTTTAACCCGTAAACTTTCTTTTTGTCCTGGAAAACATGCATGCAACCGAACATACCTGCGTTTGGTCGTTCCTTCTGATAGCAACAGGGTGTACTGAACTGTACAATCAAAATATTTTGATATGGTCACACATTCTTCTCGTGTGGAATCTGCTTTGTGAATCATTTGTACTTGCTTAACCTTCTAACCTTCTCCCCTTATATTAAGACTGAGTCAACAGCTTTCACCTAGTAGCCAACCTGCCCTAAGGAAAGCTGTTGACCTATAGGGCCTGCTATTCTGCTAGGGATCAACAGCAATTTTCACTCAAATTGTTTTTATAAACACTAAATTTAAAAAAAAAAAATAAGTGAAGTGGCTGACATTACCTCCAGTTGAATTTGGGTAGTCGGGGGGTTGGGGGGGGGCTACGTTGTGACATGTAAACAAAGTGATTGAATGATCATAATCTGCTTGTTTCATGCTGTTTTTCCTGAAGCATTTCCATGACAAGTTGTGTTGCATGTTTGGATGTACCCCAACTCAACGTGACTCCATTTCCACCATGACCGTAGTTATGGACAACCTGCAGCAAAAGTAAACACGTCAACCCATCCAGCAATACACAAAATAAAAATTGTGCTCATAAGAATTACTATCGTGATTAAAAATTCAAACTTGCTCCCCATACAAGACTTTCAGTGTTCACAAGGACAAGGAAGTGAGTTCTTACAGAGAAGAATGAATGGTCCAGGTCAACAGCTTTCCTTGGTGCACTTTAGGTACATTAGTACGGGGAATGTTCTTGACTGAATCTGAATAAAGATTACAAAAATTCAATTTGATCTTCATAAAAAGACCTTTCATTCATGTACCAGTGCCTGAGTTGTTCCAGAAAGAAAAAAAATACTTCAGGTCAACAGCTTTCCTTGGTGCACTTTGGGCACATTGTAACAAGGAAAAGTTCTTGCCTTTATCTAAATGGTTGATGTATGCTGTTAAGAGCATGTGAATCCAGAATATTATTAATTGACAGATCTTTGCTGCAATAGAAGTGTTACTGTAAATTGTGTTCTCTTCGCGTGTATAAATTTTCACATTTTTTGTATTTTTGACATTTAACGGTATTTTAATTTCACTGTTTGGGAAATAATTCTGAAAAAAAAAAACAATGTTAAAATATTATTTCACTGTGTTTTTATTTTCGCAGTTTTGTGCCATCTGGGAAATAAGAGAAATAAAGTGTACAGCAAGATTAAAGCAATTTACAGTAACGTCATCTCTGGTAAAAGATTTATCCGAACTATTTAACTTATTTAAGCCCCGACCCTCTGGATCTATACTCAATTTAACAGCAATGTGCTGTGAAAGCTTATGTAACACCACAACATACATCCAACATATGCCCTCCAAAACTGCTGACCTGGCGCACGATGTCCTGATGGGATTTATCTTCACTTGTCTTCAAAATATTTCGTATCAATGAGAAATTTAAGAAACAAGAGGGCTGTGTGAACGGCCCATGCTCAGCTGACCTAGAGATTCACCACACTTGTGGCTTTGTGAATTTGAGATAGGCCAACATAGGTAGACACTTATCAAAGGTACATCCTTACAAATTTTGACACAAATCTGGCCTAAATTACTGAAGTTATAACCGTTACAAGAAATTCTCATGTTAAACTTTCCCATCAAAACTTTTTTAAGATTTTCCAAAATGAAAAAAAAAAATTATTAGATAATGATTAAAAAAAAAAATCCTAGAAAATTCAAAAATTACTGGAGCATCACAACTTGAATACACTTGGTAAAGACCCACCCAAGGTACATTGCCACCAAGTTTGAAGTTGATCTGACAAACAGTTTCTTCGAAGAAGTCCAAAATGTGAATTAGCATTAGAATGCCCATTGACATATAGTAACAAAGGTGCATTTGCCAATAAGTACTCGAATTGAAAAAAAAATCCTTAAAAAAAAACAAGAGGACTGTGACCGTCCTGTGCTCACCCAACATGTACATATACTATACAGCTTTCCTCTGGGCACTTTGTGCACAATGTGCACAAAGTGCCCAGAGGAAAGCTGTTGACTCAATCTTAAATCAGCACTTTAAGGGTTAAAGAAGCCCCAGAATGAAGCATTCAAAATTGCACAAAACCAAGCCACATGGATTGCTATTACTTTATGTGATTAATTATATAACTTTTTCAGTGATATTCTAGTTTTCTTTAGCTTTGAAAAGTTAGCGCCTTCTCAGCCAGAAGCCGTGAAATGCCTTTTTTGTGAAAGGCGCTTTGCAGTCATCTGGGAAACTTTCTCCACTTAAGCAAGCCAAGCAGCCAGTCAGTAAGGGGAGATGCTGGTGACATAAGGGACAGTGACAAGGTGTTAGATCTTTTGTGTTCATGCGAGTTTTCTGGAGAAGAGGCTGATGAGAGGAGTTTTGATGGTGATGACGATGATCACACATTTTAGGTGGGCCGGGCTCACCAGGTTTTAGGTGTACATCTATACTAGCAAAACCAGCATCACAGCCATGACACCTGTTTCAAAAGATCAGCCAGATCAAGAGGACAAGTCATGGACACTGTACAGTTAAGTATGATAATGAACAGTGCTTTTTGTTCTGTAAAAAATGTTAAGACACAAAAATTTCAACAGGAATTTTTGCTTGGAGAAATTTGAGCGTAAAAGATAAACTATAGCCTACACAAAACAGTTCTGCCACACATGGCGGGTGCACACTGTTGTGGCAACTTGGTCAAGTGAGAAGACCGTAACACACAGTGACTCACATTAGCATGATCCAGCTGCGCTAGGCATGATAATTGAGTGTATTCCAGCTAATTGATCAAATCTATGAACTATGACCACCCCATCCCCACCCCCCATTATTGTGTTCTGGCTAGACCACAATCAAAAGTTTGGAAAAATTGTCCACACCATTTTTTTGCATGAAGAGTCCTTGTTCCATTCCTGTACATCCAAAATTCATGTAACCTGTGTAAACTGCAAGAGCTTTTATCAACATTTTGACACCATGTTACAAGTTTGTAGCAAGATTCTTTAGGCTAGCAATGCCTACAATCCAAGATTCCCCCAACCCAAATGGTGATTCGTGGATAAATTCCCAGGGATAAATTGGAGAAAGTAAACTTACCATTTCAAGAATGACTGTCATCTCATTTCTTGTCACAATAGATCGAATCTAACATAAAACATTTCAGGTCTGGCATTTCTTAATTTCTACATAAGTCAAAGGAATAGGCCTGTTACGGTTTATCATGAAACCCCAAAGTGTATTGACCTGTGAGTGGGAGACCGTTACATACATAAACAGAAAAATGTGCATTGGCTGGGCTAGAACATGCACTTCAAGCAACTTCTGCAAAATGTGCCAAGCACAGTGTACTGCTCTCTGTCACATTGCAGTTCTCCAGTGTCAACCGTACTTGCCGCTGCCCGTAGCCTCTGTTTTGAATGCTTTGGCAAGTGGATAAGACTGAATCCTTTCTTGTGCATATTGGCACAACCATATACAACACACCTTTTAACCATATGGTGTACGGTTGTGTACGGACTAGGCCAGAAAACAAGGTCCCAATACACAGCGATCCCTAATCTGCTCACTGCTTTTGTACGTTGATAGGCATTACTCCATGTGCATGTGAGCTCTGGGTTCTCTGGATGATGTCAAGCGAAGTGGCCACAGAAAGTAATGACCGCTTACAAATAGGAGGATGGCAAAGTGTACTGAAACTCCGATGAAAAACGGCTTATAAAGTATATTTTTGATGGTTTTATTGTCTATTTTTTTCTACTAATTGATAATGTGTTGTCCATAAATACACTTTAGAGGCATTTTGAATGATTCACCCCGTAAGCCCTTTAAAACTTATTTTCATCTGCAAAGAGTTATATACTGCCTAATGTTTGGCCTGACATTCTCTGAAACTCAATTTTTCTATCATTTACGGCTACATGTATCTAGTGTCTTCTGCCTGATTGAAGTTAAATTACTTGAACTTTTTCACATTTCAGTAGATCGGTGGAAAGGAACACCTCCCGACTTTTAATTTCTTGATCCATGTGAATATTAATTTTCCAGCCTGCCACCAGGTGCCAGCATCTGCAAGGTAAGCCCTCCTGACAGAAACAAATGGTCTCCTGCATGAACTGCATATAGCCACAAAATATGTGTTCATTTGACAGAGAAATACACTCTACTGTCATGAAACAGTAGTCTTAGAAAGATATAGAGGGGCTCCTTTTAACTGTTAGAATGAGACACATGTGGATACAGCATTAGACTTCAACAAGCTAATCTTTCCCTCATCTTGTTTTGTCTCAAAATTGTGTAAAAAATTTGAAGATGATTTAGTAATATGGATGTGGTAGAGGCACACAGTTTGCTGGGTGAGCAGACTGCTGGGCAGCAGGCAAGTACTTCGTTCTTGTTTGGATCAGTCAGAAGCTGCCTCATGGTGCTCCAGTCAAACTGGTAGTGGCAAGAATCCTGTGGTCAACACACAAATCAGAACCACGACCTGCTGCAAAACAGCCACATCCTTCTCTTCGATTAACATCACAATAAGGGGACGGGCCAGCATAAGCACTACTTCTGGAAGGCAGTAATTCCGTCAACAGATGGTGCTGCGAGTGGTTCTAAATTAAGAACCAGGTCCCACCCCAGCTGCCTGTGCACCCTACCAACACTGCACCTATAAAGTATCTCTATTACACAACCACATTCAGCTTCTACTGCAATTTTTGGCACAATTAAAACAACCTGAAGTAAGGATCCTCCAAGTCTAGGACTGGTGTAACAGTAAAAATTAAGGGCTCAGTGCCATCTGTTAACCCATTCATGGCCAGAGTACCACTGAGTCAATAGCTTTCCTTGGCACAGGTTGGGTGCACTGCCCTCAACCTGTGCCAAGGCATGCCATCATCTTACATAAAAATCTCACCAAACGCGGTGCATATCTAGAAACAAGAGATTTAGGTGCAATGTACAGACAGACAGTCCATCTGACGTGAGGCATTTATAGCAGCAATACTTGTACTTCAATTGTTTCTGAAATGAAATGTTAAAATATTATCTATCTTATATATGTTTAAAGAAAGATGGAAAAAACTGGGACAAACATTACCTTTAACTTGCTCTTGCCGATGTTGAAAACTTGTTTTTCCACTCTAGGTGGTGCTCTATGTGGCCGGAGTCCGACCCATTCCCACATCCATTCTGCTTTCTACAAGGTATATAGCAGTCAGTACATGTGTCAGAGGTGTAGAATAAAACCTGGGTATTTAAGCACAATATATTTGATTTAACAGTAAATGTTTATTGCTTACTTTTAGGTAATCATAATTTGCTCTTAAATGTACTGGACATCAATTTCACCCTGACGTGGTCTTCTCTGGGAAAGCTCTTTGCATATAATATGGACTTCTTTTTGTATATTTAAAAAGCATCTGTTTTCAGTTCTTCTTTCCACACACTTACATGCACATGCAGAAATAGCTGACTTTTCACAATGCTTGCCAATGTAAAAGGATTGGTATCCATTCAGTGTTCACTGTCAGAAAATATGTGGCAGTTTAACTTTAAATTCTGGCTGTGCTAATTTGGAGGCTGATCAAGTCAACAGCTTTCCTTGACAGGCTTCGAGTGCAACAGTCCCAAAGCACGCTACAGGAAACTGTTGATGGGGACTGCTCTTGTACTCTCTCGGGAAATACAAACGTAATTGTACTTGATTAAAAGGTCTCTTTACCAGGAATTTGAATCTGGAATCATGATAATTCAGCTGAGCATCATTAATTTTTATTGTGATAAGCATTGCAAAAATAAATCTGACCTATTGAGAGATCTTCCACTTGACATACATGTGTAGTATGTAAAAATGTAACATGACCCCCACAAAAATCCATACTTCTGTACAAATGTATCCATACTCTGAATTGAAGTTGCAGTAAGCAGTGGCAAGACTGGTTCTAGTGCCCTTCCTACAGAGGGCACTGCAGTCAGTGGGTGGGGTTGTGTACAGTGGCCCCCCTCTTATAAGGCCACCCCAAGTGCACTGGAAATGTGGCCTTTTAAGAGGGGTGGTCTCTCTTGAGAGGGAAAAATATAATGTAAATGCTACACTTGCTGCTTGGGGAAGTAGCCTCTGGTGAGAGAAGCCTTACAAGAGAGGGACCACTGTATTCCCATTACTCGCCATTTGCATAGTAACATGAGTGTAGCTGAAATGTCCATATAAATTTTGATGCCGGGAGTTGTGAAGGAATCCATTTCATTCTGGCTTAATTTGACATACATATATTGGCTCCGATGAGAATGTTGCAGGCCTCTAGCTTGCAAACATTTTGTGAATTGGATTGTCATTCTCTTGAATTAACCCTTGCCCTCTTGAATGAAGACTCAGCCTTCCTTGTTATGGTTTTTTTTTTACCTACAATTCTCAATCAACCACAAAAAGTTACTGCTTTTGCAACAAAAAAATTAAAGTCTGTCAGTATAGGACACTCTAGACCCTTTAAGGTGACCTAGATACCATCCCAATATTGGTCTCACCGAGATGCACATTCTAACCAAGTTCCATGAAGTTTTGTCAAATTCTTTAAGACTTATTGCACAGAAACAAATTTCACACAAGTGACCCTCTGACCTTAAGGAATTGGTTACGGTGACCAAGATAAAATCCCAACCTAGGTCTCACCTAGATACATATATAAATCAACCAAGTTTCATGAAGTTTTGTGGATTTCTTCAAGACTTATCACACAGAAAGCAAAAGTGTTGAAGAAGCAGAAGAAAAGGGCAGTAAAACAATGTCTCCTCCATTCCACTGGGAAACATAAATAGGAGGTACTCATATTCAACTACATTAACAGCAGATCTGCTCTAGTCCCCTCAGTTGCTAGGCAACAGAAGTAAGTACACCTCTGCCATGATGATGGCACTTGTACTGGTTATGTAATTTCAATATCTAGACATAACACTTTTTCTGCCAAACAAAGGAACTTTTCTAAATATGTACAGGCTGTTGTATGTTTTAAAACAGCAAATGATTTTTCTTATGCTCATAGAAGTTAACTTGGCCGTGCTTAATACATGAATCTGCTCTTCATCCTGTCAAGTTCTTTGCTGCAGCCTAGGTGGCAGCACAGGATCCCAGTTGATCTCAATACCCTGAACATTTTTTTGCTACTGTTGAAATTATTCGAAAACACTGAAACAGACATTTCACCATCAGCCAGTTTTGACCAGTTTAAGGGGTATAGGGTTGATATTCATGCTGCTTGTGAGCTCTTCTCTCATACCTATTGGCGGCAGGCTGCTTATTTGTGGAGCAATCGACTTGCATAGAATAAATGACACTGAAAGGCTGGGAGATAGCTAGTGGATACATGGCTTTCCTGGTGTGCTTTGGGTAATGAAACTATTGAGTTGTCATAATAGCTTGTAAGTCGACGTAAAGTTTGAAATTATATAGTATGAATACTCACTGCCAGACTTGGATAAACACGTAGTGCTCGTTCCCAAACATCTTTACTGTCTTGTTCCACAATCTTCAAATTTGTATCGCCAACCTGACGTGTGCCTCCAATGGTAACTGTCTCCATCCTGTGTGCACAAATTAAAACTAGATGTAATAGTGGTGCCTTCACCACTGAGGGGACCGCCACATACAAACACGGGCCAGTTTAGGGCAGCAAATATATCTCACCTTGGACATTGGGCAAACTGATCTTGGAAATGGGTTCAAAGCCAGCTATATACAGTAATAAATCATTGAACATAAAATCCAGCATCCAGAAGCAAATAAAGTGGCTGTGTGACCTTGAGAAGTGGATCAAGGTCACTCTTGTTTGAATTTAACCTTGGCCCTATAGAGGACTATAATTATGTACTCTAAAACCCATAAATGAAAAATTGTTTATAAATTATTGTGAGGGACACTGAATTTCACAAAAGTGGCTGTGTGATGTTGGTCAAGGTCACTCATGTTTATCTTCACCTTGGCCTGATAGAAAACTATGATGATGTGCAATATGAAATCTCTGCAGCTTGAAAAGTCATCAAGTTGTTATGCCAACACCAAATTCACTAATGTGGCTCTGTGACTTTGGGAATTGTGTCAAGGTCCCCCAACTTCGAAATTGACCTAGCCATAACAGGGGACTATAAACTTAAGCAATAGAGAAGCCCCAATTTAAAAGCTTCTCAAGTCATCATGCAGACACCGAAATAACAAATGTGGCTCTGTGACCTTGGGAATTGAGTCAAGGTCACTCATCTTTGAACTTGACAGAGCTCTTACACAAGGCAATAACCCTGTGCAATATGAAAGCCCTAGCTCAAAAAGTTCTCAAGTTATCATGTAGACACCAAATTCACTAATGTGCCTCTGTGACCTTGGGAATTAAGTCAAGGCCACCCATCTTAAAACATAAGGTAGCCTTCATAGAGGACTAAAATCCTGTGTAATATACAAGCCTTAGCTCAAAAACTTCTGAAGTTATCATGTGGAAATGATCCAGACTGATGGACAGACAGAACCTGCAATCACTGTAGTGGACTCGCCTTCGGCTATCCCCTAATTGAAAAAAAAATGTAAAAACCAGACAAGGGCCACGACGGCTAATACGCCCGTCTGTCGTGCTGTGTCGTGTTATTGTTAAGATATAGCAGTAGACTTTGGTTAAGTAGAGTCTGACCGGTTTCGCCCGTCCTGGGCTCTTCAGAGACAACCAAAGATTGCCGTGTTCGCTTTTACCTTGATATTTATATGCCCAGGTGACGTCCTACGTGACAGTGTGGGCCTGACGTAAAACCTATTGTTTTTACGTTGGGAAGAATAACCGACTTGATATCATGTTGGTTCAAGTCCATTCACGTGTTACGGTTAGCACGTGGCTAATTATCATTGTAAACATTTTGTTGTCAAGGTGGTGACGCGCCACCTGGTGAGGGCCTGTGGATGGAAACTTATCCATGATGGGAGGCTATGTTTATACAGTGGTACCTGCTCTAAAGACCACCTCCAATTTAAGACCGCATGTCTTTTTAAGACCACTTTTTGAAGACCCTCTGCTGTATTTACATGTTAAATATACCTTCAATTTAAGACCACCTGCAGTATGAGACCACTTTTTGTTGGCTGTAGGGGTGGTCTTAAATAGCAGGTACCACTGTATAATAAACAAAGAAAGTCAATGCGCAAGGTAAAATACGTATTTATGCTGGCTCATGAGAATTCATGGATCTAGCTATGGAGGAAATAAAAATTACTTTTCCTCATAAATAGGTCGGCAAACTTTTGGTACAGAACTGAGCTGTTCTGATAAGAGCATCACACAGACAATGTCACTGGGGGTCCCCTAATTAAGACAAGTATTATGATCATCTCTCTTTTGCAATACCATGTCTTGGATGACTTACTTCATAAGGTCCTACTAAGCCATACCTGTATGGAATTATGCCTTTAGCTTATGACAACTCTTACACTATTTAAATACTGCCATTCAATGTAAGCTATACCTTTGATGGGCCATAATCATAATACCATTCAACAGTAATTGAAATCACCTTTTTTACCAAGTTGGTCATGGACAACCAAGAAAAGTTCATAAATTGCCACAATTTAAAAAAAAAAATGCCCAGTTTCCATCGTCACAACAACACATAATTCAGTCAGATCTGTGCAAAACAAATTCCACTATATTTCACTGAATCAAGGTCATACGATCAACATAACTAAATTTATGGCAGTTATAAATTTCTAGGGGGCAGTTTTATGCTGGTAAAGTGCCTTTAACCCTTTTCCCCTGAAACCGGCCAAAACTGGCTGGTGGTCAAATGTCGTCTACTTCCGTGTTTTCAACTGATTTCAACAGCAATGAAAAACAATTTGACTGAGAGTTGAAGACGAGACCTGTCAAGACAACATGACCCAGGTCAATAGCTTTCCTCGGCATGGTTTGGGCACTTAGTGCCCAACCCATGCCGAGGAAAGCTGTTGACTCAGTCTTAATTCAAGGGGGAAAGGGTTAAAACTTGGAACAAGAACTGTGTATTTCACATGCATTAATTAATTCCCTGTAAGGTGCCCCTATCCCTAATACACAGTTAAAGTAATGCAGCACATATAAGGACTGGAATCCTGCTGCCAGCTGCATCTTGATTCTGCAGATGTAACACAGGAACTAGGAGGCCCCCAACTCGGAAATGACCCTCTTTATCAGATTAATTAGTATATGTGTGTATAAGCAAGCACAAGGGAATAGAACAAAGATGTTATTTACATTGAACCTGGGTTTTGAAGTATTGTTTGCATTATCCCATCTAAGTGCCAAGGGGCCCTCAGGGTAAATTCACTTGAAGTGGACATAAATTTGGAAAAAATTTTGTTAACAACAGATAAATAATAAAATATAATTTTCCTGTATTTTTCAGAACTTTTGTGCCAGAAAAATGGGGGAGGTGCATGGTGACTTAAACAGGTGGATGCACTATGAGAATTATCCAGGGCAAAGGATAAGACTGGTACAACCTTAAAACATGCTGACACAATCATGATGCTGTACCAGCTCAAAGTCAAAATTGCCTGAGAGACACCCAGTGAAAGAAGAAGTTTGGCGATTACTTTTAAGGTTCCTAGGCTAGATCCCTGTAAAGTTCGAACCTTGTGGCATTGTAATAGCGATATTACTAGTTGATCTCAACTAACCCTGGTAAGACCCAACAGTCATCATCCACCATGGCAAAGTGAGTGATCCAGGGGGCCTTCACCTGCAATCAAACAACACCTAATGTGGTAGCATACAGGGAACAATTATTTTGCACATGAGGGGATCAACCATTTTTCACAAGGGATCATTCATTTTACACAGGAGGTGATCAATCATTTTAACATGCATATTGGGCTCAATTAATATGCATGTGGATACACTGTAAGCGGACCAATCATTTTACCTCGGTATTCCGACTGTAATAACTGTGATAACATAAGATACTTCGAGACCCATATACTTCATAGCAAACAGCAAAAAAAAAAAAAATGATTATTATAATATGTGGGCTAAAGATTTTTCCAAACTTCACAACTTTGTGTTTGCATCAATTCATAGGTTCCCTACAAAACAGAACTGTTTTCATAATTTTTTGTTTTCACTTTGCAGACAAGTGGGTTAGTGAAGCTGCCATATGACAGAACATATGATCACACATAAATTCATTAAATATGTGACGTTCAGTTTCAGTTTAGTTTTACTTTCAGAAATTGCAGTTAACTAAAGGTTCAGTTCACCATACTCTAAACCCATCAGCTCCTGCATGTAGGACCTGGTGGTAGACTTGGAGTGAGATTATGTTGGCTTAAAACAGCATTTAGAACTGTTCCATATGAGTCCCCACTTGTCTTGAAGGTTTACTTAAATATTTAACAGTAAGACAGCATACAAATTCTTGAAGACACAAGCTTTCAAGTTTCATTTGAGTACTGACATGCCTGGAGCTTCGCTGGTCAAACATGTTCAAATTGTTCACAGAAAGTGCTGACATTCAAGTACTTCCCTGCGCGGTCCACTGTCTGGAGTCTGTGGGGCCTGTGTTGCTCAGCCTGTCAACACATGGTGGTGCTGCCACAACCTGACTTGCAAAATTTTGTTTTTAATTGCAGCATGGCATTTAATGTTTGGCAGCCAAAGCAAAAATCTGTCATCTAAGGTCTTGATGACCAGGTACAAAATTAGATTACCCTTTCCAAGTTAGAATAAGTATAGGTTGGGTGTAAATATACCCAACCAATGCCAAGTACATGTTAGCTGCAGTTTGCTCAGCCAATGCATGTTAACCTGGGTACTATTTAATGATGACTCTGAACACTAGGTGGCAGCACTAGCTGAATTCCCGATTAGCAGGCTGCCTGCTTGAAATGAACACACTATGTAAAATGTAAGGCAAGAGTGTAAATGCAAGGACCCGTATACATGGCACAGAACTGTATTCACACAGCCATTTACTATTAATCAAAATGAGATTACCAGTGCTTATCAATACCAATGTATGGTCAATCAGTGTGCACTTAATATGTAAAAGATAAAATGCTACTCAATTTGAAAATGTAATTGATACCTTGAAATCTCAAAACCACACATCTTTACCTTTTTTCTTTTGTTTTTTTTGGGGGGGGTGGGGGGTGGGAGGGTTAGTTTTGATTCTGATTATAGCTTTGGATTACAAATCAAAAAGGAACATATATATATACCCTGTGTATTTGGAGCAGAAAATCTGCACAGGGAATTTTCATAGGCCATTTGCCACTTTTTATCTGAAAAAAGGTTTGCTACACGCCCTTCACAGTAGCATTTGGCTACTTTGATGCCAGTGCCTCCTGACTGGGGTCCCCCACAGGCTGTAAGTTTATCATTTTCTGATCTGCTGTCTTCTACCTTGAGAAATAAATACACCTCCTGGTGTGTTTCTTAGTTAAGGCATGGATAAATAAAAAGACGCATGACTAATATTTTGAAACTCTTCAAGTTGTAAAAGATCATGCTGAGGTGTAAGAGTATGATTAATATTGTGGGCCCGTGAACTTCTCCATGCTATATGGGATAATGATACATGTGTAAGACTCCATGGAGTTTAGGGGTACACCAGCCAGCATCTCATCAGATTTGTCCAGCAGCAACATTACACAGGTCTACACCTTGTAACCAATTGACCTGTCTGTGGGGCTGTCAGACGTATGACAAACAGACATGATGGCTTTATTTCTATTCTAAGTAGGTGCAACTGTCAACTCTCCCCCATCTCGTGGGAGTCTACCGCCCACTTTTTGGCCCTGGTTTTTAGACTTTTCAGTGTAATTTTGGCCAATTTTAGATAATCTCCCCTGTAAAAATATATTTATTTCCTCTTTATTCATTCTTAAATTGAAAATCACTCCCATGCATGGCGAGAAAAAAAAATCTCCAGACCAGGAAACCTGAAAGGACCAAGTGCCTGAGCTTTGTATATGATTGAAGCAAGGCGGAGACATGGACAGCTGTGATGAGGATCTTTGTAAATCTTGAGTTATAGTTAGTTGTGTTACCCATGGAAAAGAATATTTACTAACAATTAATACAGAATCAAAATGCAATGAACAACAAAATATTATTGATTCGTACATTTAAACCATCAAAATACTGATGATGTGGTCCAATTAAACAATGTAAGATGTTAGTTCATTATAAGACATGGAGTTTCATACATTTGGCAGTGTTATGATAACAGGCCTGCAAGACCTGCATTCACAGCTAATACTAGACCAAGGATCTTATACACAGCTAAACTGTTTTCAATTGACTATCACACTACCCTGTTACTTCACAGCTCTTATTCCTTATAGCTTCATGTTTCAGGATTCCTTTACGTCCCAGGTTACATAAGATTGTTCATTTTCTGTGGGTCACGAAACCAATGAATGAAGCAATGCTGGATGTTGCACTGTGTCCATGACCAATGTTGGTGATGTTAGTCAAAGTATGATTAAAACCATGCACTTATATAACCACACCTGACCTTTCCTGGGGTTTTTTGGCCTCTACTGAAAAAAAGAATTGAACATTTCTCACTGAAAGATTCAACACGACAGATATATCAGAAACCATCTGTGAAAATTTCAACGCAAAATAAGTCTTCTCGCCAAAGGAGCAGATTGATGACTTAAAGCTCTTATCACTGTGACCCATGATTTGACTGTGATGAAAAATGAATTATAGGCCTACACATACTTTGAACATACAGCAGTCACAGCTCTAAGTCAGACAAGTGTGCAATACATCTTCCTGAAAATTGCCACAAAGAGCAACAAGAATCTTATTGTATGTCAGGAATGAGCGGCACTCAAATTTGCAACCTTTGGCACCAGTCCCCTGGCTGAAATGGGAAACACACATATCCACTCAACCAAATCCCCATTCTTAAAAAGAATGGCTCAATGGAGGTAGTTATGTGCGAGTGCCATATCTTGGGCCTGTATTTTTACGTTTCAAAAAACTAGAAATTCCGTTTCACCAGCCAAAAATTTCCAAATTCCGTTTCAGTAGTTCTCTCTGTATGTAAATACATTGAGGCAAAACAGCAAATTCCGTTCCAGAGGCGACAAAAATTCATTATTCCATTCCGGTTAAAAACGAAAAAATACAGGCCCTGAGTACATGTCAACACAGTTATGCAGTGTATTTACTGAGTCGGCATTTATTTCCAGAATCGGGGACTTCAATCCACTAGCAATAAGGAAATGCCGAAAATATATTGTATATTCGGAACGAGCGGGACTCGAACCTAAATATTCTTGGGAAGTTTCTGTACATTGTGTGCAGGAATTTCCTTTCCACCTGTTCTAAATGTTAGCATGTGGAGATTTGAAATTTTCTCATTTTCTATGCCTTATACTCCAGAAAAAGCCTTTTCTTACCCAGTGTACTGGAACCCATCCCCACCCCTGTGATTCCTGTGCAGTGTCAGGTTGACCAATACCAATCTAGGCCTATGCTTTGACTGCTGCTGCTGATTGGACAAAAGGTTGCTCTAGCAGTGTAATCTGTCAACAGATTTCACAAGGGTGTGGCTTCTGTTTTGTAGTTATATTGGCTCCGCCCACATTAGAATGGCTGATAAAGTGTATATACATGTACCTCATACCATGCTCAATGGTCTCCTGGCTGATTAATACAGTTTATCTCCGGATGGTGAAAAGCAAAGGAATTTCATTGGTTAATCGGCCTTTGCATGTGTTCCTGTAGAGCTGGGTCTATTTTCTATAGCCCCGGGAGTGCTCAGGGGTATTCCTCCTGACATCATTTAGAGCTTTGTTTTATGTTCAACCTAGACAACTTTTGACGAGAACATTGTGCAGGAAAAAAAAGTTGACTTGTGGGGGACAAAAGACCAGAAAACTGTAAAATAAAGCGATTTGTTCCATTTATGCAAGGTGAAATTTTTATTTTTCACCATCCAGAGATAAAATCGTCACACTGGGGTTGAGCTGGTACAGATTTCAATAAATATTTCCCTCACTTTTAACCATATCATCCACTATTAATCCACCACCAATCACACTAGACCAGTTTGAAAACAGCAACAACTGGCTTGCAAGTTGCTGCATGAAAACCAGAATCAATCATGAACAGTTGTGGCCCTGGTGAATTTGCTAATTATTCAGATCCTGTCCTGGTCCGTGAAACTGACTGGGTAAAAGGGCACCTTGCCCTGCAGGGTGTCACTAGGTAACTAGGTCTGAGGAACAGGAGGAGAAGTGTAATTGACTGGACTAGTAGCAAACATCTGTGAAAGCCAATAAACCTAGAGTGCCAGTCCAAAAGTTCAGGGTCTTAGATTTCCTAAGGGGTCGTGTACAAAAAAAAAAAATACTTTCCAACTATCCAATAAAACCATGGATGGAAATTTTTCCCCTCGCCCATCCAATATTACCAATTTCATGGAATACTTTGTCCATCGTCATTGTAACCATCTTTTCATCTCCCCAAATAACTTTCCGTTCTTCTTATATATGCTTTCTTTACTACCACACTGTGCTGAAACCTGTCCTGCACGTTTACACAGAGACTGACAAATTCCCTGTATTAGGCATTTTTGTGGACGGTATATTCAGGGCTTAACATTAAGGATTCTGGCCACTTGTCTCAGGACAAGTTGGAGAGAAAATTAACAAGTCCCTTAAGAAGTTACTTGTCCACATTGAATCTGAAAAGAAATTTACTTGTCCCATATTTTTGCAGCATAGACTCTAAATGCCAACTTATAAATTTGTGAATGCAGACCTGTCTATTCTCTTTGTTTCTAATCCATTTATTACTTCTTCAGTTTTGTTTATCTGCTGTTCTTTCACTGTATTTTTCTGGGTACATATCTGTAACATGTGAAAGAAATTCACAATTTACCAGTCTGACGATTGACATGTTGCATGAGTTTAGACCCACAAAAGATCTTTTGGTTATATTCCATAAAAAATTTAACAGTGTTTATATTTAAAATGTTTGATTTTGAAATCAATTTATCTTGGGAAGTGTTGTCAGGTTTTGTGATGCTTATGATCGGCACATTTTTATTCACAGAATTGTCAAAGATAATCTGGCCCCTACCTTTTATTAAAATATGTCATTCAACTTTCTTCATATCCTTCTCACGAAGCTACCCAATTCCTCAAAAAAAGTTTTATTTCCTTGTTACTGTACTTTATTAATGAATGAATTTATTTAACGTAGCATGAATGCATGTGGTGCTTGCCAAGACTTAGGCCTACGAATAAGTGTGCCATCTAGTGTCACTGAGGAATTACTGAAAATGCCATGTGCTTCAATTTAGCTGCAAATGTGAGGAGATAGATCCACTCTGTTGGAGCTTCAGGATTATACATTAGAAAGGATTTAGTAAGAATATGTTTAATGAACATACAAAATGGAGTAGGTCTACTGTATCAGTAAAGTGGAAATTTGAAGCTGTAGTGAAGCTTTTGAAACATCGGCAGATAAACCCCCCCTATTGATATCGTTCGTGATCTTTTCTATTCTTTGTTGAGTTTTGATAATAAAATCACTGATTATTTCCATGTATCAAATTGCCTTTGTGTTGTCTAACTTTGAGGTTGCAAGAACTTTTCTCTCAGCACAGTTGTTTTCAAGATAAAAGGTACCCTTTAAAGTCCTAGAAGTGCCTAGTAACTTGACTTTTCCAAAGAATTGGTGAAAATTTGATTTAGGCATTAACCCACTCCCCTACTACCCCCTTCCGAGTTTTTTTTTCTGATTTTTGGAAAGTCTTTTTGTACATAACCCCTAAGTAGGCAAGCACTTACCCTGATCATCTGTCCTCTGATTGGCACAAGCCGATCATCTTTGAAGAATCGTTTACTTTCCATTCCCATGCAATTGACAACCACATCATAGTGGGCAACAAACTACAAAGGCACATAAAAGTTTTGAATAGTTAATAATGTACACATACAAAGCCCCCCCCCCCCCCCCGCCCCCCTTTTCATTTTTTTATTTTTTTTTATTTATTTATTTTTTGCAGTTATTAACAGATATAACTTTACCTGGAGTAAACCACTATCACTGATATTATTGGTAATTTAATTTTACTAAAACTGTGTACTGCAATCTACTCTTTCTCTCTTTTTTTTTTTTTCTCAGACAAATGCTCATCCTGTTCAATCAAGAAGGGCTACACATACGCCTGTAACACAACTGCTCATCATATTTACAATGCCAGTGATGTCCCTTCAGAACTCAGAACATATGAACTATATATTTTACATTTAAACCATAATTTTCATTCCATGTCAGACCATCAAATCACTGATAAACAGATGTTCTTTTGAGATGTTTAATGACCAGAACCGGATGCAACCCAGCATTTGAATTGTGTATGGATGTGTGACAGCAAACACGTCCTCAAGTGGGACAATGACTCGCCTTATCAGATTAATTTGCATATGTAAACAACAACAGATTTGAACAAAGACGTTATGTACACCTGAGTTGACAACTGAAGTACTCTGCATACAAACTGCACAAACTTCAAGCATGTTCAAGCCATCATGCATCATCGTGCAAGCTGACTAGAATGCAAAGCTCAGCCCAAGCACAACACAGTCATACCTGTAAGTATAACAAAGCCAACCAACCAACCAACCCAGCAAGCAAGCAAAAAGTTCACAGATACAGCACAGAAACTTATGTACAGTAGTCCCTCCTTTGAGAGACCGCCCCTAGTGCCACCCAAAAGGTGGTCACATAAAGCAGGTGGTCCTTCAAAGGAGGTATATATATAAACAAAAAAACAACAGATTTTCTAAGAAATGATAAGGTTCTTTTTTAATATGTATTAAAAATGAACATACAGTACATGTGTTGACATTATAGCACAAATTTGACCACTTTACCTTGCATATTTTTCGAGAAATATCCGAAATTTCACAAAAACCACATTTTTACCCAGAACTCTTGTATTCATACATGTACAACAACTTGGAATTTGAGTGCCATCTTTACTGGATTCTGTGAAACTTGATGTAAATTACATACATAAATTTATCATGTTATGGACGCATGTTTCTGTGATACTTGGTCTAAAAGTGAAGTAAATTTTCCAGGTTGGACATTACCAAAATCAGAACAAAGCTGGGAAAAATTAAAGAACCGAAGAGGTGGGATGTCTGTCCTGTGCTCCGCCAAAAATGCATGCACATATTAAGGTGGCCATGTAACTTTGTGAATTAGGTCAGGTTCACCCATCTATTAAAGTGATCGTAATCTGATCAGTTCTCTTAAGTTTATGATGTGTCTTTGTGCCCAATTTTAAGCAAAACATTTCCAGGCATTTTTGAAATATTGTGGTGGCATACATTGATTGGCTTAACACTTGCATGTACACACAGACAAACTGACAGATGGATGAACAGCCTAAAAAAAACATATATCTCTTCCCCTAGCATCAGGCATTATAAAAATTCATACTTTTTTGGGGAAGCTATATGCAGTATTGTAAATATGCATACTATTTTGAGTGATATTGTACCCACAAAGCAAAAGAGTGGGGACAAAAGCATAGATATGTTAACATCAACACATTTCAGGCTTGCATACATATTTATCAGTACAAAGAAAAAACAAAAACAAAAAAAACAACAAAAGTATGAAAAACCAAAACCTCCTAAAACAAGAAGTTGGCATGATTTTAATTTGCAGACAGACAGCTGAGAGGACTTACTTCACCAAAACTTTCTACTGTTCTCATTTGAACTTTGCCCCCATTGGCACGATATCTAGCGAAACAAAAATGCAAGTTGTAAAAGCTGGCTGTACAACTGAATATATTCATATATTCAATACAGATGATATGTTTAAAACCCAAGTTTTTGTATTATTGTACATCCCGAAATGGAACATAAAATTTTTGCATGAAGCAACTGACATTTTCTTTCTCACAAACTTTGAAAAAAATCAATGCTGGTATTCTGTAATCAACAACCATCTAAATTATGGTAAATCGAGATTAACTACCATTATTTTAGAACATCTGGGATACTAAATTGAAGTATGGGAGATATTGAAGGCATGAAAAGGCACTGAAAAAGTATCATATGGTATGTTTGTTCGGGATTGACATCTGTCACCAGATACAAGATGTCTATGTATACATTTACATCAAGTCAGCTGTGTAGTTTATCAAGTGCTCTGATTTATAGTCTGATACATTACACTTGGACAGATATGACCGGGAAGGGGATGGGGGAGGGGTGTCCCCCTGGAACCAGTAATAATTTTGCCTCAGTACAAGGTATAGAGTAGTACCCCCAAAAAATGAGAAAATTAAAAAACAATGGCTGGTATGAAGTGTGGTTTATAGCGGGGCTATCATTAGGTATGAATGGTAAATAACAACTACAGAACAAGAGGATCATGATGATCCTGTGCTCTGCTGACTGGAATCTGCTTTTATAATATTGCAACACATGTACTTGCACTGTAGTCTGTATTAGTATTGCAATAATACATTTTTTCACGATACGATATGTATCTCGATACAAGAGTCACGATACAATACGTGCAGCTAAATAACGGATATAAATCAAATTTATATATTCTTTTATCACTTATTCTAAATTCATGCTCTTATTTTTTAAAATTAAAGATAGAGTTTATATTTGCCAATAGATGTAAAATAAAATGATAAATGATTCAAATGTAAAATAACTCCAAAATGTAAAGCTAAAAAGTTTAATGCCTTACAATGAAATTTATTAAAATTATAGATTCTTTAAAAAATTGTGATCTAGATTATAATCAATGTGCAACTGAAATATCATTACCATTTGCTTTCTTTGCTGTCATCATGTTCATGTGGAGCCTATCAAATTCAAAGTCTCACAAGTTAAAAAGAGTTCAGAAACATATCTAAGCTTTCAATATTTCCAACAAAATTGCAGTCAAATGATATTTTGAGCTAGTGTTTTATAACTAGTATAAGCAGTAATACATGTATGTTTTATCCTGCTGTTATTCATTAATGTACAGATTCATTTTGCAATTAAATGAAACCAGGCTTAAAAGGCCTACTTGAGGCTTGAAACTCTTCAATCCTGTCTTGGCAGACAGCAAAATGCAATACAGCTGGGATGAAGGTGCTGTCCCCTATTCAGAACTGATGTAACTACATTATGGTGTCCCGTACTTGAATGCTTGTGCACATGTCTGCATGAAATTTTGGTTTTACTCTGCACATTTAAAGGATTTTATTACCATGGTTTGGTCATTAACAGCTTGATATCAACATCTATGAAAACTGTATGTATTGTGGAAGTGTTTGTTCGTGTTTAGGGCCTTTGATAAATGTTCAAACTCAATGGCAATGCATTCACTGCTGCCGGCTGCCATGTTGCCGCTTACTTCTCCCATGCTAAACTCTTTCTTTCGCTGTTGGACTGGACACCAGAAAATAAAATAAATAAAAACTGACACGTACGTTCTTCATTCTGTTGTTGACAATTTTTTCTGGTATATGGCAATAAGAATATTTGCAACAATATTTTTGTACATGCATGCATGTTTTCAATATGTCTTGAGACTGTCATGCCGATAAATCATGTATCATTTTTTTTTCGATACACAGACTCACAATTCGATATGCATGTCGTGGTTTCTTATATTGTAGTGCACCGATGCACAGGTGAATTGTTACATCCCTAGTTTGTATAGCCATATACATGTACATGTACAGTGGTACCATCAGTATTTGAGAAGAAGTCGAAATTGTAAATACAATAGTGCAATACATCCACTGTATTGCTATATATACATATACAGTGGCAGCACTCATTTAGTTGCAAAGTTTGATATCCCGTAACTTTGTCAAAAATTACCATATCCACATAATTTTTGCAAACTTTTATTCTCTAAAGACCAACTACATTCTGATACAATTTTGAGCAATTCTGTTGAGCCATTCTGGAGTAGAAGTCGAAAATAGCCTTAACACACAAAAATTCATAACAAAATAGAAAAAAATTGCAGTGCCACCTGGTGGCCAAAATAAGAACTGCTTGGCCCAAGGTGACCCTATATACAATATCAAAGCAATTGGCCATGTAGTTCTTCAGGTGAAGAAATTTTTTTTTTTTTTTCAAAAAATAAATTTAAAAATTCATAAAAAATAGGAAAATTATTGCATCATCATCTCCTTCACAAACTTGGTCTACCTGGGGAACATCCATGTGCAAAATCAAAATGTTTCATGTAGCAGTTTTTGAGAAGAAGACGAAAATGTAAAAAGTGTAATGACAGACGGATGGATGTCTCTAGTATGATACACTTATGTAGAAAAACATGACCCATGTTCATAAATCTCAAACCCAACAATGACAGTAAAGAGATTCCAGAGTTACGAAAGCATCAATTATATATCTTCCAATACCAATGTGAAGAGACAAATTTCCCTCCTGACTTGAGACAGGTAGTCACCAAAAAAAGGCAACTGCTGGTTATAAACTGGTCCTCTCAACCTTTGAAAAAATAAATGAGTTTTGAGTTTGAGTTTTGAGTTTGTTTGAAATATTCTTCATTAAATACAGACTATAGTGTTTCCAAAATGTATAGGCCCAACCACTCAAAATCCAAATTTTATTACTTCTGCAAAAAATAAAAAGAGAATTGGTCGGCCTATCACTATTTTGGTTCTTCTGACTACTTTGTCAGCTGAGTATATAGCAAAATTAGAAAGTAGGCCTATAACCTTTTTGTGATATCTATGAATCTTGAACATTATGTTATTAACAAGTTAATGAGTATTGCAGAGCAATACACAGTCCCCCGCTCGTCGCCCACGAGGTTGAATGGACTACTATATAGGGGTGTGACCTAGATGAAAAAAAAAGTTATGGCCCGGACAAGATTTTTCATACATATGTATTCTGTGACCCAGATATTTGACCTAGTGACCTACTTTTGGCACACGATACACCTCTATCCTAGGAAGTACAAACACATTAAATTTGGTAGCTGTGGGTGTTATGGTGTTGGAAATATGGCCCGCAGAAGCTTCGGCTGGACGGACGGACTGACGGACGGAGGGACAGAACACATTTCCATGTTAAGTTTCACATTTGTGTAAAACTTCATCTATCTAAGCTGTAGGTGTTATGGTATTTGAAATATGGCCTGGACAAGGTTTTACACGGAGTTTATACTGTGACCTACATATCTGACCTAGTGACCTATTTTTCCTCATAACACATTTTCAAGTCACAATGAAGTAACAGGTAAAATTTCATTACAAGAAGTCAAAAGTAACACAAAATTATAGTCAGGACGTGAAAATACTGAACATTTACAAATCACTGTGACCCACATATTTGACCTGGTGACCTAGTTTTGCTTTATGGCACATTCTTAGATTAAGCTTCACATTTGTGTAAAATTTAATTAATCTAAGTAAAAGGACAAAAAAGTTATGGCCCGGACAAGATTTTGAATGGATTTCACAGTGACCTAGATATTTGACCTAGTGACCTACTTTTGCCATGTGACACAACAACTCCCCAGGTAGTATTAAAATGATAAATTTGGTAGCTGTAGGTATTATAGTAAGGGAAATATGGCATGGACAAGGTTTTACATGGAGTTTACACTGTGTGACCTAGATATTTGACCTAGTGACCTAGTTTTGCGTCGTGACACACTTTTAGGTCACAATACATTATCAGTAAAATTTTATAACAAGAAGTCAAATTTTTTTAAGAATTACAGTAAGGACATGAAAATACTGTACATTTATGTATTACTGTGACCCAAATATTTGACCTAGTAACCTAATTTTACTTTACGACACATTTCCATGTTAAGTTTCACATTTATGTAAATTTTCATCTATCTAAGTAAAAGGACAAAAATGTTATGGGCCCGACAAGTTTTTACATGGATTTCACATTGTGACCTAGATTTTGAACTTAGTGACCTACTTTTGCCATGCTACACTCCAGCACCCCAAGAAGTATGCACATAACAAAGTTAGTAGCTGTAGGTATTATGGTATAAGAAATTTGGTGCTGACAGGGTTTTACACAGAATTTTATACTGTGACCTATATATTTGACCTAGTGACCTAATTTCCCCTCATGACACACTTTTAGGTCAAGGTACATTATCATGTAAAATTTCATAAAAAGAGGTCCAAAAGTTAAAAAAATTAGAGTCAGGACCTGAAAATTCTGTATATTTACATATCGTGGTGACCCAAATATTTGACCTAGTGACTTAGTTTTGCTTTATGACACTTTCTTAGACTAAGTTTCACATTTGTATAACATTTCATGACTCTAAGTAAAAGGACAAAAAAGTTATGGCCCGGACAAGATTTTTCATACATATGTATTCTGTGACCCAGATATTTGACCTAGTGACCTACTTTTGGCACACGATACACCTCTATCCTAGGAAGTAAAAACACATTCAATTTGGTAGCTGTGGGTGTTATGGTGTTGGAAATATGGCCTGGAGAAGCTTCGGATGGACGGACTGACGGACGGAAGGACGGAAGGACGGACAGACGGATGGACGAGGTGCAAACCTATAGTCCCCCACCAAGTGGGCGGGGGACTAATAAGCTAAGTGATTGAATCACTGTTATAGAGTATCCATTGCAAGGAGCAGACTTCTACAAGTCCCTCACCAACTGAACTTCTACAGATGGACATCTCTAGTATGATACACTTATGTAGAAAAACACGACCCATTTTCATAAATATCAAAGCCAACAATGACAGCAAAGAGATTCCAGAGTTACCAAAGCATCAAGATATATCTTCCAATACCAATGGATGGACTACAGATGCAAACAGATTCTGTAACCTCTGCTGACTTACATGTCAGCAGAGCTAAAAATGCCCCATGACCACAATAAATAAAACCCCTTCAACCCCCTCCCATCAACATCTGTGGCATACACTCTGACCTTCATGGTACAGGGATGGATGTGAGAGACCACTTAATGCCACAAGGGCATCACTCTGAGCCACTTTTCACACCAAGACTAAGCAAAGAGAGTGGAATGAATATGTACATCTAATGCCTATCTGTAAAATCATACAAAATATTAACTGTTTTAATCAGGTGATGGCTGGATAAATATTAATCTGAGTTTGAAAAGGCAAAATGTATAAACAGATACGTCCCTGTAGCATGCGGGTCAACAGATATCAGTTACACCACAGTTTACTTATGTACACAATGTAAATGCACAGTTTCTTTAACAGTTAAAAAATCTCCCTGGCTGGCATTGGTAAGAATTACTTCATACATATAATTATCAAGATTTATAGATTATGACTCTTCATACACGAAGATCCAAAATAAATGATTCATACTTCGCCATTAACCATGGAAGGTAGAAACGGCACTCAACAATGAAAATAGTGGAGAATATACCATGCCTGCAAAAGAAAAAAGAAAAAGAACAAAACAGAATGAAAAGGCAATCAGAGATGGCTGAATCCATACCCCCTTGCCTCATTTATAACCTTGCTTATCACAGGTCTCATTTTGGAAGGACTGCAGTCAACAAAAATAGGCTTTCACTGTGATCCAGATACATGATCTAGTGACCTACTTTCATGCATGACATACTCTTGTATCCAGATACACAGGTGTGTAAGGTTTCATGATTCTAATTCAAAGGACAATAGAATTACAGCCCAGGCATGAAGTGTAATCTCGTTTAACATAAATGTATCACCCTGACCCAGATACTTGACCTAGTGACCCACTTTGGTTCCATGACACACCTTTAGGTCAAGCTATATGTGTGTGTCAAGTTTGATGAAACTAAATTAAATAGTAAAGGCACTATAGACCAGATATGGTTTTATACAGATCTATATCATTGTGACCCAGATACCTGACCTAGTGACTTACTTTTGGTACATGACACACCCTGCTGTGTTGATGCACCTGTGTCTAAAGTTTCATTAATCTAACTTGAAAGACAAGTGAGTTATAGCCTTGGCACAAAAAGAGTAGACCAGATACATGCCCTAGTGACCTACTTTTGTTTCATGACACAGCTTTAGGTCAAGATATATGTGTGTGTCAAGTTTCATGAAACTAAATAATAAGGGAATAATAGCCCCGACACAATCTTATTTGGATATGTCACTGTGACCCAGATGCTTGACCTAGTTACCTACTTTGGTACATGACACATTCTTATGTATAGATGCATCTGTGCACAAAATTTTATTAATCTAAGTTAAATAGTAAACGAATTATAGCACAGACACGATTTGAAAAGAATAAATCACTGTGACCCAGATACTTGATCTAGTGGCCTACTTTTGGTACATGACATACCATTATGGCCAGATGCACCTTCGTGTAAAGTTTTATTAACATAAGTTATAGGGCAAGTGAATAATAGCCTGGACACGAATAGCAGAGACCCAGATACTTGGCCTAGTGACCTACTTTTGGTTCATGACACACCTTTAGGTCAAGATATATGTATGTGTCATATTTCATGAAACTTAGTTAAACAGTAAAGAAAAATTAACCTGGACATGATCTTACAAGAATATGTCACTGTGACCCAGATACTTAACCTAGTGACCTGCTTTTGGTACATGACTCATCCTTATGTATAGATGCATCTGTGTATAAAGTTTCATTAATATAAGTTAAGGTATGGAATAATAGCCCAGAGACAGTTTTACAAAGATATGTCAATGTGACCCAGATAGGTGACCTAGTGACCCACTTTTAGTACATGATACACCTTAGGTCTGAATATGTTTGTGTGTCAAGTTTCATGAAACTAAGTTAAATTGTAAAGGTATTATAGCCTGGACATAATTTTACAACAAAATGTCATGGTGACCCAGATACTTGATCTAACAAACTACTTTTACTTCATGACACACCCTTATGTTTAGGTGCACAGTGTGTAAAGTTTCATTAATCTAAGTTGAAAGACAACAGAATTACAGCCTGGATATGAAATGTAACATAGTTTTACCTGATTGTATCACCGTGACCTAGATACTTGACCTAGCGACTTACTTTTGTTTCATGACACACCTTTAGGTCAAGGTATATATGTGTGTCAAGATTCATGAAAGGAAGTTAAATAGTAAACGAATTATAGCCTGAATACAATCTTATAAGTATATGTCACTGTGACCCAGGTACTTCACCTAGTTACCTACATTTGGTCCATGAGAACTCCTTATGTGTAAGATGCATCTGTGTGTAAAGTTTCATTGATCTAACTTACATGTCAAGGGAATTATAGCCTGGGCAAGATTTTACAATAATATGTCACTGTGACCCAGCTATTGGACCTGGTGACCTCCTTTTGGTACATGACACACCCTTATAAATGTCCAGATGCACCTGTGTGTAAAGTTTCATTAATCTAAGTTGAAGGACAATGAATCAAAGCCTGGTCACGAAAAGCAGAACGAAGCGAAGCATGGAAAAAGTTATTACTTTATGCCCCACCTCCGGTAGGAGGAGGCATAATTATTATTATTATTATTATTTATTTACTCCTTAACCTGGGTTACAGGCTCAGTGCAGTAGCACTAGTCTCCCACCAGGCCTTTGATGGTACAATATGGTAGATAACTGATAGAAGAGCATATCAATGGAATTCACACATTCCTGGCATAAATATGACTGAGTCAATAGCTTCTCTTGGCACAGGTTGGATGCACTGGGTGGAAAACTATTGACCTAAAGGGCATGCCATCATGAACAGTCTTACATACAAATCTCAGCAAAAAAAATTTCTAGTTACAAGAAATTTAAGTAAAAACAGTAACGCAGATGACAATTTACATCTGGGTGCCTTTGGGCAATTTGAGCAGCAACAGGTTAAGGTTTGAGTGATCTTTATATGTCTAGTGCACAGGGCTTATAGTAACAACGAAACATTCAGTAGTTAACCATTTTGGAGACTGAGTCAACAGGTTTCCTCTGCAAGCTTTGGGCACCATGTGCTCAGAGTGTGCATAGGAAAGCTGTTGATTGATGATACATTATTCTGAATAAAAAACAAGAGGGCTTGTGAATAGTTCATGCTCAGCTGACCTAGAAATATTCCCTAAAATTTTAAAGTCCCAATCTTAATCGAGCAGAGCAAAGTTGAGTTAAATTACACTTTGACCTGATAACACTGACCCATATATGCTTGTCTAACTAGTGACCCACTTTTTACAAGACACATTTTCAGCCTGATATATTTGTGTGCAAGGTTTCATGAACAGAGCCAATGAACACAAATATAACAAGCCCAACAGAAATATTAATAGATATCAAGTTGTGACAAGGTCCTTGACTTAGTGACTTACTTTTACTACACAAGATGCATGTTCAGTCTGTATTCATGTAAGTGTGAGGTTTCATAAAACAGGATGAAAACAAAAGGACGTTACACATGTACCTGAAATAAAACATGGCTCACACATATATCGCTGGCCCAGAAGCATGACCTTGTAACTTAGATGTAGGCCTACTACATGACTTGTCTTCAAGCGAGATTTCATGAGACAATCAAAACAAGATTGAGGACTGTGTGAACAGCCCATCCTCAGCTGACCTTGACCTTTAACCCATAATAAGTCCCACTCTAGTCTACAGGGTGAGGATTTTGGAGAGGGAGTAAAACTTGGGAGTTTCATTTGCAATCCCCATTGCCTTGCATGGTAATCAATAGGAATGTATGCATTAACTGACAAGTACCCGAATTGAATAATTTATCTAAAATCAGGGGTCCAGCGTGCCTCCACCTGGTGAAGAAATTTGATTTGCAACAAAAAGTTGCAGTGCCACCTCTTGAACACATCAAGGTCCGGGGGTCTCCAGAAGAGTGTCCCTATGCAAACTCAAAGCAATTGGCTGGTAGGTTTGGGAGAAGAAAACTCAGTTAAGATTTTGCCAAAACATGAACCAAACAAGAGGGCTGTGTGAACAGCCCATGCTCAGCTGACCTAGACATTCATCACACTTGCAGCTCAGTGAACTTGGGATAGGATCCAGGTCACCCATGTTCTGAGTAAGTCTGACCTTTATAGAAGAACACTAACATGCTCAACATCAAGGTCCAAGTTCAAGTAGTTCTCCAGTTACAGTGAACGATAAAATCCATGTGTGTTGCACTGTGACACCAGAAACAAGGTCAAGTTCACTCATGTACTGTCTAAGTATGACCCTCATAGACAAACTGTAACATGTGCAACATCAAGGTCCTAACTCAAAACAGATCTCAAGTTACCATGTAAACAGTAACATAGTATGGAATGAGTTGACAGTTACTCAGGCAAGTTGTAAGCCAAGAAGGTCTGCACTCACCTCCTCCTTACAATTGGAAACATTTCCATCTCTCGGTCTGTACATGGTCTATAATGGTACACCATATCCTTGTACGCTGCCTCCTGTAAATCATACGCAAGAACTGATTGACACACCACAAAATTGTGGTTTATTCTATTTGAGAACTGATCTTTGCCATAGAGAGTAGCCAACACTCTACAACAGGCTTGTGAGTCTGCTGGCCAATCATAATGAAATATGTTCTAACCAACACTCTATAGCAGGCTAGTTGCATCTCTTTACCAGCCCCTGCTAGACAGTAGCCAACATTCTCTAATTGCTTTCTTGTTATCAGCCTCTGCTGGACAGTAGCCAATGCTTTCTTGGTGTCCCATTGCTTATCTTGTTATTAGCCCCTGCTAGATAGTGAACATTCTCTAGTGATCTAATAGTGTATGTGCGTGAAATGCATGAGTGAACATGAAAAACAATAGAAAGTCCTGCAAACTTTGATAAATTTGAATAAAATATGTATTCCACTATTGACTGGGCATTTCACAAGTTAGGTAATACTATGTAAAGTACTAAGTGTGACTAAAAGACTTTCTTTTCAGCATTTTTCATACAAAGTGTATCCCTGGTTTCTGTGGGCAGTTTTTAGGGAAAATGTACATATTCCTAGTGTATTTCTTTGTAAAATACCCACACCCTTGCAGGACATCAGGCAAGACCATTGGGACGTGACTTGTGCATTCAGCTATTAACACGGCAATTAAGCCATTGTTCTTGTATACTCGCACATGGGTTATTGCTTATCTTGTTATTAGCCCCTGCTAGATAGTAAACATTCTCAAGGGGTCTAACTGCTTTTCTTGTTATCAGCTCCCACTAGACAGTAGCCAACATTCTCTAGGGGACCTCATGACTTCTCTTGTCATCAGACACTGCTTGACAATAGCCAACACTCTCTAATAGTTTAATTGCTTATCTTGTTATTACCTGGATAGGCAGTAGCCAACCCTCCCTATAGGCTTGCTTGCTAAATCTTATTATCACCTGGCTAGACAGTAGACAATACTGGGGGCTAATAGACCTGTTCATACCGACTTTTCCAGACCTTAATTAATTATGCATTCCATTGTTGGCCTGATTGCCCTATCAGCTAGTGGCCGAGTCGGGCCCACGCTTTCATATGTTCACAACAGATGCCACGGATAACACTAGTGATTATAGTATGGATTGTGCTGAACAGTGCAAATCTTTTACCTAAAATGTCACATCGGTGGTGAAATGTGCATTTTTAGTTTGCTGATGGTTTGATTTTTCATCAAACCCAAGCACATCCTGTGTTTTACTTTCTGATCCTTCCACGTTGAATCCGGCCAGCGTGGTTGAGCACAAAATGTAAACAAAGCAGGGTGCACTTCTCAAACATGGGCCGAAGTGAACTGAATAAACCAGAGTCCTATGAACTGGTCTATTGCTTATCTTATCATCACCCTGCTTCCTGGAGGTGACTGGGATATTAAGGACTGCCTTGACAATTTTAATGCCATGGCATATGACCTACCAGTATAACCTTCCTTATAGAATTTTGGCATCAGAAGTCTGCTGAAAATGTCTTAAGTACATGTACATGTAAAAACACTCAACTTGCAATAATGAACTTAAAATTCAGAAGGGGGTGGCCATATCATGCATTTTTCAAGTTGTTGACATTTAAGAGTTAATATGTGACCAGGTTGCCCTCCACCCACAAAAGGGGCGGGGGGGGGGGGGGGGGTATTTTCATGATCCTGATTGAGGCTATAATTTTCTGTGAACCATGAAGGACCACACGTGTTAAGTCACTCAGTATGACAATCTATATACTGTATGCTGTAAAAATGCTTATATATTATATTTAATTTTCAAGACATGAACTAGATTCTCCTTTACCCCCTACCCTCTGCCCCCCCCCCCCTTTTCAGGTCTTCCTTCTGGTGCCAATAAAAAAGTTTCATATCAACCAGGCTATGAGCCATCATAGATCATGTCACCATGGCTACAGGCCTACACCTTATCATTATGAACTGGTTCCTGACAATTTGGATATATCCATACAAGTTACATTTACATTATACTTCTATCTTCCCTTTGGAACTACAAACACGGTGCAACTGCAGCATACTCACATTTCTGTCATCATCAAAGAATTGGTATCCTGATAATAAGGATATGCCAGCTTCTTTGGCTTCTGTTGAATGATAGATCTGATCATAATGGTCCCAAGAATCCTGGCTCCATTTTCTGGAAAAATAACACACATTTAAGCTTTCACCCTTAACCCAATCAAAACCGACTGGTAGTCAAATGTAATCTGCTTCAATGTTTCTGACCAATTTTTAAAAGTATAACGACACACAATTTAAATTAGAATTGTAAATGAGACGTATCCAGATAAAGGGAGCCAGATCAACAGCTTTCCTTGGCATTGGTTGGGCAATGAACACCAAACACAAGGCAAGGAAAGCTGTTGACTCAGCCTCAACTCAAGGAGGCAAGAGTTTAATAAGGCAAAGCAACTCTACTTCAGCCAATCAGTATTACATGGTAGGTTGCCCAAGGTAGAACTGCACATTGAGACAAAGCTCTTCCCCCGGCTGAATGTTTGCAGACAATGGAAGGTTGAATTGTTATTATTTAACGTTAATAAAGGGTACACTGGCAGCCATTGCCAGTAAAACTTCCTCATTCAATCTCTTGACTTTTGAATATACATTTAAAATAGTGTCTGCATGCAATTGGCCAGTTGTGCACATCTGCAGTGCCAGAGGCACACTGTATATGATATCATGCTACTTACAGAATTAAGACTGCAGTGGGTCAAAATACACAATGTATGCCACACATGGCTAGAATTAAATAAGGGTGTACCTTAAGGATCTATTTTGGGTCCTATATTCTTTTAGCATCTTCATGAAGGCCATGAGCTAATCTATCAAGTGTAAACTATACAATTATCCTGACAACACCATCAGTCACTCTGACATGAGTACCACTGGTGGTGTTTTTTTTTTTTACTCTCACAACACAAAGTAACGTGGCTCTAGGCTGGTGCTGCATGAAATCTTCGGGCGAGCGTGAAATCAGTCTTTGGGAAGCTTAAAGGCTGCTTTTATGGAGTCAAAAATCATAAACGGTTGTCTTTAAGGATCCAAACATGTTTTTAGTTTGCCGATTTCCCTCAAGGAGACATGTTCTTGGCCTGTGATAAACTCGTCCGTTCACAAGATCCCGCTTAAAGTACCTCTAATGCTTCGTATGAAGCCCATAAGAGGGCAGTTTAAGGATAAAATTATTATCAAAGAGAATTCAAGTGAGTTAACCTTGAAACACTAGTCCGGTCAAGTGTTATTAAAATTCATAAAACATTGATTTCGTGTTGAAAAATTTTACAAAGTACATGCCGTATAAAGCACACATCATGAGTCTGAGGCCCTTCACAATATATCTGTACTAACAGCCACTTTGTTGAAACTAATGGAAAGGATATTCCTGCGAGATCCACCCAACCATTGGACAGGCCAGTGCCGCCTTTAAGACGTGGACACCCCAGAGCATGAAAATCATGTATGGCTTTAAGACATATACGGCCCAGAGCGTGAAACGTACATCCGGGCGCAGAGGTATGAGATCCTTGAAGAATGATCTTGATGGGTGGATTCTTTTAAGAAACTCTCTTTAAGGAAGGTAGTTTTGGACGCCTTTTTCACTCTGAAGCTGGTTGGATGAAAACTAAATGACTGCTAATCCTGATCAATTTCAGGAAAGGTACATTTATCTATGTGTAAAAGTACCCAAATTGAAAAAAAAAAAAAAAAAAATCTTTAAAAATCAGAAATCCACAGCAGTGCCACCTAGTGAACAACTTTGTCTGATCCTTTCACAAGCAACATATACACCAAGTTTCAGCTTATTCTCAGACAAATCATCAAAAGGCTCATGGAAAGAAAATTACCACATTTGAAATTCAGGTCACCAGAAATTTCAGGGCATACTTGGACAGAGACCTGGAAATGGATGAAGAAGTTGAAAATATCTTTCACCCAAACATTCATGAAAAATAAAATAGCGAAAAATTGCAGTGCCACATGGTGAACGAATAATGTCTACATGTCCCCTGAAGTGTCCCAATATAGCTTTGAAGCAAATGGCTTCGCAGTTTTTAAGATTTTAAAAGATTTTTTAATAGTTTGCCAAAACCAGAGGGCTGTGTGAATGGCTCATGCTTGGCTGACTTAAGCTTGTTCAAAAAAACCACAGCAGCAACTGAACAGACCTGTGCTGAGCTTTAGCTGAATGCATATACATTATATGTATTTATAAGTTTTGCCTAAAGAAAAATTCATTAAAAATATAAATTTTACTGGAGCATGAGAAATTGAAGAATATTTAAACAGAACTTTAAAAAGAACATTGCTACTTGGTGGAGAAAATACAGTGTGCATGACATTGAGCGTTAGAATGCCCACTGACTTACATGGCAATCAATAGGAAAGGTCCATTTACTGGTAAGTACCCAAACTGGAAAAAGTTTGTCAAAATCAGGAATCCATAACAGTGCTATGTAGTGAGCAACTTTGTTTGATCCTTTCACAAGGAACATATCCGCTAAGTTTCTGCCTAATCTGAGTGACAGTTCTGAAGAAGTTGAAAAAAGCAAAAACACACTAAAAATAAAAAATCATAGAAAAATAGAAAAAAAAATGCAGTGCCACCTGGCAAACAAATGAAGAACTAGGAGTGTTCCTGCATGATATCAAAGTAATTGGGTGAGCACTTTCGGAGAAGATTTTTTAAGATGTGCCCACATAAAGAACAAAAAAATCATTTATTTTTTTTAAAAAATCAATGAAGCAAGACCATTTAAACAACCTTGGTAGAGACCCACCCATGGTACCTTGGCAACAAGTTTGAAGGGAATCTAGCTGACTGTTTCAGAGAAGAAGTTGAAAATGTGAATTAGCATTACAATACCCATTGACTTGCACAGTAATCAACAGTAAAGGTGCATTTACTGAGAGTACCTGAATTGAAACAATCGTTAAAAAATCAGGAATCCACAGCAGTGCCACGAAGTGAACAACTTTGTTTGACCCTTTCACAAGGATCATATCCACTAAGTTCCACCTTGATCTGAGTGACAGTTCTGGAGAAGTCAAATACAGCAAAAACACACACACACAAAAATTTAAAATTGGAGCATTACCTGGTGAACAAATTGAGAATTAGGAGTCCCTAGGACTCTTCCTGTGTGATATCAATGCAATTAAGTGAGTGCTTTTGAAGAACATTTTTTAAGGCTTGCCCAAAAAAGAACAAAAAACCAGGTAACACAAAATACAAAATCACTGGAGTGTGAGCATTGAAACAAAAATGTTGGAGACCCACCCAAGGTACATTGCCACCAAGTTTGATATGAATCTGGCTGACTGTTTCAGAGACAAAGAATGCCCATTGACTTACATAGTAATCAACAAGAAAGGTACATTTACCAATAAGTACACCTGTCCAATTGAACAAATGGTTAAAAATCTGGAATGCACAGCAGTGCCATCTCACTTTTTAGCTCATCTGACTGACAAGTCACCTGAGCTAAAAAAAACAACAACAAAAAATCACTAAAAATCCAAAAACAATTGGAGCAAGACCGATTGAAAAAATTTTCTAGAAACACATCTCACATGTATCCCCACCAAGTTTGAAGAGAATACGGTCTGTGGTTTTGGAGAAGAAGTTGAAAATGTGAAATGCGAACAGATATGTGATGGCTGGACAACTGATAACAGACCACTACCCACCCTATAAGCTCAGCTGACTGAGAAGTCATCTGAGCTAAAAATGTTCCTTCCACATGCTATCCACAGAACTCAAGTTCACTTACAAGCCAGGCTTCTGTGCCTTTGAAGGCCAACAGACCTGTTCATACCGAGCTCTGCCGAACTTTTCCGGACCGTAATTAATTATGCATTCCATTGTTGGCGTGATTGTCCAATCAGCAAGTAGCTAAGTCGGGCCCATGCCGTCATATGTTTACAACAGATGCCACGGCAAACGCCAATGATTACAGCATGGATTGTGCTTGACAGTGCAAATCTTTTACCAAAAATGTCACATCAGTGGCGAAACGTGCATTTATAGTTTGCTGACGGTTTGATTCTTCGTTAAATCCAAGCACATCCTGTGTTTTACTCTCTTATCCTTCCACGTGCAATCCTGCCAGCGTGGTCGAGCACAAAATGTAAACAAAGTACCGTGCGCTTTCCGACGTGAACCGAATAAACCCGAGTCCTATGAACAGGTCTACTGAAGCAGCTTTTGACACACATGTGGCACTCTGGATGATTGATGCACACTCAACACTAAACAGGACACAGTACCAACCAAAGAAGTAGCAGTTACCCAGAAATCTAAATTGCTTCATCTTAGCTTCATTCAGCACTTGTGTATCAAATTTGAGCAAAATGGCTAGCTGTTCAAACATTTTGAGACATTGTGAACACAACATTGACTGGACAGGAGTATTAAAGAATGGCTGAAGCTGAAAACATAATGTCTCCTCATCCTTGGAGGACAGCACAAAAAGTTATTGTAACTTGCATGGTCCCCAATTATATGAAGTCACTTACTTCAGGAGGTCTGGGTCCACACCAGGAGTTTTCTCAGCTGTTGGACGAAATGTTCCCGCAGCACCATCACTGGTGGTTTCCTTGTTAAACTTGTCCGCTATGATGGTGATTGCCACATTTGGGATTGCTTCCTGGATCTGTACAGCAGTGGACAGCCCCACAACCCCAGCTCCAATCACTGCAACACGCGGCGACGCCATGGCTCCTGAAAGAACACAGACATAAAACGATAATACCAGTCATAATGTAACACTTTGCCTGCAACTATCATGACAACATTCGTTCTCACCTCAACTACATGTATACCGCATAGACCCAATAATTATTGTGAGTTATATTTATATATATATATATATATATATATATATATATATATATATATATTATACTGGCACTTGACAGCACTTTTAAAACTTGCTGATTTTGCTTTACCTGTATGGATTTTTCCCACTTGATGCTCAGGCTACATTAACACCAATTTCCATTCTTTCCAATATGTCACAATTCTTTTATCAGCAGAACCACTCAAACAAGAGGACTGTGACAGTCCTGCCAGTGTACTCAGCTGACTATGTACACACAGGCAACAGTGGCCCTGTAACAGATCAACTGCCAAGATACTGTGAACTGCTAACAAGAGGCTCATGGGCCTAATGCTCTGCTGGCACCATGGCTATATTGCATCTTTACATTTCAAAGTAGTGACTTCTCAAGTGGCTTCTGAACATATAAAGCTTATGCACATTAAGAGCATAAAATGTCCACCAGATGGCACTTCACTCGATATGTAATCATAGCTTATTGGTGCAATTCCTGTGATGGATATTGTTGCATACATGTGCCAAGGCAACAATGAGCGAGTCCTTAACTTTGACCTCAGTGATCTTAGGACAGAAGATCAAGGACACCCAGATTTTGTAATACAAGAGGCCCATAGGCCTGGTGCTCTGCTGACATTGGCATTTATGTCCAAGCCACACCCTGCCAGTACACAAACACCTCTTTTAACTTTACAGGCATGGTTACCTTACAAAAATATGTTAAGATCACTGATATTATATAAAATTTTAGCTTTGGACATAGTCTACATATCCTATAAATTTGGCAAGTCTAATCCAATTACTTTTCCAGATATGGAATTTTGCATCTTAAAACACATTTTGGCTCACAATTTCTGTCAAATTATATGTGGCGCCACTAGTATCATTAGCAACTTAGACTTTCACCTCCCCACAATCTCTCCAAATTTGGTGAAGATCTGCCAAAAACTAAAGATGATAGGGTGTTCACAAGATTTTCACATTTTGACTCCTATACTACATAATAATGTAGGTTGCGCCACCAATATCAAAAGGAGCCTAGATTTTCATACACCCCATATGGGGTTGTGTACAAAAAAACTTTCCAAAACTTGAAGAAAACCTCGGAAAGGGGAAGGGGCTAATGCCAAAATCGGATTTTCACCAATTCTTTGGAAAAGGCAAGTTATTAGGTACTTCTAGGACTTCAAATGATACATTTAACTTGAAAACAACTGTACGTAGACAGAAAATATCTTGCAACCTCAAAATGAAACAACACAAAGGCAATCCGACACAGAAAATAGACAGTGATTTTATTGTCAACAGAATAAAAAAGATTGCGATGAGCGATAATAGGGGCTTCTACCTGCTGATGTTTCAAAAGCTTCATTACAGCTTAAAATTTTTGCTTTCTTTACAGAGTACTCCATTTTGTATGTTCATTGCACATATTTTACCAAATTCTTTCTAATGTAATTCTTTCTAGATGGCACACTTATCAGTAAATCTTGGCAAGCACCACATGCATTCATGCAATGTTAAATAACTTCACTAGTTAGTAAAGTACAATAACAAAGAAAAAAAAACCCTTTTTTGAGGAATTTGGTAGCTTGGACAAAAGAATATGAAGAAAGTTGAAGGAGATATTTTTGATATCTTTGACAGTTCTGTGAATAAAAACAGGCCCATCATAAGCAGATAAGCATCACAAAAACCTTGCAACACTTCACAAGATAAATTGCTTTCAAAATCAAACATTTTAAATATAAACACTGTTAAAATTGGGCAAGCCTTGAACACCGTCCACAAAAATGCTGCAAATATATGAGGAATTTGTCAGTCTCTGTGTAATTGTGCAGGACAGGTTGAAGCACAGTGTGGCAGTAAAGAAAGCATGTACAAGAAATATGGAAAGTGAATCAGGGAGATGAAAAGATGGTTACAACAGTGATGGAGAACATATTCCAGGAAATTGGTGATACTGGATAGGGAAGGGGGGAGGGAGTAAATTTCCATCCATGGTTTTATTGGAAAGGTTTTTTTTTTTTATTTTTTATTTTTTTGTACATGACTTCCAAGTCCTGAAAGTTGTACTTGGCTATCTTGAAAACTGTGGACGGTATCGTGCTTACAAGCAAAAGTTTAACCACGGACAGAAGGACATGAGGGGTTGCGTTAGCTCTGTGACCTTTGGTCAGCAGAGCTAAAAACTTACTTGCAGATGAAAGCTTACTACAACCGCTGGTGTACTTTGGTAGCAGTGAGACAACATATGTCTCTATTCTGTGTTACAGTATAGCACTGAAGTCAAAATCCAAAGTGAAATCAGAAATTACCATTTCCAGAAGTAAGAATCACACCCATCATATCAAAACCAAAACAGCTGTGTGTGCTTCAATATTGTGACTTATCACTCAGTTACATCATAAAGGAAATTTCACCATATATACAATCTGTCCATGCCAAGACTATATATCATATCACTTGACCACACTTTGGGATCAAGGTCAGAACATCAAAATTAAGCCCTCAAAAGGAATTTTATCTTTGCTTTACAGAAAGTATTTCTTTGTGCTAGGCATAATATGCAAGGTACTTTACAGGAATGGTGACCTCACAAAAATAGGTCAAGGTCACTGATATTAAGATTCTAGCAGTGGACATGGTCTGTGTATCCTATAAATTTGGCAAGTCTAATCCAATTACTTTTCCAGATATGGATTTTTATATCTTAAAACACAGTTTGGCTCATATTTTCCGTCAAGTTATAGGTTGTGCCAGTGGCACTAGTACCATAGGTAGCTGAGACTTTGACATCCCTCATAATCCCACCACATTTCATGAAGATCCACCAAAATATTAAAGATGCTAGAGTGTTGACAAGATTTTCACATTTCAACCTATATATTACATAATAGTTTACGCGACACCACCAATATCGCACTTGACCTAGACACCCTACAAGTCCTGAAAGTTATACTGGGTTAGCCTCAGACCTGAGGACGGTATAACGCTAACAAGCAAAATTAATGGACAGATGGACTGACAGACGAGCAGTCACATAAGCTCTGCATCCTAAGATCAGCAGAGCTAAAAACTGAAAAAGCCAAAAATTTATTGGTCAATGACTGTAACAATAACCTTGGTTGACACCCACTCCATGTGGATGACAGGCAAAACAGACTCATCCCATCAACATGATGACCTCAAGTGACTGCCAAGTCAGGTGAGGTTTAAAAAAAACACAGCAACCTGATGAGTTTTATCTTATCTTGGGTACTTCAAAGACCAACTGGAGTGTAAACAACACCTTTGTTCTATTCTCTAGCATTTATTTAAATTGCTAAGGGATGTTTCAACACTTTCACCATTTTTTAAAATTGGAATTACAGTATGCAGGAGGAAGGGGGGGTTCAATGGGTCTGTACATTTTCACAGAATATGGAAAATGATGGTCAGTTTTCTGCCTGTTTTGCGCAATTTTGCTGATTTTTTTTTGAGGAAAATCATCATTTTGAAAGTACTAATTTGGGGGGAGGGAGGCAAGAAATTTAGTAGCCTAAGTACGAAAATGGTGATACTGTTGAACCATCCCTAATTGATCTGATCATCCTGATAAGGAAGGTTATTTTACCAGTTGGGGGCCTCTTGGAGGCTGCGACCCACATCTTAGACAATCTAAATGCATTGTTACATTAATTGGTAAACTGTTTATCATTGGCATGAAAGTCTCCATGGAATAAAGTGGTGTAAACAATAACCAGTTTACATTCTGAGTTTAAACTGGAGGCACATCACCAGTGTGAAAAAAGACCACCAAAAATATGCAACTGTATACAAGTACAGGAAGTTACATCAGCCAAGGCTTAAAAATAAATCCGAGATAAAAGCTCTAGTTATGAGCACTGCAGAAACTCATTGCACAGGAGGAGAGTTACAAAAGAAAACACAAAGATCATGATGAAACTGTGCTCTGTTGACTGGAATATGCTTTGAAAGTATTGCAACACATGCACTGTAGTCTGTATCTAGCTATATACATGTACAGTGGTGGCAAAGCTTGATATATAATTAATTAAAAAATGAATTTAAAAAAATTGCAGTGCCATCTGGTGTCCAAAATAAGAACCACTTGACCCCAGATGACCCTAAGTGCAATATCAAAGCAATTGGTCAAGCTGTTCTTGAGATGAAGATTTTTTTCTTTTTCAAAAAATCAATGAAAATTTCATAATAATAGAAAAAAATATTGCATCATTATCTCCTTTGCAAACTTGGTAGAGGTCCACCTGGAGAACATCCAAAATAGATGCAAAATCAAAACATTCCAAGCACCGGTCTTTGAGAAGAAGTCAAAAATGTAAATACAATAGCGATATATACTATACAGTGGAAGCACTTACCTGTGGTCGCAAAGTTTGATTTCCCATAACTTCATCAAAAATTAGCATATATCCATATCATTTTTGTAAAGTTTCATTGTCTAAAGTCAAATTATATTCTGATAAAATTTTAAGCAATTCTGTTCCGCCGTTCTGAAGAAGTCCAAAATAGCCTTAATACATAAAATTCATTTTAAAAAATCAGAAAAAATTGTAGAGCCACCTGGCAGCCAAAATAAGAACTACGTGACCCCAGGTGAACCTATGTGCAATATCAAAGCAATTGGCAAAGTAGTTCTTCAGATGAAGAATTTTTTTTTTTTCAAAAAATTTAATAAAAAATTCATTAAGAAAAATTATTACATCATCATCTCCTTGGCAAACTTGGTATAGGTCAAGCTGCGGGACATCCATGTGCCAAATCAAATATATGCATCCACGCATGTATATCTATATACTATGTACAATGATTGCACAGAAAAAAGATAGAGTCAGGGTGGTGCCACTGGTGGTATTAATTGAAACTAGCATTGATCCATGTTTTAACACATGGAATTGTTTGATGTAACATTAAATTGGGATGCAACTATAAAATTCTCACCAATTATGCATGAAGCCAAGGGTCAAACTCTTGAAAAATTTGAGGTGACTTTGACTTATTTTCAAGGTGATTTAGCACTTGAGCAAGGGTAGTCCTTCCATTGAAAGACCACCCTTAGGACAGACCCAAAAGTGGTCACATAGAGCCAGTGGTCTCTGAGTGGAGGTCAGATAACATGGGAATGATAGCACTGGGTACACACTTGACTGAGTGGTGACATGCTCACCTTTCATCTATTTGACCCAGGTTTGGTTCTGGCTGCCCAGGAGGCAAGCAGAAAGGGTTCCTACCACTCTATCTACAATGATTTTCTTCAAGTCCCTCGGTTTTTTTCACCTCAAAATTATTAGGCAGGAAAGCTGTCAACATCTGTGCCATTGGTGTGGGCTTAGCCAACTTTGCAATCCATGTTAAAACATATGGGTCTTTACTAGGGACCCAACAATTTTGTTCTTAAAAAGCAGGTGGGATCTGAATAGAGTGGTCTCTCAAAAGAGGGACAATTTTATGTTGAGACAGAATACGGCCAAATGACACTTTTTGTAGCACAAATGTGTATCATGTGGAAGTTCGATATTACACAATATGGATGACCTTGAATTACTTAATCAAGGTCACAGAGGGGTAACATTTGAGGAAATATATTTTTGTGATGAACTATTTTGCATTTTTGTCTTTTCATATTGTCATCCAATTACGTCAGCAAAGCATTAGCCCCATGGGTCTTTTGTTTATGTTTAATATCTTGCTATCATGTGAAGTTTCAAACATTAACTTACAAAGTTTGAATTCAAAATTTAAACACAGTCAGAGATTGCTAGATCTATGCACCCCACCCACCCCCCGTGACCTTGGGTTTTGGGTCAAGGTGATCCACCTTTGAACTTGTCTCAGACCTTGTGTAGGAATAAAACTATGTGCAATGAGAGAGGTCTATGTTAAAAACTTCTCAACTTATTATTTGAAAACCAAATTCACTAACATGGCTCTGTGGCCTTGGGAATTGGGTCAAGGTCACACATCTTTGAACTCATCTCAGACCTTATGTAGGACTATAAGCATGTGCAATATGAAACCCTATGCACAAAACTTTTCAAGTTATGACGTGAAAACCAAGTTCACAAAAATGGCTCTCTGACCTTGGAAATTCAGTCAAGGTCACACATCTTCAAACTCATTGAGACCTTCTTCAGGACTATAAGCATGTGCACTATCAAAGCTCTATGCAAAAAACTTTTCAAGTTATCATGTGAAAACCAAATTCACTAAAATGCCTTCGTGACCTTGGAAATTGGGTCAAGGTCACCCATCTTTGACCTCATCTGAGAACTTAAGTCAGACTGTAATCTCCTGCCATTTGAATTTTTTTTTTTCAAGTTATCATATGAAAACCAAAATGGCTCTGTGACCTTGGGAATTGGGTTACCCATCTTCGTACTGGTCCAAGAGCTGGTGCAGGACAATATGCACGCGCAATATGAAAGCCCTATGTCAAAATCTTTTTGAGTTATTGCATGAAAAGTGTCCGGATGCATGCACGCACACACAGACAAAGTATTTGCTATATGCCCCCTTCTCGGGGGGGGGGGGGGGGGCATAATTAACCTGGCATTTATTGCACTCCTATAAAATGTTATCTTATTGCAAGAAGAGAAGTGAAGTGGGCAACCAAGTCAACAATTGGGTATGGTTCTGTATTGTGTGTACATGTATTTGCCTTAGGTGGCTTAATGTGTGAAATAGCCCTGCATCTGTGCCAATCACACAAACACACACTTCAGCCGTCCTGACCTCACAAGTCAGTTCATCTGGATCCATGTGGCATGGTCAGTGTTGTTGACCTGCATTTCCCTGCTGGGAGACTCCCAGAATTTCAGGCTAAAAATGCCTACAAAATCTGCAGGATTTAGGCATATCCTACCAGAATTTATCTACGTTTTTCAAGGGTCCGCCCCATGGGGGGGACCCTTTTCTGTTTTGGGGTTGTCCATCCAGATGTCCCTCCAGACATGCACATACATGTACTCGCTACAGCCATATATACAGACTTATTTATTGCAGCCTCTGTGTATTTTGCTCAAATTTGGCAATATACTTATCTAACCTGGCAAGATGAACTGATTAGATTTTAGTGTCACCATGACCTAATTTGAGCAAATGGTGGCCTAATTACATGCTCATTAGGGCTCGTTACTGCAATATCTCCAGAATGCTCCAATGTATTTTACTCAAATTTGGCAGTATGCTTATCTAGCATGCCAAGATGAACTGATTAGATTTTGGTGTCACCATGACCTAATTTGAGCAAATGGCGGACCCTTCAGTCAACGCTTTGCGTTGAAGGTATGTCTAGTTCTTAAATGTATCATGTTATCCATCTCCCTTAAAAAAAAAAGATTAAATTTCCACTAAAAAACTTGTAACTTGTAAACAAGAAATCTACAAGTGCAAAGCTGGCATCTCTGCCAACACCACATTATTACTAGCCTGCCAGGTTTCATCCTTGAACAACTGTATGCTGTGGCTTGGTCTTGAGAAGTCAGGTTGGAGGATGATAAGCACCCTGTTATTATAGTACGGGGATTCTGTATCAACAGCCGATTTTCGCGGTAGCAGTTGAGTGGGCGTGAATGGTCTCAAGCGCTTGTGCTCTGACTTCCCTCACTGGCAACTCAGTTTGCCACTGTATGTCAGGATAGACTTGTGACGTCAGCTGGGATCCCCTCTCACTAAAGGGGATTTCCTCACCCATGCTCAGTGGCAATATCAACAGAATTTGAATGGCAGCCAGTAACCGAAAAAACATGGTTCCAAGTAAAACAAAACATGGAAATGCAACATTAACAAGTTGAATACAGTTTATAATAAAGATGATGCCCGTGTGGATCGATCAGTTTACAATATATAGGATCCATTACTCATTGTTACCTTGCATGTTAAAGGCTATATTCCACGGCTAACGGTCACATCATACCGAGCTTCAACAAGGAGGACATTGGCAGAGTGTATCCCTGGGCCCATACATTAAATTGGAGTGGACAACATTCTCTGTCATTTTTTGTGGTGAATGATCTGGTCAAATGTGTGGTGGAGGGTAGCTAGGCTGAAGCCGTACTATGTGCGCAATGCACTTTTGGCTCAGATTTGAATGGTTATCCTATAGAAAGTATCTACTGAGGTGGGTCAGTCTGCAAAAACAGTCTAAGGAATATCTCTGAAACAGTTGGTTAAATCTGTTTCAAACTTAAAATATATAAAATAATCATACATTGAGGACCTTGGGACTTTTAACTTTTTCTCAATATATCAATTACTCCGAAGTTGCAAACATGGTGCACAACATACCTCACTTGGTGCCTGGCCAAGTAAAAGCAAACATCTCCATAGCTACTGCTGTCGGCAGAGATGAATTATGATGGTGGAGCATTGCTGACAGCCCATCCATCTTTCACATGAGTCATAAATAAGGAAAAACAACCACCTAGCTTACTGCTAACAACAGTACTAACCGGCTGAAAAAGCCTCTATCTTTTTAAACCATGGAATGGCAATGTACCTCACCCATAATGCACCATAAACCGGGCTCTACAATTTACATTGTCTACAAGCCCGGGTCAAGTCAAATTCCAATCAGGGCAAGTTAAAATCTCAAAGTACTATAGCCCTGGGGGCAAACAGAAATTTTGGTTTTCTAAATGAGATTAGTACAGATGGAAAAACAAGTTTGAATAGCAGGCTAGTAAAATACCAAAACTACTTGCCCCGAGGACACCAACTGATAAAAGGAATAGCAGAGGCCTGATGAACAGATGAATAATGACCAATTCACCTGAACCTAAGTAAACATGGCAGGTATGAGGCATGTGTGCACACAGGGTTGAAGAGAATTTGCTAGGTCACAACTTAAAGCCCAATATGAATTAACTCATTCCATACTATGGTGACAGGCCTAAGTCAGTGGTTCTGGCACTGCGTGGCAAGTCATGCTGCAGCTGCAGCGTGACTTGCCAGGCAGTGCCAGAACCACTGACTCAAGACTATAGGCATGTTGGTACTTGAAGGAAAGCTCTTTTCATGAAGAATTTAAATATGCAATTGTTGTCTTAAATCTAGGTAAATATACAGAAAAATCAGGGACTGGTATGGAATGAGTTAAACTGAATCAACAATCCAAACAGTGCCACATCCAGAATGTCCTGAATCTACCACCAATGTACACCCAGGCACACAACCCAGCAACATGCGACATTTTGCAGGCAGAAACGTCAAACTTGAGAAAATAAGCATCAAGGAAAATATAAGTTTAACTCATTCCATACTATGGTCACAGGACTTGGGTCAGTGGTTCTGGCACTGCCTGGCAAGTCATGCTGCAGCTGCAGCATGACTTGCCAGGCAGTGCCAGAACCACTGACTCAAGACTATAGGCATGTTGGTACTTGAAGGAAAGCTCATTTCATGAAGAATTTAAATATGCAATTGCCATCTTAAATCTAGGTAAATATATGGAAAAATCAGGCACTGGTATGGAATGAGTTGAGAAAAAAAATGGATTGGGGGTTGCAGAAGTTAGGGTCACTCAGATTAGTAGAAACATGGGTTTTTTTTTTTTTTTTTGTTTTGTTTGGCCCATTTTCATGTACATGTATATGTCTACACAGAGGAAGCAGAATGAATGTCTGATCTAGTGATTCAGTTACATGCAGTCAAACACAACACAGACTATTTTTAAAGCCTGTAATTGGTGCACAAGTCAACAAATATTCATACATATATACTGTGCATGTACTTTTCCTATTTTTTTAGCTTAAAAAGTTCCAGTCCTATAAATAAGATGACTCATACACACTTTATGAATTATATACTCTGAGTAAAGGCAAAAGCTATACATGTACATGTTAATACTCTCTGACTGTGTATTACTTTGAAAAAAAATCTGATATGTTTACCCATGTCAGTTATGCATATAGATCTAAAACCTGCAGTGAACACTCTTTAACTCCATGTTTTGGGCTAACTCTATTTGTGATATTCATAAGTGTGCTAGGAGATTGTATGACCTCAGATCCCCAACCCTTGTCTCTGACAGTCTCAGTGGAGATGATCAAGTCTGTGACTACTGAAGATGTAGCTGACAGAGTTCTCCCGTACAGCTGGTCAAATATGAATCAAGAATTACTGGATTACAATATATCTTGCTATTGAAAAATACTTGAAAATCACTTTTAAATTGCTTCAAAATCACTATAGCCTGTATGTTACTAAGTCTGGGTTTGCACCCACACTTAATAACATAAAAACTGAGGGTCAGCCAGTTTAACGTCTTTCACCTTGTTATGCCTATCCTTGATTTTCCTCTCACTACAGCAGCACGCTATAGGTAATAGGTACCAAGCAGGAGCGTAAGAATCATTTTCTTGATCAAGAATTCTACCACATCCTAGATGGGCAGACTTGCATGACATGCAGTATCTCCACATAAAAAAACAACATGAATAATGATCAAATTTATAGGTGGCCAAGGTGATTTTTGTCGCCTCCATAGCAAACTTTCTTGGGGCGCAAGGTTTTGACCATTACCCCAGCGATGGACATTTGACCATTACCCCAGCGATGGACACAGTCAGTTGAACACCAGCCAAGAACGTCTGTTTAGCAGGCAATGGTTTCTGGTGTATTCTGGAGCTTTCTTATTTTGTGATCCCTCCCACAGACACTTTATCTGATAAATGCAAGTTTTGTTATCCCCACCTGTTGGCCCCTTCCAGGGAGAGACCTTTCCCGTGTCCCCACATTCATCTAGTTCCATGTATGCATAGTAACTTGCAATATCTGAATACAAACAACAAAATAATCTTGTGAAAAGGCCATAAACTAGATTTGAGATGGCCGTAGGCCTATATATATATTAATTTGAAAGTGGATCTGGGGTCCAGGGTCCTCCCCAGAAAATTTTGTAATTTTTGGTATTCAGTGGAGGATTTTAGGGTATTTTGAGCTTTCTCATTTTGTGACACCACCCCACCCCCACCCCACCTTGTATGGATGTGGTGAAATTTTGTAACCTTCTGGCAAGGGATTACAGAATTTAGTGACCCCCCAAAATTCCCCCCCCCCCCCAATAACGGGAGCACCCATGAGTAGATACTGAATACCTTTATCTTAAACAGACCAAGCTCATGATATTGAGTGGAGAGTATCGCAGGCAAGGGTACTAAGGGATGCTTCAACATTGTCATCATTTTTGAGTTAGTATTTACAGTTTGCAAGGAGGAAGCGGGTTAAATGGGTCTGTACACTTTCACAGAAAAGGAAAAATGATGGTCACTTTTTGGCCTGTTTTGTGCAATTTTGCTATGATTTTTTGCGAAAATAATAATTTTTAAAGTACCAATTTGGGGGGAGGGAGGGGGATCATGAAATTTAGTACTCTAAGCATTAGTTCAAAAATGATGATAATGTTGAAACATGGAGCTACTATAGATAGTAGCTCCATGGTTGAACCATCCCTAACATGCAGTGATGCAGACAACAGGATTGTTTCCCACCCGAAAGAAACACATGCATGCAAGGACCCTAAGTAACAAATTTTACGGGTGAATGAACCTGCAAAGTGCAGCTTAAATGCAGTGGGGCATGCAGTTGACCATGCATGCAAATACCAACATGTACTGGTCCCAGCATACAACAAGCACAAACAGATCTTATTCATGTTATTGTCATATTGTGATGTGCATGCATGCCAGCATTAACTTCCATCATACACACCTTTTACTGGAAATCAAAAATAAAGACACTTGTGTTTCGGAAAGACAACATATTCATATATGCATTTCTTTTGGAACAACGTGGGTGGTACTAACATTGAAAGGTGTATATACAAACTTTGTTGGAAAAGCTGCACTGTAACTATGAATTCCACTGGCTGAAGTATATTCAAGGTGAAAATTGAGGTAACAATAAACTTCGAACATATTGTAAAGTCAAGACCTCCTTCTGCAGAGAAGAATATTTAAATATGAATCTTAGGCTCGACAAACGTAAAAATTTAACAAAACATCAAACAAGTGCATGTGATTTGAAAATAGAGACTGGACGCTACACTAAAACTGATCCTCAGAATAGAATATACACAAACTGTTCCAATCATCAAATAGAGGATGAAGCACATTTCTTACTCAGCTGTATTCTGTACAACCAAACTAGGAATGACCTGAATGTAAAATTACAAAATTATGACAACATAAATCTATCTGAGGATGAAAAATTCAAATTTTTATTGACTAGTTCACAGGGTGACCATTATATCATAAGACAAACACTGTCATTTCTAAGCTCAGCATTTGAGACGTGTGAAACAACCTGATACTATGTTACATCTTGGCTGCCACAAACAGGTGTGGCTCTTTGTAAATATGTTCTAGTATATTTAGTTAAGTTATTTTTCTCAGTCCATCGTGAAAGCATGTGTTTATATTATTCATTTGTATACATACCATAATGCCATGTGTCAGTTTATGTACAATAAAGCTTATTCCCACATGCCCTTGAAACCAAACGTGCATGGTTAAATTTAAGACATTTTCTTACCCTCTAGTGAATAATGATGATGATGATGATGATAACGACGACGACGACGATTGATGATAATAATAATAACAATAATAATAATAATAATAATAATAATAATAATAATAATAATAATAATAATAATAATGAGCAGACCTTGAAGATACCAAAATGCGCGCTTGTATTCTTATATCCAACAGCTTATAATCAGATGTTACCTTATCTGTTCCCCGTGCACCAGTGTGGGTATCATACGATAATACATGCAGCTCACCAAACACTTGTGTCTTGTCAGTTGCTCGCTCTGCTGACTTGTTCCAATGGCAATGACATTCACAATATTGTTCAACCTGTCCTTGTTGTGTAACACCGAGCCGCGCCAGAGGCTGAACAATCACCCGTCTCATGAGTAACTGTTCTTCCCACACTCACTGTAAAACTGTAATGAAAACATGATCCTGAGCATTTACCTTCGCAAGTTTGCACCAGCTGACACTACCACAAGGCTGCGATCAAATCATGCTGGTTTGCAAAGGAGCGCGTGCAAGCCCGACCTTGACACGCGGTCGATAACCGGAAGTAAACAAGAGAGTGCACTTTGACACTTTGTCTCTCTCTCTCTCTCGGATTTGATTTGATTTGACTTAATTTGGTGCTAATCATAAAGTACGACAGGCAGTACGTGAAAAAAATACCCCCCCCCAAAAAAAAAACTAACAAAAAACAAACAAACAAAAAAAAAAACAGGTAGTGGAACATATGTCTTAAGTTAAAAGCAATATACATAAAATATCACAGAACTCAACTAAAAAGTCGCGTTACAGAATAAACAGACGGGTAAAATAAAAATAGAATACAGTATCACAGTTCTAACTCAAATCACATGTGTTACAAAATAAAAAAACTAACAGGTAAAGTAAAAGTGTAACACAGTGTCACAGAAATCAAATCATGTATAATTAAAATAATAATCTAAAGCATAGGAGACAATTCATATAAGCTAAAATCAGGTTACATAGATAGACAAAGTATTGACCAACACCAGGGTGACCCAAAAAAGCTAGTTTGACCTGGCTTATTTCCATCGGGGTCCTTGGTATAAATGAAAATAAGTATAAAAATAATGAAAACAATGTTTATATGTGTATATAAATTTTAAAATATGTTATAAATAAAACTAAAATAACAGTGATAGCACCTTCATTCACTGTTACAGCAGATTGACACCTCTCTCTCTCTCTCTCTCTCTCTCTCTCAGACTGCCCATATTGTACGTTCATATTATGTATGGTGTGATTGAAGTAATAAAATTAAAAAAAAAAAAAATGTGTACAGACATTATCGGGATTGTGGTTACGTCATCACAGCGACCTGTACGAGATTATTAGTATCAGGTCATTTTGAGGGCGATTTTGACCTTGTGTGGAGAAATGGTCTGCTTCATAAACTTTACAATGCTGGTCTCAGAGGCAGACTGTTACTATACATCAAATCCTACTTGGAAAATAGATTGGTTAGGAATAAAATAAACTCCATCACTTCAAGCAGGATTAATACAGTTGTAGGAGTCCCACATGGAAGTGTTATTGCCTCTGTTCTTTTTACTTTTTACATTAGAATTTAGAGACATGACCGAAAATATCGGTAGTCAGTCAGAACCACAACAGAACAGCATCATTTGCTGACGACATCATTCTTTGGATCACAAATTTGGACTTAACTCAAGCCGCAATGTTAACACAATCCAAGCTCATGCCTTTAACTGAATGGAGTAATATGTGGCGGGTAAAAATCAGTCTTGCGAAACCGAGTCTGTGTGCCACAACCATACAAATGCTCAAGACATCAATATTTCTCTGTCGGGACACAAGCTTCAACAAGTTTCCTCCAAAAAAGTTCTTGGAGTCTTAATTGACAACCAACTGTCCTTCAAATCTCAGATTGGAGAAAGTCTGTGCCACAGGCCTCTCAAATCTAAACAAATTATCGTAGCTCCTCAGAGGCTGCAAAATAGAAATGCGGGTCCATCTCTATAAAATCCTGGTAAGGCCTCCCCTCGAGAGATCCTACCCAGTATGGTGTGCCACTAAGGGACCGACCATTTGATACTTGGGGGGGGGGGGGGGGCTATGCATTTTGCATCAACGTGCTTTTCTTTTTTAATGCACAGAAGATGTACATAATTTTTTTCCCTCTCACCTCAACGTACATTTTTTTTTTTTGGTGAAGAAGTTAGTGGGATGCACATGTTCTTGAACTGTTATAGGGTTAACATTTACAGTACAATCAATGAAGACGAAATAAACACAACATTTGGTATTTTGGAAATTAACATTGTACAGTAAAACCTCTCTCACCAAACACCTCCATATACTGAACACCTCTCTATACTGAACATCATTTCTTGGTCCCAAGTATATACTTCCAATGTAAGCAGACCTCCCTATACCGAACACTTTTTTCTGGTCCCCAGGGTGTTCGGTATAGGGAGGTTTTACTGTATATCGAAGGCATAAAGGAGACATTAATTTATGCATTTTATGTTTACCAGTGAACTATGGTACTATCAGCTATCACAGGTTTGCTGAACATAGTACGGAGTTAAACCTGACTTTGCCAGCCATACCACATAGGGCGAAGCCCAAATGTGCTGTGGCTGACTAAGGCCAAGTAAAACTCCGTACTACGTGAAGCTAGCCTGTGATAACGATTTTATCATATTTTTAGTAATAATTATGTTGCTCGCCGGCTAAACCGTGAGATGAACCGTATCAACTGTTTGATTTTCGTGCTGCGCAAACTTTTCTGCTAGCACGCGAAAGCAAGGCTCGCTCGCTAAAACGATATCGATATAAACCGGATCACCTGTTTGATGAAAATACCATGTGTTTGCTGCATGAGACACTGAGTATGGTTATATATTTTGGAATAATAAATCAATCAATTCTGCTTATTATTACTAAAAATATGATAATACAGCATCTTGTCTAGTCAACATGATCAACACAAACATGACTGTATTCTTATTTGCGAAACCAAAATACTGTATGTTTCTTCTAATATATATATATATATATATATATATATATATATAGTTGAAACATGCTAATATATTAAGCAGTATTGTATTTATATCCAATGTAGCGACTGTCTCAGATATACAAAGGTATACATGTAAAAATATAGTAATGCTAGAACAAGTTCTTGTGTACTTTGGATTCTGCAAAAATTAAGTGACATTCTGAAAAAGTAGTGATTCTTATTGTTATTTCTTCATATCCACACCTATATGTATCCTGCCAAGCCACCAGCTAATTGTGGTCTGCACCCAATCTAGATGAACTAGTTTAGTAAATATAGTTAATAAATATATAGGCCCTACCCAATCTGGATGAACCAGTTCAGAAAATATGGCATAACTCATTCCACCCTGAAGGAAAAGTATAGACACATGTGTTTTATATGAATTGGGAATCTGGAAAAGCCTATATTAATCCCTCTCCAAGGCAGAGATGTTGGCATATACTTTTCTTCCTTTTATTGGTGGAGGAAACCGAAGATCTCGGGGAAAACCACCGTTCACAATCGGAGAGGTAGTTAACTCCAACCACATGCCGCCAAAGCCGGGATTTGAACACAGGTCGCAGAGGTGGAAGGCAAGAGCGTGGCTGCCCTGCCAACCGTGAACCCCTGAAGGAAGATTGAGTCAACAGCTTTCTTTGGCATGCCCTTGGCGCATTGCGCCCAGACCACGCCAAGGAAAGCTGTTGACTCAGTCGACGTCCAAATGTGGCACTGAAAGGGTTAATTGCTGTCATTTATGTCTTGGCCACCTATGGGTGCTCTAGAGCCCAAGAATTGAACAGGTTCTTGTTACTATTATTGACGGAAGTTTTCGGTCCCAAATTTATAGGAATTACAAGATTATCGAGCCAAATTCATATTAAATATTATATTTTCCTACCATTCTCGTAAATGCTTGCAACAAATTGACCATTTTGATTTGTTCAAGCACCTGGATGTATCAAACAGATGGCTTGATAATAGCAACCTGATCTAAGTCATTCACATACAATTTTGATTATTATTCATACTATGCATATGTGCATTACGTGAAGACTAATTTATGCAAGTTACTGCAATAAAGTGCTGAAAACTTATCTACCAAATCTCTTATATTTTGTTGAGTTGATTGAGTGCATGATATAGTCACCTTTGGCAGAGTCTACTCTAACTGGACAGAGGCACTTGTTGTGAAATGTGAATTAAACCCCTACTCATAGGAACTTTGTTTTCCTTTTTGAGAAGCTTTTAACTGGCATCCACCATGTTTTTTTCAGCTCTGAAGATCGTATGACCTCTCACCCCTATGGGGAGGCTTGTCACATGCTAAAAGACTATTGTGGACAGATGGAAGTCAATGGAAGTCGATGGAAGTCTACGGGCACTTGGTTTGAAAGTAATGTATATACATTCCCCATGCAATAGTATCCAATGGAAGAAAATTCAAGATTGATAATTTTATCAACGTGTCTTTCCAAACCAGGATAGTACTATTAAAATGCTAAAATTACCATCATTGCCTTCAATTAATTAAGAACTTCTCAACAATTGATACTTCACATTATTTTTGCTGG